>ML682107.1:3247884-3288107 GCA_007922195.1 Podocnemis expansa | reverse complement strand
CCAGTGCCCCCCACCCTGTGTGTGCCCCACACCCCAACACCCAGCCCGTCCCAGTGCCCCCCACCCTGTGCGCGCCCCACACCCCGGCACCCCTCGTGCCCCTGCCGCGGGTGCTGAGCCGGGGCGGGGGCTCGGAGCCGCCTCCACCTCCTGCCGCACCAGCGCCGGGCGGGGCTTTGCGGCTGCCGCTTCCCGGCCCCGCGCCCCGATCCCGGCAGCCGCCGCCCGCGGCCCCAGCTCCGGCTCCGCTCGCTGCCCCCGCCGGAGCGCTCGGGTAGGAAGCATCGGGCGGGGACTGGGGGGCCGGAGCTCTGGCATGGGGGGCCCTGGCTGGGGAAACGGGGGGTTAATAGGGCAACAGGTGCAGGGGCTGGGAGGATGCGGCACTGGGCGCGGGGCAGGAGCACAGGGGCAATGGGGCACCGGGGGGGAGTGTTGGGGGGCTGGCACAGGGGGCACCAGGCAGCGGGCAAGGGGCTGGGGCACTGGGGGAGCTGGTGGAGGAGCTATTGGGGAGCTGGGCTCTGAGCTTGGGGGCCAGGAGCACAGGGCGAATGGGGCACCAGGTGGGCAGCACGAGGGGGCTGGCACAGGGGGAATGGGGCACCAGGCAGGGGGCAAAGGGTGGGGCACTGGGGGAGCTGGTGGAGGAGGTACTGGGGATCTGGGCTGTGGGCATGGGGGCCAGGAGCACAGGGGAAATGGGGCACCAGGTGGGGAGCCTTGGGGGGCTGGCACAGGGGGAATGGGGCACTAGGTGGGGAGTTTTAGGGGCTGGCACAGGGGAAATGGGGCACCAGGTGGGGAGCACTAGGTGGTTGGCACAGGAGGAATGGGGCACCAGGTGGGGAGCGCTGGGGGGGGCTGGCACAGGGGGCATGGGGCACCAGGAAGGGGGCAAAGGGCTGGGGCCCTGGGGCAGCCAGTGGAGGAGGTACCAGGGGGCTGGTAAGGTGCCGGGGGACACTGACAGGCTTTGGGGGCTGCTGGGACTGGTAAGGAGGAGCCTGGGCCCCCGCAGGGGAGGGGGGCCTAGTGGTCTGTACAAGGTCCCCAGGGCCAGCATGTGGGTCAAGCAGGAAAACTTGCTGTTGGCTGCATTTAGACAGGTCAGACAGTGAGACCAACATTCATCCTGTCTTCCCTTCGCCCCTGCGTGGGAGTTCGGTTCCTCTGCTCCTGCCGGCCTTGCTTTGTAAAATCACCCTGCCCAGGCACAGAAGGAGCCAATTTTAGGGTCCTCCCACCTCAGCTGTTGGGCTGTGTTTTCCAGAGTCGGATCAGCCTGTGTTATTCCAGCACCTCCCTGACCCCCATGGGCTGGTGGCACTGGCTAATTGAACTTAACAAGGGAGTTCACTGCTCTGGCCTTCACCCCTGTGTTAAAATCAGCCTGTCAGAAAGCTGCTGATAACGAGCCATCTGTGTCTTCAGCCTCCCCCACTCCCATGGCACCTCAACCCCTCAGCACGAGAATAGTCTGTAACAGAAACCCACCACCCGCCAGCATGGTCTTGGGGGCATTTCAGCTGATACACAACCCGAGCTCCTGCTGTCAGGGTTAATGGGCACCAAGCTCCTACAATTCCCCCATGTCTGAGCTCCACAAAGAGCCGGCTGCTGGCGTGTGACTGCTGAAGGAGGGGAGGGTTCACCCCACTGCCAAGATAGACACGTGCAAGTTGGTAGGAGGAAGCTCTCGGTCAGGCCTCTTAATTATTAAATGGGATTCGGGAGCCAGTGTACCCTGACCTTGTGAGCCTCATCCCGCAGAATGCAAAATCTCTTTGGCTAGATTGCAGGTGGTTGCTGGGATGGGGCCCCTGTGGGCCTGTACTGTCTGTCACTGGTAAGATTAAATGCATTAGGCTCTAGGAGAGAGGGGTGTGGGTGGGGTGTGGGGACACTTCCTCACACGCTTGGCTGTTCCTACAGGTCTGTGATCCAGCGTAGGAGGGGGAGAAGAATTCTCTATGCTGATAACGGTTGAAGAATGAATTCATGAAACTGCGGGCTGCCACCTCAAACGGCTGTTTTGCTGTATGAGGCAGCAGAATTCACAAAATAAAATGGTCATTCCCTGAGTCCACAGCGCTTTCCACCTGAGCTGCATTTTCAGCTCCACCACTCTCCTGCTGCTTTTCTTCTGTGCAGGGGGGTGCCCCTGTGGTCACAGCAAATCCTGAAGCGTGATGGTCCAGCCAACCCTTTGCCCACACCCTGCCTAAGCTGCGGTTTTCTTCCAGGCTGAGACAGGTACGTAGCTGTATTAGATCTGAGCTCCTGGAGAGGAACTAATAAAACAAACTCTTCAGTTTGCTGTGGCTGGGGGTGGAGGAATAGGGAGGGTAATCAGTGTTTTATTTACTTACTGCAATTGCACACAATTACCTAGTGCTTGATACAACCATGAGCCTCTGTAGATACAAAGCCAAGCATCCTGGTATGCTAAGCCTAGCAAGCTGTGCTTTGGACAGGGCCTTGTACAAAAATCAAATGGAAAATTCACTTTCTGCTCTCCTGGATGTGATTAATTTGCTACATTTAAGTCTCTCAGCTCTTCCTGTATACAGCTGCTTTATTGCAGTGTTTCCAAACTGCATTTCAACTCTTGTGTAAAACTGAATGGACTGGAAGTGCTGTGTCCCATTCAGGCTGTTGTAGGATTTGGCTCTGAAACTTGAGGGGACCCTAAAATCTAGTCTGACCACCTTCCACTTGCAGGAGCCCTGAGGCTTGCTGTGGAACTCCTGGGGTTTGGCCTCGATAACAGGCCCCGGGCTAAACTGAAAGTAGTTCATCAGCTGACCACTTGCAGCCAGTGTCCTCGGGACTAGTTAAAGGGACTTGGGCAGCTCCAACCAAGTGGCTGCTGGTAATGAATTTCTTTCCCCATGTTACTAATAATAGCTCTGATTGCTGAAAGTGAAACAGAAAAACATTGGGTGGCTTCTGTTTATGTTAATTGTTTCCTCTGCCTGTGCTTCTGGCAGAACCACGAACCTCACCTCTCCATCTTCATTAATGGTCTGGTGCAGCAGTTCTCAGCCGCTGCCTTGCAACGCAGAAGTGTGTTGCAGCACAGCAGGGAGTGTGTCGCCTGCAGTCAGAAACCGCCCCCCGACTCTGGAGAGCTGCAGCGGCAGGGGTAGGGAGTGCGTCTGTGTAACACAGGCTGGCTGCCCTGCTCATCTGTGCATGCCCAGGAAGTGGGAGTTGGAGGCCGGGAGGGGCAGGGGCCAGAGTCTTACTCCCAGGGCCGTTGCTGGGGGGCACCGCCAAGGGGTTGTGGCCATGACTAGGGTCTGGGGTGCAGGGCCAAGGCTGCAGGCAGGGGCTGTGGCCGCGGCATGGGCTGGGCAGCCGGGGGGCTCCGCTGGGTGTTGTGGCCACAGCCAGGCCCACTGCCAGCGACGGGGTTGGTGCTGCTGCTGTGGCTGCTGGGGGGGATCCTGCTGGGGGTTGCAACCGCTGCTGGGATCAGGGCCAAGGTCAGCGCTGGGGTGAGCATGTGGGCCCATGAGATAAAGAATTGAGCCTGCAGGAAAGCCTTGTTGTGTTGTGCCCAGTTGGGAGCCCTCCTAGCTATGTCATGACCTGGGAAAGGTTGCAGACCCTTGATCTGGAGGATGGGATGGAGGCACCCTCAGCTAGTTTGCAGATGACACTAAGCTGGGGGGAAGTGGTTGCTGCCCTAGAGCACAGGGACAAGTTAGAGACCTAGACAAATTGGAGGGCTGGGCCGGAAGAAATCTGCTGAACTTTAACAGGGACGAGTGCAGAGCGCTGCATTTAGGACAGAAGGATCCCATGCACTGCTACAGACTGGGGACCAATAGAGTAGGCAGCTGTCCTGCAGAAATGGACCTGGTGGTTACACTGGACAAGAGGTTAGATACGAGTCGTCAGTGCACCTTGATTGTCAACCAAGCTAGTGGTTTATTAGGCTGCATTAGTAGGAGCATTGCCAGATTGAGGGAAGAGATTATTCCACTCTGTTCAGCACTAGTGAGGCTGCAATTTGGAGAACTGTGTCACCTGCTGGGCCCCCACACTGCCAGTGCTGGTCATGTTTCCCCGGCTGGGGTTGGGGCTGAAACTTGGAGCACTGGCACTGGGTCTAGGGGCTCATGCCCCCTGTGCCCATGATGCCCCTGCCCACTGCAGGAAGGATGCGGATGAATTCAAGAGAGTCTAGCTCAGGGCAATAAAATGTCTGGGGGACTGGAGCACATGATTTATGAGGGAGACTGAGGGAATGAGGCTTGTTTAGTCCACAGAAGAGAAGAGTGAGGGACAATTTGATAGTGGCTTTAAGCTTTTGCCCCCCCCCCCTTTTGGTTTGTTTTTGTTTTTTAAATTGTAATTGTCCTGGCTTATCACTAGGGAGTCTGAGTAGTTTGCAGAAAACCACTGTGAATAGAGATCCCTGGAGAAATCCCTGATTTCTGGAGGTTCATTTCATCAGATGAAGCTTCTTAATGATGGATAGATCTGTTTAGATCAGAACCCTAGCCTTCCTGCTAACACACTTGGTATCTGCGAGACAGGGTGGGGAAAGTAATGGATGGTCAGTTGATTTTTCAGTTGAACCAACTTCTTGCTGGTGAGAGAGAAACTTTCCAGATTACAGAGCTCCTCTTCAGGGCTGGCTGGAAGGAAGGTAATGGGTCACTTCATCTTGAACAGTCCCTTGAATTGTGTCTTTACTACCTATGTTGACAAGTTTCAGAGGGACAGCCATGTTAGTCTAGTTCAGCAAAACAAAGAAGGAGACCTGTGGCACTTTTAAAGACTAACAAATTTATTTATCACATGAGATTTCACAGGAGAAAATCCCATTTTGTCAGAGGCTTCAAAGCAAGGCGCCTAGCTGGGACATCCCCCGCGACCATTTTACCAGTGGAGCTAGGTGCCAGGCTACAAATTCTGTGTGCCATGGGGAACCTCATGCCTGGCATTTGTTGAGCCCTGCTCTACACCCCCACCCACCCCCCGCCATCCATTTCTTTGCTTTTCCCTTTTGCTTTTCAAGAGGGTCTCTTGGGCAGATCTGAGAGCAACATGACCATCCACCTTTCTTCTCAGAGTATCTGGGCACATAGCAGGCTTCTGCTCGCTGCCTGTTTACTTTCAGTTCCCGTGTACCTGACAAATGCTCTTGGCGGGATTTGAGGAGGGGCATGCGCTGCCACCTGAGCAGAAGGCTGGGTATGTGCACAGTGCTCAAAGTAAACGAGTGGACAAGAACAGAGGACAATCTCGTCACTCCCTTTTGGTTAATCCTGTTTGGTAGAGCTTGTAATAACAGCAGAGACAGTCAGTATCTGCAGGTGGAGGGATGACTTCTTGCTTTCGCTGCTGTAATAAATACAGCAACTGGCTGGTTACAGCCCATCTTCTGTTTTCCATGCACCTGGCCCGGGGAACAAACTGAATCACCTGTGTCTCGGCCCGTGCTACAGGCTGAGCCCCTCATTAGCTTGTGGAAACAGGAACTGAACAAAAGGGGCAGGATCGGATGTTGGAAATTTTTCCAGGGAACTGTTTATAACTCAGCCACATCCTCTAGCCCAGGGCTCTCGTGAAGAGTAGGTGCCAGTGCAGGCCAGAGACCCAGCTGAGGGCAGTAACCCTTCCTGTTGTCATTAGGTAGGGCATGCTTCGATTCCTAGCAACAGCATCGACACTTGCCAGACCTCAGGACAGTTCCAAGGCAAATGCTTCCTGTAGGTGGCTGGTGCTGGGAAACTCGTGCTGAAATCCTGGTCAGGGGTTGTCTGTAAAGTGCATGGTCCTAGAGAAGGAGTGAGCGCTACACCCTTGTGCCAGGAAAATGGAGTCAGAAAGAATCTCTCTGATCCTTCGAACCTGTTTCCCTCCACCTCGGATGGAGCTTTCTTGATTCTCCAGATTGTAGCTGTGTGGGCCAGCTCCCACCCAGCCAAGTCACACAGGTCCAGTGGGGCTCAAGAGCAAGATGTCCCCAGCCAGCAGGCAGCTCTAAGCCTTTTCCTTTCTCTTAGCTGCTGGTCTCCTTGCTAGTGCTGCAGGACAGCCAGGTGCGCAGTAGAGCCCATGGCTGCATGAGCGGGAAGTGGTACCAACCATAGATATCAGTGGTTCAAGAGCAACAGAGGACAGTGGCCAGTAATTCTCTCGACTCGAGACAGCTGGAGGCTAGTGCCTTAGCAAGCTGTAAATGGACACCTGGATGCTAAGGCCATGCACACAGCAGTGTGTCCTGGATGGGACAGGTCGGATTGCAAGGGGGGGATGAATGAACAGCAAGCTACTTATGCTGTAATGCACTCTTTGGGGCCTGACTCCCCCCCGCCTTGGTGCTGAGTAACTGCAGCTCCTTGTTGCTCAGCACCTCTAAAAACTGGCCTGTGTAGGGCCGGACCTGCAGACCCCCTGGTCTGAAAGGGATCTTTGCCTGAGTGAAGATGGCAGGATTTGGCCTGACGTGCTGAGGTACACACACTAGGTTGTGGGAAGGCTGAAATCCCTCTCATGAGATGACACAAGTTGAGCAGAGTCTCTGCAGCTGGGCTCTGGGCCCCAGCCCTGTATGCCACATGTAGGAACATTAGTGAGGGCCTGGGCCATGGCTGCTGGCAGGCTCCACAGTCGCAGAATGTCTTACCCTTTCTCCTGCCAGCCCAGCTAGGGGGGTGGTTTGTGTGGTGTCCCACAGGAGTGGGCATTGTTCTCTGATGCTGGCCCTGGCTGCTCTCCCGTTGACGTCATTAAAGGAGAGACGTTCTAGAGAGTCTCAGCACAGCTCCTCTGCTTGCCTTTCCATGGCCTTGGGGAAACGAGGGTCCAGGAACTACCAGTGTTAACAGCCCCCTGGGAGTGCTGGTGGGAACAGGGTGTAGGCGTTCTGTCAGAACATCAGCTCGTCCTGCTATGAGAGGCAGCAGTGCCCAGTGGCTAGCGCACTTGACCAGCATTTCTGCGGCCTGCTATTCCTGATCTGCAGAATAAGTTCCCGACTTTCAAATGTCTGACTAAATGGCAACAGAGGCTCTTACTGTGTCCTCCCTTGTTGACATAAGCTGGCATAACTCAGCTCTGTTTCTGGCGTTGGTCCATCAGCCTGTATCTCGAAGTGCACAGGAGTTACAAAGCTCGCAGGGACCCCATCCAGAGTTTTTAGCTCCTTTTGATTTTTGAGGAGCATTGCAGGTGATTTGCATCTCTGCATCTAAGATCCTAAGTTGGAACAGTTTATAGAAAGAGAGGGGATATAAAAAACAGAGCAGCTGGTCTCCTTGTGATGGAGAGAGAGACTTAGATAAAAATGTCAAGAAGTGGACACACCTGGTTGTACGAGTGCTGGCTGGTGGTTGTGTGCTGTAGCCACAGGTGTTCAGCATGAGCCTAGAGAAATGGGGAAAGGAAGGCAAGATGGTCAGAAGGCTCTCTTACAAAGAGCAGAGTGGTTATTAAGAGCAGAAAGAAGACTGATTCTGCATGAACAGGATTAGGGCAAGTCCAGTGGGATTTTTAAGACCAGACAGAACAATTTTAAATAGGCTCTTGGAATTGCTGTGGGGCAAAGGGAGCAGACGGGATGGAGCATAATGGCAAATGAGGCCTTAGATTTGGGTGCTTGTTTTTTACTTGAGATCTGCATCAAGCTGCACAAGATGGTAACCAAAATTAAACTGCAAATGTGTGAACGTGGCATTTTGAAATAGTCTTTATTAATTAAACAGAACTTCCTTAACTGTGCCGGATACACGAGAAACAGGTTTATCTAACCTGTTTTCATTGTAAACTAATTACATAAAGGAAGTGTTTCTGGTGACTCAGTGATCTGTCAACTCCCCATAGGCCAGGTTTTTCAAAGGTATTTAGGCAGCTAAAGATGCAAATAAATGTATTTGTAGGGCTTTTTCAGCTCTGAATCTGGCCATGTCCCTTGGGGTTAGATCTCCTCCATTTCACCTTGTATGCCCCTGATAACCTCAGTGCTCATTCAGGGCATTGGAGGCATGTGGCTGTGAGCCTGGGCTGAGCACTTTGCGTATAACAGTCCTGACTGCTTCATGACAGACTTGAGTGTTTGGATGGAGCATTCTGTCCTGTCTTGTAGCCCAGCTCGTGTCACGCGCCTAGAAACAAATGTGCAGTGAGGTGCTGTTTTCTTGGACAGCCCCTCCTCCAGCAAACCAGCAAAGAGGGTTTTGCTCTGAATGCCCCCAGTGCTGTGCGCACACACCTGGATCCGGAAGCCATTTCTTTCAAGGTGTGCTGGGAGTTTATGTGTGAAATACCTGTCCAGAGGTTGGGCTCGTACTGGGGGCAAGCTGAGGCTTTAACGAAGCCTAAATAATTGACACGTCATCAGTATAAAGAAACAGCCTCAATGGCAGCAAATGACATCTGGCTGGTCTGCTTTTGTGCTGGGCAGAATGGGACAGCCTGGCTGGATGTAATACAGGATAAGGGACTTATGGAAAAATTGCCGAGTACAACGAGCAAGCCCCCGTAAAAGGAGAGATTAACACAAGTAGGATTATTTAGGGCCAGATCCAGTGAACTATTCCCCATGAGACTGGTCAGTGTGAAATCGTTGGGATTATTCCATGAATACAGGGTTGCACAATTGGTCGTGAGCTTGTAAAGGGGAAAACCTTTTCTTCCACACCTCAGAGTCTGATGTTATGGACGTGACAGTGGAGGGAGCTGGCTTGCTGTTTGCTGCTGTTTTCTTTTTTCTTTTTTTTAATAACAACTCTGTGCTTCTCCCTGTTGGTCAGTGACTATTTCCAGTCCCTGCTTCATTCCTCATTTGGTGTGGTTGAGCCATCTCATGTGTTTGACCCTTTGCTTGTGTTTTCTGACTGGCTTCTCTTCCCCCTGCCTAGTGGTGTTCTTTCTGACCGTGGCTCTGTTGGTCCCTGGTGGGTTAATCCAGTGAAGTGCACTTCCCATGCCTGGATGCTGCTTTTCAACCCAACCCTGATGCTCTTGGCCTTGCCAAGCCCAGACCCAGCTTTTCCTGGCAGCTGTGTTGGTCAGGTAAAATCCAAAAGTTTGCAGTAAATCAGCTAACACTCTCCTCTCACAAGGGTGTCTTTCCGCTTTAAACCCACAAACCCCAGGGAACCTGGCATGTCCTGGCATGCCCCATGAAGCTGGCTAGCTCTGGGCAGGGGACAGCTGCAGTGCAAATTAAAACTATTTTGTGATTGGCTCTCACCAGTGGATGCTTTGCTCCTCTCCGACCGAATTTTACAGTAGCTTAACCCAGCTCCCTCATCACGTGTTTCATCTGCATGTATCACAAAGCCAGTGGCCCCATTTTGCAGGTGGGGAACTCCAGGTGGGGAGCTGGGATGTAACTTGCCCAACGTCACCCAGCAGGCCAGTGCTCTACCCATTAGGCAGCATTGTTTCCATAGTCTTCCCAAAGCAGGATTCCCCTGCGAGGGTCTGCAGTCCTCTCTCTCCTTCCCCATCCCGTGTCACTTGGGCCGAGTCCTTGGCTGACGTGGTTCACGGCCTCTCAAGTCAGGGTGGTACTGTGGTTTTTACCTGGACTCCTCTCTGCACCCTAACAGCATTAGCTTAATGAAGGCCTGGTTTTGGCCCTTGCCTGCTGCATAGCTGCCCCTGGAGAGAGATGCGCCTCATCTGCAGTGATTCCAGCTTGTTACTGGGCAGCAACGAGGAATGTTGGCATCAAAGATTGGCCAAGAGACAGGAGCCGTCTTGGAACACAGCCAGGCTCCTTCCCCAAGGAGCCGGTAACCCAGCACTCTCACACAACCTCCCAGGGGCCTTGGAGGCAATCTCTGAGCTCTTGCAATAGCCTCTAGAGTCCCCAGTCCATTATGCTGGCGCCTCTTGGTTCCAAGGAGTCTGCAGACGCAAGTCACTGGGGCACAGGGAGGTGCAAAGAGAGGAAGTGACTTCCTGGAGCCCATCGGATGGCACCAGGGCATGAATGCAAGAGATGGGTTATGATGCCAGTTTACAGTGTGGGTACCAAAGTGTGGCAAGGTGATTAAGTAACATGCACACAAGTGGGAGATGGGACTTGAGCTGGTATCTCCTAACTGCCGGGCCAGAGCCCTGACTGCAAGGCCATCATCCTACTGCTTTGCAGAGCTGCTTTTGGGATAGCTTGGGTACTAGCTGAGGTAGCCAGGCCAGGCTGGAGCTGGCCAGCCACCACCGTCCCCAGTGAAAGTCTGTCTCTCTCTCTCTCTCTCTCTCACCTCCAGCTTGTACCTTGGCATCTCCTTCATCCCAGTAACCTCACGAATCCATGGTTAGGATCTGTTTGGCTGGACGCTCATCTGTCTTTGCTTTCGCTCCTGGTGCCACTTTGTAGCTGTGTGTCAGCTTTCCAGGTCCTTCCCACCTGGTGGGAAAGGCAGGGGCTGGCCACGATTGGAGGGTTTTATCACTGTTTGTGAACTCAGCACTCCACGTCCTGCTCTGCCGCGTGGCTGGCCTGCCTCCCCCATTCGCCAGGTCACCATGGCCTTCCCACGGACCCAGAAGCTGAACTTCTTGCGCCTCATCGTGCTCTTGATTGTGGCTTTAGCAGGCATCAAATTTATCTTCCGAGACAGGTGAGGCATCGGTCAACAGTGAGGCTGGCTGGGAGGAGAGGCACCCACTTCCAGCAGGGTGGGGGTCAGCTGGGGGACGGCCTGGGGCATGGGGGGAAGAGCATGGCACTGAATTCCCAAGTCAGTTCCTTAGCTGAGTTAGTGCAAGCCTGTCGTCCCCTCTCTTTAGCTCTGCAGCGCTGATGTAGCCAGCTGCACATGTCTGGATTTGTGGCCCCTGTTCTGGCATGGCTCAGTGGAGGAATCTTACTGCTGTTCCCTGGACTCCCTGGCTGGGTGCAGGAGTGCCCTGGTTTCCCACCAAATGTCCACTAATGGTTCCAGCTTTGCCCTGTGACATATAGACCCAGAGCAAGGGGCAGGAGGGTCTG
This sequence comes from Podocnemis expansa, assembly GCA_007922195.1. Lineage (NCBI taxonomy): Eukaryota > Metazoa > Chordata > Testudines > Podocnemididae > Podocnemis > Podocnemis expansa. Next base: position 3,277,138 of record ML682107.1, on the reverse strand, counting down.
TGTGATGGAGAGGACTCCCTTAGTTTTGTGTGACTGACTCTAGGCACTGGTGGAAGCTGATGGCCCCGGAGGCTGATGTCTCTGCTCGTCTCCAGAGCGGATACCCATTTGGCTTCTCCCCACCTTGTGCCTCTCTGTCCTGGAAGAGCAGAACAGGGAACTCAGTGTTCATGGCTGCCTGCAAGGCAGCTGGTGCAGCAGGACAGGTCACTGAGAGGTGCCAGCTGCTCTCTTCTGTGTGCACAGCATTACCCTGGAGCTGCACAAGCATGTCAGCAAAGACAACGGCTTCTGGGGAAAGGCTGGAGAGGCCAAGGAGGAGCTCAAACCACAAGGCCAGGCCCTGGAGATCTCACCAGTGAAGTCTGCAGGTCCAAAGCAAGAAGCCAAAAAGCAGCTGTCCAGGGACGTTAGCACCCGGGAGATGAGACTCGTCCACCTGGACCTGAAAGGAGCTGCACCCAAGGTCTCCTACCTGGAGCAGGTGAGTAGAGGGGTGACACTTGTCCCCTCTCTCCTATCCTGCCCCATCATGCTGGGCTGCAGCTGGCAAGGGGGGGAGAGGGTATCCTAGCTGTTGTCAGCAATTCCTGCAGGGGCCGGAGCTGAGCCACTGGCATCCAGCACCCACAGAGGGGCATGATGCCACTTCCTGCCCTGGCCAGCATGTGCCCCTTTCAGCTCCAGAGGGCTGTGAACAGAGCAGGTGCTAAGGAGGAGAGAGGGAGAACGTGGGTATCCGAGTGTGTCATGCTGCCCACAGGCCAAGGGTGTTATGCAGTCGACCAGGAGGGTATTGTGGGATCTCCATGGCTGCAGTTGGGAGTGAGGGAGACTTGTGGTAGCCTGGGAGAGCTGTGTGGCCGAAGTCTTGGCTGTGTCTGTGCCAACCTGGAACCCAGGCAGCCTAGCAAGTGGGTTCTGGTCATGCACGCTCTGTGGAAGCCAGGGGAATTGCATTTGTAGACACTCTGAATCAGTTTGGACTGTGGTCTCTGCCCAGGAGACCAACTGGCAAACTTCCCCCCAGCCTCCTTGTGCTCTCCAGCCCCAGCAGGTCAGCCCATTTCCCTGGGCATTTTCTCTCCCTGCAGGTATTCCCACTCCTCTCCAAGCTGGGCGCCAATGGAGTCCTGCTCGAGTATGAAGATATGTTTCCATTTCAGGGAGAACTGGAGACCCTCAAGTCTCCATATGCCTACAGGTAGGATGTCGCTGTGGGAGAGAGTGAACCGCAGCTGCATGGATGGCAGGGGGTGACCCTGGGGCAGCGTATGGTTTGGTGTGGTGTTGAGGTAGCCACATGTAACATGACCCTCTGGCACTAGAGGGCCTGCAAGGCCGGACATGGTGGCTGCTGAGCCGGTGCCATGGATAAACACCTGCTCCCAGCTGCTGTTCTGAGCCCTCCGGATGTGGCTCGAACAAACACTGGCTCTGTCCTTAAAGCCTGTGTTTGTATCCCAATCCACATTCCCAAATTCGCCCCCTGCCCTGGAACATGGGGAGCAGGTGAGTGCCCAAGCGTAACTATGCTGCTCCAGGGATGTGTACGGGTCTCCTGTGGTCTGTCTAGTGTGCAGCGCTCACCCTGCAGCGCTGAATTGGTCAGCACCAATCACCAGTCCCCCTTTCTGTGTCACACCTGTTGACACCTCCAGGACCATGAGCCAGATTTAATACTTGGGCAGCAGCTCACATTAGAGTTAGCAAATGACCTGAGTTTTGCAGACACTGGTTGGCAAAGGCAGAGCCTTTTGACCCAGTGATTTCCCCTGTTGCCCCTCAGTGAAGATGACATTGAGAAGATCCAGCGGCTGGCAGAGCTCAACGAGTTGGAGGTGGTTCCCCTGGTGCAGACCTTTGGGCACGTGGAGGTAGGCAAGCTGCCGGCCCTGCTGTCTGTGTATCACAGCCCTTCCTAAGGGGCTGGCTGAGACCAGCAGATCCTGGCCTGGTTAACGAAGGGCAGGTCATACCATCCGGTTGGCATCAGCCACTTCCCAGAAGTGGGTGGATCTGGTGCCTTACCTGGTTGGTACCAAGACACTGCCTGGAGCTGGATCTCTTGCCCCGCAAGGCAGGCAGGGTGGTGTGTAGGCCCTGAGGAGTTCTTGCCTGGCTTTCCCCAGGTACCATTGTGTGGCTGCACCAGTTAATCGAGATTTATGCTGAGCACATGGGGTTGGGGCAGTTGCAGGATGGCACCTGCTAGAGGGGGGTTTCCTCAAGACTGCTGGTGTTTTGGATTTCATTTGTGCTTTTTACAATCTCTCCATCTCCTGGGGGCCAGGCAAGTTGTTGGCACTCCCTGACCTTTGCTATGGGGTTACCCTCCGTTTGTTGGGGTCAGGCAGGGGGCAGGATGACCCCTCATCTCCCCTCATTACAGGCCTTGGTTGGAAGCATTTAAGCATGGCTAGACGTGATTGCTTTCTCTGGGCTCTGAGCAGCCCCTCTCCTCCCTCACCACTGGGAGCATGATTGGTCTGAGTCTGCAGGGCCATGCCTATCTTTGGGGCTGGGAGCCCCCTCGTAGAACAGGGCCACTAAAGCCAGTCCCAGGCTAGAGTGACCTCACGTGAGGACAGTGGGCTTTGAGCTGCTGAACACTTCTGCCTCCCACGCCACGTCTGCTGGCCATGCTGAGCTGGGGCCTGTTTCTGTCTTTTGTGGGTTTCCCTTGTGGGCACCTAGCTCCCCTCTCTTGCTCCCACAGGTTGTCTTGTTGCTTCCCCTCATTCTGTCACCTCCGTGCCTCCATCTCAACCCAGCATGCTGGTGTTGGTCTCCATCCCTCTCCCATCCTGCCCCCAAGCTGGAAAGTAGTCACATGGTGGCTTTTCCTTCAAGGCAAAGGGGCAACTTCCTCTCTGCCTTGCACAGTCAGGCCTCCTGGAGCTGGGGGGAGGCTGGTATGGACTCCAGCCACGGGTCTGGCATGGCTCCTTCCAGTCGGAGCTCTAGCTCCACGTCACCTGTCTGTAAACAACTGGTATTTGCACAGGCTTGACGGGGAACCTGGCAAAGGACCCTGTGGACTCTGACCCGGTACACAGAGCTGAGGGCATCCCTTGGGGAGTGGGCACAACTGCCATGGAAAGTGCTGCTCCAACCCTGCTGGGGCATGGAGAGAGGGCCCTGTTACACTGTCATGTTGACCCACGTGTCCCTGGAGTGTAGCTAGGCAAGGCCCTTTGAAGGGGACCACTGACTTGCCTCTCAGTTACTCCTTCCCCTTACAGTCTGACCACTCTCCTTACTAAACAAAGTGGAATCTATTTGTGGGTTCAGCGGGCGTGGGGGCGGGGTGGTTCCCCAGTGGGTTCACACTCTTTCTTGTGACAGTTTATCTTGAAGCACGACAAGTACAGGCACCTGCGAGAAGTCGAGCGTTTCCCCAATAGCTTCAACCCCCACGTCCCGGACACCTTGTTGCTGCTGAAGAACCTCCTGTCGCAGGTGATTGACAAACACAGGCAGTCCACCTGGATCCACATTGGGGCCGACGAGGTGAGTGCCTAGGAGGCCTCTTGCTGGCTCTGGGTGTTAACAGTGGCATGGTAGGCCAAGACCCTGCTGTGCCTAGGCGCTTGTGAACCCGACAAAGACTCTCCCTACTTGACAAGTTTATGGTATAACGAGCTAAGGATGCACATACCAGCCAATCCCCAGATCTCAGTGCAATGCCCTCAGCTTCTTAGCACCCGTCTGAGTAGAGGGAAGGGAGGGGAACGAAATATCTGGAGAAGAGGTTGACCGAGCAATTGCACCAATTAGTTATCTGCAGTGAGGATGGCTTCTGTTTATGGACCGAGAGTACTTCCCACTCTGCATGTAGCACCACTGAAATGCAGCCACTGCTGGGGTGCAGAGTGGCAGCGCTTTGGTGCTCACCACAGGGTTGGGAAGAGGAGAAATTTTTGGCAAAGGTGCTGTGGGACACACTCTTTCATGTTATGCAGTGTTTCAGGGATTTTGCAGAGCTGATGGGGGTGGGTGTTTCCAGGCACCTGCCAAGGTCCTGTCAGCAGTAACATGCCTGTCATTCCATGTGCCTGCCTTGGGATGGGGGTGTGGGCTGACTTGACTCAGCCTGTGTGTGTGGACTTGGGCTAGTGGGGGAGGATTGAGTTCTGCTCCTGTCCCGGGTTGGCCCACCGAAGCGCTAATGTCAGCTGTACTGAGTTGCCTCATGCCTGTCTGGTCCCCAGCCCGTGGCCTGTGGGGTCTTTCAGAGTGGTCTGCAACTCCCATTCTGCTGGCTGCAGAAGGGAGCTGCTTCCTAAGTCCCTGGGCAGAGCTTGTTCTCGGCACAGTCTCCTTGCTGCAGTCAAGGGGACAGGAAATCAGTGCTTCTCTTCCCTTGGCTGGCGCAGGGAGCGTTGCGGAGCGCTCCACCTGGGGCCTAGGAACTGGAGCCAGAGGGAGGGGAGCACTTATCTCCAGTCCCTCTGCAGAAGGCATCTGCTGCCTAGGGACCCAGGCAGAGTGCAGGGAATCCCCACTGCAGCCAGGGGACGAGCGATCCTCCTCACTGGACTCCTTCCCTCGGGCTGCAGTTGGGCGGAGGAAGTGGGCAGCCCTTCAGGGTTGTAAAATTATATTTGTGGCCCTCAAGCCAAAACTGTTGAGAACTACTGGGCTGAGTGCTCATTCTGGTGGTGGTGAGACACTGGAAATTTTGGTTTTAGATGTACGTGCTGGTACAGACACAAGAGCAAAGGCCAGTCAAAGGTGCCCAGCTTAGTTCCCAGGGGAATTGGGAATGCAGTCTGGAACCTGCCCCCATGCAGTGGCAAGTTCAGGGGCGAACCTTCACCCTGAGGAGACGGCGCTGTGCCAATGCACTCTTCACAGGGCTTCCCTCTGCTGCTGTCATCGCCTGGATCTTGCTGGGGCTCAAGTTCAATCAGCTGCTTGTCTGTAAGCGGCTGTTGTCCAAGCACTGGGCCGACTGGGTGACCGTAGTGCAGTCATATGTGGGGAAGGATAAGTAGAGGTGGGGGATCCTCTGCATGTTGCCAGCCTCGGGGCCCTCTCGTCTGACCGCTTGGCCTAGTTGCCACAGATAGTTGTTGGGTAGGAGGAAGGAGAGGCACACCCCTTATGGGACTGCATGAACGAGAGGTCTGCTTTCCCCTCATTGCTCCTCGGGTGCATTCTTCTAAGAAGAACACACTGCTGACTGTTTACAGAGGCTATTAAGCTTCTGAGCTTAACAGTAGTTTCCCTCCCGGTAAATCCAGGTCTTTCATCTAGGGGAAGGAATGGATTCCAAGAACTGGATTAGTCGCAACAATGGAGACATGGGGAAGATGTACCTGAATCACATCAAGGAGGTTGTGAACTTCATCGTGAATAAGTACCAGGGACTCCAGGTCCTCATGTGGGATGACATGCTAAGGAAGATCAACGTGGGCACCATTCAAGGTCAGGAGGCTTTGGGCCCATTTCTAGGAGCTGGAGGGAGCAGTTAACACTCCTGTGCTGATAGGGGGTTTTCTGAGATACCCTTGTGAGTGTTTCAGGAGGTGTGTCCCACAACCCCCCCCCCATGGTGCTTTGGTTGTCCAACTGCCTGGAAGGTACCTGTAAACCTGCGACCACTGTCCCACCCCCACGTCATCAGGGAGTAGTAAAATCAGGGGAGAAACTGTAGTACTGAGATTAGACTGTGTCTGGGATCTTTCTCCACCAGTCTTTCCATCCAATCCCCATTCTTGGCACAGAAACCACTGCATTCCTTCTCTTCGTGTTTTGTTTTTCTTCTGCAGAATCTGGCATAGCAAAGCACGTGGCCCCGGTGCTCTGGTTTTATGCTCCAGACTTCAACAGTGAGCAGATAGGTAAGGGGAGGAAGCTGTGCTGGTTTCTTCAATGACGGGCTTTGTGAGAATTGCCTAGTTGCATATCTGGCCAAGTAGAGTCCTGGTAGAAGCTGGAGACTGCTCCCTGTAAGTCATGGCCATGCATCCTGCCCTGGTGATGGTCGCATCACAACCAGTGCAAAGTGAGGGATTTCTGTGCCATGTCTCTTGCTCCCTGGGAGATGGGTGGAGGGCATCTCTGACTTTCATTGCATGGCCTGCCAGCTGGTGACCATCTCACTCGTCGCTAGTCTGGCTCACATTTGAACTGATAAAGGTGGTGTAGGATCCAGGACAGACACTACCAAACCTCCAAGCCAACTGCCAGCATCCTGTCGCCAGCCCCAGTCAAGGCCAACCGATAGGTGTGTAATCATGTTAATAGCTCTCAGGCTAGGGTGTACATTCATTTCTATGGGGCAGGAACAGGGATAATGAGTCTCTCTCTTGGATTGCTGGCCGCCCCATAGTGTGACACACACCTGTCGCCTGCAAGAGATGCTCTTCATCCACCCTTGACCACCCTTGGGAGTGCTGCATTGATGCTTCTGATGTTGGCCCTGCAGATGCCTTCTGGCTGTTTAATCTGTTTGTCTGTCTTTCTTTTATAGAAAAGTTTATTTCAAAGTACTCAGACAGTGGGTTCAAAACAGTGTGGTTTGCAAGTGCCTTTAAAGGCACCACCGGTCCTGCGCAGGCCTGGACCCCTTTGAGTTACCACCTGAAAAACCACCTCAGCTGGCTCAACGTTATTCAGGCCATGACCAAGTTCCCCTTCATCAAGTTCCAAGGAATTGCCCTCACAGGGTGGCAGAGGTGAGTCCTGGCCCTGAGGACCAGGGAGGTGCAGGAGGAATGGTTGTTCCTTCTCCTGTCAGCTATAGACTGCTTGCAGAAGCCATGACTTTTCCCCGCAGAGGAAGGAGGGGGCCAGTCACTACGGGCTTTGTTTGCTCTGCTGTGCCACGGCTGCACCTGGCATGCTGCTTTCCGGCCAAGGTGACCCTTTAGCTGCAAGGAGCGTGGAGAAGAGCATCAGAAGGAGGAGAGAGCTGGGGGCCAGGCTAGCTGGGGAGTGAAAGAGAAATGTTCCCAGCTTGGCTGGGTGACTAAGGGGGGGGATTCACCAGTCTTGACATATGTGAGAGGTGAATGTCCAGGAGGGAGCTGGATTATTTAGGGTGACACAAGTCAGGGGAATGAGGGGACAACTAGGGGCAACAGCATCAACTTGAGAGTTGGGACAAAACAGCTGGAGCCTGTGGGAGGGTCCCTGGTGGTGGGATCCCTTTTGTCTGCATATCTTTCTGTGCGAAGGGTAAAAGCTGCCTAACAGGAGCCTGGGTCAAATCCTAAATGGGAGCAGCACTGCCCTGATGGGGCAGCTAAGGACCTCTCTGTCTGCCCCATCTCCTACTCCAGGCGTGTATCTTCCCCCACCCACCCACTCTTTTGCTCTTTCTCCTGCTGTTGCAGCTTCTCCTGGCCCAATCCTCTGCCCTGGTTTGCTAGAATCCTAGGCTGTGCAGTGGGAGAAACCTCTAGAAAAGCCCCTGGCTGGCTGCACAGCATTTGGCATTCCTTTCCTGGGCTGAGCTGCCCAGCATTGGTCAGCTGGACCAGTCCTGGGAGGAGGAACTTGCAGGCAGTGGAACGGGAACTGGCATGGAGATCTGGTCTGCTCCAGGGGCTGGACAAGGAAGGGGCAGAGAGCTGCAGCCCTGCTACCCAGGGTGGGGCTGGCAGGAGTGTCTCAGGGCAGTGGCTATTGGGGATTCCTGCGGGGGCCCAGGAAAGGTCAGGGAAGGATCTGGAGCTGTCTGCTTACCTCCCAGTGATGCCAAGAGGACTTTTGGGAGATAGCAGAGCAGATGGCATCTCTTGACAGGGTTGGCCATTGCTCTGCTACTGCTGCTGTCCTGGGCAGCCTGACCATGTGCTGCTCCCTCCTGTCCATTCAGGTATGACCACTATTCTGTGCTGTGTGAGCTGCTGCCAGTGGGGATCCCATCTCTGGCCGTGTGTCTGCAGACGCTAGTGAATGGTGAGGAGCCGGCTGCCAGCGTGTGTGGGTGGGGCTGGGCTATCAAGCCCCTCCTGGATGAGAGGCGGTGTGGTCTAGTGAATAGACCAGATGACAAGGTGTCAGGACTCCTGGGTTCTCTTCCTGCCTATGCCACTGACCCATTCTGTAGCCTGGACAAATGACAGAACTTCTGGGTGCTTCTAAGTCTTGGTCTAACCATGGCTCCTTGTCCTGTTCTCAGTGGTTTCAGTGAGAGAGGGATGTGGAGTTATTCTGTGTGACCTGAGTGGTTAGCTGGTGTTCTGGCTCGTGTGGGGTGTTTTCTGTCAGGAGGTGAAGCCGACGATGCGGGCAGGTGTTTCTTTGCAGTATTTACAAAGATTGAATGCACCATCCCTGGTGGACTCTTTGCTCACTGCTCCACTCTGCTTCAAAAACTCTCCCTTGGCTTTCTCTCACGGCCACCTTCCCAGGACTCTTCTGGCAGTTTCTCACTCTTGTCCTGAATGGAGGATGGCTACAAGCCCACCGTCATCAATGGGGCATCACTCATGACACATCTATATTTTGTAAAGAAATAGTTCACTTGGTGCCACCCTGTCTCCTATCATTTACAGCAATAAGCTCTACTGGTACCTGTATCTACCTGTGTGATGACTTCAGCGTCAAACCAATCTACGTAGAGCTGTACAGACTTGTGTGTAAAGCAGAGCTTAGTGACCTGCCCAGGGCGTTGGCAGGAGGGCTGGGTTAAAATGACAGTGTCACAGCTCCCAGCCTAGTCTGCACTTGGCGCTCTGGAGGCGAGAGGAGGAATAATGGGTTGTGTGGCTCTGGCAAGATACCGAGTGTTTCTCAAGCCTTGGCCCACCCTGCCTGCTAAATACATGCAGGAGTGTTACTCTCTCAGTAAGCAATGCAGTTGTGCTGTTTGTTTCCTGCGTGGGCCAATAGTTTGTCCTGGAAAGATAACTGGGTTGGTCTTGAATCTGCATGTTGGCAGCTAGGAAGTGGAGGCTGTCTGTAAAATAGAGTTAAGTTTGTGGAGAGCATTTTGGGCCATTCTGCTATTTTTATGAAGTGATCACAGTCAACAGTTGTGTGAGTGCTGCACTAATAAAAATAAGATTGACCAAGAGCTGAATTTTAAAAAGCTCTACTGTCCCCGCACAATCTTAGATCGCTTTCAGAATTGCTGTGCCGCATCAGGACCATGGACAGAGCTGGTGATGGAAACATGAGGTTATTTGAAGATGGGCCAAAGGGGTAGCCATGTTTAGTCTAGTTCTGCAGGACAAACGAGGAGTTTGGTGGCACTTTTAAAGACTAACAAATTTATTTATCACATCAGCTTTTGTGGGAGAAAGTTCACGCAATAAATAAATTTGTTAGTCTTTAAAAGTGCCACCAGACTCCTTGTTTATTTTATTTAACACGAGAGTTCCTCAGATATAGTCTTTTGTACAAACTAGCAGCTTCTACTATTCTTGGTGCTCTCAGAAGCAGCTGTCCCTCAATTATGAGGATGATGTGTGCCGGGGGAAGAGTGACTGATGAGACTTATGACGGCGGAGAAGTCCAAATCATTCCCTACAGGGTCTTTCACATATGACAGTTAGTTGCTGAGAGAAAGCACAAGAGCTAACTGAGATGCTGTACACTTTCCTTCCTCCTCTGCCCTTTCTCAGCCTCTTGCACAAGGCAATTCTCTCCTAAACGGGTTGAGGCTTGATGGATGAGATGACACCACTGCAGTCTGCCAGCCAGCTTTTCTCAATTCACAGGGTCAACGCCTCCATTCTGAAGATACTTTCCAGGAGTCCTTGTGGCACTGGCTCTGTCCCCTGTGACTCCACTTACTGTGACTAAGTTGAGAAAAGAGAACTCCCTTCAGGGGATGAGTATCAGTCACTCACACAAAATGCCCAGCTCCATGAAATTGATATTTCATAATCTTTGCCTCAGCAGCTGCAGAGAGAATGCTGGCATTGGTGGGACATCTTCCCATCTGGCACAGAGAATCTTCCTAGGGCAGCGTTGTTGGTACCGCTCTGGATGCTGAAGATGACTTTGATGTGTCACCCATGACTCTCACCCATAAAGAAGAATGGGGATGAAAGGTGTACCGTAGACCAGGATCTTAGTTTCCACCCACAGATCTCTGCCAATAAAGACTCAATGGAGCAACTTTCCAAAGGATGCACTGGCACAACAGATCCTACCTTTGATCTCCACATCAAGATTGGCTGCCCATCTTTAGACAGAGGGACCAATAAGACCACTTGAAAACACCCACAGTCTGAACACTGGCATCGTCTTGACTGTCACTATCGGAGCATGTGATTGTACCAATCTCTGTGTGACATGAGCTGTGAGGCACGGATGACTGCCTGATGGGCCATTGTTGGGTCAGATCAGTCGTGAACATGTGGCTTGCACCACAACTCCATAAAGACCTAAAAGGAACGCAGAAGGGATTTAACGTCAGGGCACTTCAGAATGATAGTTACAAGACACTTCATCAAGTGGCTTTCTGACCTACCCAACAACATCAGTGACCTCCAGACACATTGAGAGGAGTTTGCAGGGCATGTGCTGAATTGACTGGATATTCTGCTCACTGTCCTCTGTATTGGCTTAATGAGAACAAGGAGGAAAGCCTCCCACTTCTTCATCAGAAGTGGCAAAGTGAACTCCTAAATGAGAGACTTACTGGACTTATCAAAGGAGCTTCATAGACTAAGGTCAGAAGAGACCAGGATGATCATCTAGTCTGATCTCCTGCACAATGCAGGGCACAAAATCTCACCCATCTATTCCAGCGATAAGCCTCTAACCTATGATTGAGTTATTAAAGTCATCAGATCATGATTTAAATATTTCAAGATGCAGAGAATACACCACTAGGTGCCCATGCAACAAAGGAAGGCAAAAATCCCACAGAGCCCTAGCCAGTCTGTCCAGGGGAAAAATTCCTTCCTGACCCCAATAAGGTGACCTGTTAACCGTGAGCATGTGGGCAAGTCTCACCCAAGAATTCTCTATGATAACTCAGAACTCACCCCATCTACCCTCCCTTCTTTGGCCACTGGCATATTCACCACAAGTAGTCAAAGATCAGTGATCAGTCAGTCTGTGTGACATCAAATCAGTAGTGGCAAGCAAAGGCCATGGAGATACTGGGTTTTGGTTTAAAATGGCTAGGGTGGTTGTGCTGGAAATCAGTATGTCCCAACAGATGTGGGGGTTTCCTGATAGCTGGTGTCACTCTGAAGCCCATAGTGTGCATCTCACTCATTCAGGGCTTGATGCTTACCAAGATCTCCTGGGAGTTTTTGTTTTTTTCCCATCCCCTGTGCCTGCAGGCTCCCATTTCTTGAGCATGTGGGGGGGGGTGAGGGGGCACTGGGGGACCACTCACCAGCCTAAGGGCACAACTAGACTCGACACTGGGGGAGTTCCCAGCTCATGGAGACTTACCTGAATAGCTCCCATTGAGCTCCAAATTCTTGTACCTACAGCAGCCTGGGGGGGAGGGGTGAGCACAGCTAGCCACCCCAAACACTTACTTAGGGGTCCAGTGACGTGATGTTTGTATTTGAGGCAGAGAGCCCCTCCCATCACAGCCTGTGCGCTTGTTGTTACCACACCGGCCAATATATCTAGTTGAAAGTGCCTCTCTTGAGCTCCCAGCAAGTTACTAGCATACCCCCATTTGGGTAAATTTTGAGTCCCTCTTTGAGGTTCCCCTGTCCTCTCTCCTTCCACTAACCCTTGTGTCATCTCCTCCCACCCCAGGTGGATTTACTGAAGCAGCTAAAAAGAAAATCCTGGACTCACTGGGCTTCCAGAACATCAACCTTGAGAAGAGCACATGGTATGTCACTCATTGCTGTCTCTGGTAGCTGGCCAGTTCCCGGGGCTGCTGCCTGGCAGCTGTGGACCTGAGTGCACATCTCATGTGGTTTGAGCCACTGCCGAGACCGGCCAGCCTGCTGTGTGGTCTCGTCCTTCTGGTAACTGTTGGTGGGCTGTTACTGGGACGGCCGAGGTTGCATAGGCTGCTGGCCAATGTGCTAGTGCCTGGATGAGTTTCTAGCTCCGTCCTCTGTAGCCATGTAAAGCTCTGGCAAACCACACTTCATAACTTACATCTCTAAGCATGGCTTGTGGGTGTAGGAAAGCGTCAAGGGTGAAGCAGAGCTTCTATGTTTGGCTGCTCTCTAAAAGCGTCCTTAATGGCAAGATAATCTAAAGTCCTGGCAAGGTGCCGCTTTTCCAGCCTGTGATTTGGGCGACCCTGCTTCACTTGCCACAGGCTCCTTTGTGACTTTGGGCATGTCACTTAACTTCTCTGTGCCTCAGTTTTCATCTGTGCAATGGGATAACAGCCCTTTTTGCCTCATAGGGTGCTGTATGAATAAGTACATGAGCCACTGAGGTGCTCAGATACTGTGGTGATGGGAACCAGTTGAATAACTTGGACAATATCCAATAAGGAAGAGTCTCTGTACTATGGCAAAGGCCTTTGTTTTATGACCTAATAACATCTGTCATTCTATGCACAGGGCTATTTGCTTAGTGCGCTCTGATCAGTTTCCATCCATTTGAGCACATCGGTCATGTAATGGGCCAGTCCTTCACACAGAACAGGATGCTATGTGTCTGCCATAGAACGTGGTCCTGAGTAATCTTTGGGGTCTCTCTTCTTTCCGGTCTGGCTTGGAAACTTGGCCACATCCTTATCAATTAAATTCCAACTTTCTACAGCTACTGGCCAAACTAAAAAGGCTGGGCGACAGTGAATTAGTGGCTGCCTGGTACTTTGAAGTAGGAAGGTGGGTGTGCTTTGGTTCCAGAAATGTTGATTTCATTAACCAGTGATTTGAATGATGTGGAAAGTCTCCTGTATCTGCTGTGAGAGCAAAGGGGGATAGGGGATGGGTTTCCCTAGTTGCATCCATAAGTGTCTCAAGGTTTGTGTTTCTCCTAGTGAAGGAAATGGTGCATTTCCAGGCTCTGAAATCTACCGCATGGTCGAGCAAATCAATGGCGAGTTAAAAGAGAGCATTGTGAAAGTCCTGGAGGAGGAAAGGTAACCAGGGGGAAGGCTGGGCTCTGCTCACTCCTGGCTTGTGTGAGGGGTGCTGGAGCCTGGGTACATTGAGCAAACCCAAAGGGTTGAGTTGGCTTGGGAGTGGGGTGACTAGCGATCCTCTCTGGGCTTTGGGGAGCCCAGAGAACAGAATATCTCTGCTCCTTCTAGCTTACATCCAGAGCTGTGCGAAGTCTGTGACTTCTTCTGCCAGGCTCTTTGCTCAGCTCTTTTTGCTCAGTTCAGTCTCTTTCTCTGCCCAGCCTCCACCCTCCAGGGTTCTTGTCCCGATCTCCTCTTTCCACAGAACGCACACCCCTACCCCCAGCTGGACCTCTGTTCCCCTCAGCATTTGAGTCAAGATTGTACATCCTGGGGAGCACAGGGGACACAGGTTCCTTGGTCCGTTTCTGTGCCGAGCCATGCAGCCTCCTCGAGCAGCTGAGAGGAGGCAATTTCAGGGGCAGTTCTACTAAACCCCTGCATCCCAGAGGAGAGTAGTCGGCTGTGCTATAGGGAAAGCTCATGCAACAAATAAATTCATTAGTCTTTAAATGCCACAGGACTCCTTGTTTGTGTACAGTCTCATTGTACTAAGAGCTGTGAGGAGGTGGAGCATGCCCAGTACAGACAGTAGCTGGCAAACTCTAACAAGTTTCTGCTGAGGATGTGCAAACTGAGATTTTCTTTCATGGGTTTATAACTTGGCCAAATTTGGACAGTTTTCACAGAACTAGCGAAAGGCACCTCCTTGCCACCTAGGTATCACCCCTGCCAAATTTCAAATCCCTATCCCAAAGCAGGGAGTCGCTAGAGCGTAAAGGTTGTACAATTATTTTCTTTAACACGGCTTAATACATTTTCCCCTAATCTTGTTCTCAGAAACAGCCAAACTCTTTTTAGCTAAACCTTTTAAAATAAAAATTTACCCCGAGGCAGATGTCCCAGGTACCTGTTGTTTGACAGACTTTTATAAGGAAGTGAAGACAGGATTTTTTAATGGGAAGTATTGGCCAACCCTCAAGTACAGATGTCACTTCTGGCCCTGCCAATAATCCAATTGCCTGTGGGTTAGCTGTGACTGAAGAGCTGGGTTAGAGATGTAGCTACAAAATAACTAATGTGATGTTTCCGGGTTGGGGTTTGTTTTTCCCATCAGTGCCATCAAAGGCTGGTTCAGCCAGTACCACAGGAAGCACCAGTTTGGTAACCCACGCAACTTGGAGAACTTCGGCAGCAAGGTGTTGAAGTATGTGCAGCACCTTTGGTCTACTCCTGGGGTGGGGTAGATGCGACTTGGATGGCTGGATGGCCCCAGCAGGGTCTCTGTGATGGGCATCCAGCTGTACTTTCCCCCAGCTGCCCATTGGGAAAGGGGCACAGAAGCAAACGCTCACATTTGTGCTGTGGGGCCAGGGCTGACACCTCTGCTCATGAGGTTGCCATGGAGCAGGAATTTGCATCATTGAGCTCTGGGCCAAGTCCTGGGGCTCCCAGGGCAGCATTCAGGTCTCTTTCAGGCTGTGAGAGGTCGCCTAAGCCCTTGGATCTAGTGGTGATGTGCTTGGGCCAGGTTGGAGGGGCTGGTAACGAACCAAGCAGTTAATTCTCATGTGACAGGGGAATGGACGAGCCTGGCTCTGCCCTGTACTTCCCAAGTGACTTTGGACCAGACCCTTCCCCTCCCTGTGTTTGGCCACCCATCTGTCAAGCAGGGTGTAGGAGGAGCAGTGCCTTCTGCCTTGGGGTCCTGTGAGCCTTAAAAGGGAATCATCAACTTCCCAAAATTAGATGGGCCTGGGCCTGCCCCAAGGTGCCTGCCACTCTCTGGGGCTCTGCAGCCCTCCCCCCACCCTTGATGTTTAAAGGATTCTGCCCCCCATGGCTGGGGGCATCGGAGGAGCCCCTGCAGAGCTGGACTGTCCAGGCCTTGGCCCCATTTCACCTGTGCAGAGCAAAGATGGGGCCATGAAGAGAGCTTTCCTGGGACAGGAGAGTGGCTGGGGCTAGCCAGTGTGACTTTGGTGGGGTTTGTCTCGCCAGTGGTGCCCCTCTAACCCAGCCTGTGGTGATGAACCCCACGGCTTTTAATCCACTGGCAGATGCTGCAGGTTCCTGGCTCTGACGTGTGCTTCTTTTTGCCGCCAGGGTCCATGAAGACTGGGAGAACGTAATCCACAACTTCCGCTCCCAGCTGGACAGCATCTACTTCCCAGACACAGTGGAGGAGTGGATGGAGGAGAATGTCAACCCGTACATGGACCGGCTGCGGGAGTTCGTCCGGGACTATAAGGAGATCATCCGCCTGAATGCCAAGCCCAAGACTTTGTAGGGCCAGGAGTCCTGACTGCTGTGAGACCATGTGGGGCAAGGGGACTGCTTGGCTGCTTCTGTCGATTGATACGTGGTGGGCTTGGGTTGCTGAGAACATGGTGACTCTAGCCAGCATTTATTTCCCTTGTTGGCATCCATTAGACCAGACTCTTCTCCTGGCTCCTGTCCTGCAGAGGGGCCCTGGGCCTCCCTGGTCTTACCCTTCCTCACATGGGTCACTAAAATCATCTTGAAAAGCTCAAGTGAGGCCATGGGGCAGGAGGTGCGTCTCTGAGATGGGATGGCTATCAATGTCTTGGATTTACCTGCCACAGCGCCCCTTCTCAGTGAGTCCCTGGCCATCAGAGGTGTGAGCACCAGGCTGCGATGTGCTCTTTGGTCTCAAAGCAGTGCCTAGGATCACACCTGTTCACAGCATCTGTGTCGCTGCAGCTTCAGCAAGAGATAGGTGCTGGCTTGTCTTTCAACCCCACATCCATCCTCAGCAGGGAGCCTGTGGATTGGGCAGCACTGACCCACCCCCAGCTCCTCCTTGTTGGTGAAGGACACTGCCTTCTTCCTCAAGGAGCTGAGGAGAGGATCCATCCCCACTCTGGTGCTCTGGAAGCAAAAGTGTTGGTGACAGAGCCATAATTATGGCGGGGCAAACAGGGCTTTGCCTGGGGCACCCCACAGCGCCTCAATAGAGCTGTTCTATTAAAGTGCGTGTTTTGCACCCCCGGCCCCAAGCACTGTTAATTGCAAGGGGCACATTCAGTCGGAACACGCCCCTGGTGCTGGAACAGAGCATTACAGCTCTGGCTGGTAACCATGGGGGCTGGTTGTAAGGCCTTCCCAGGGAAGCTCTTCCTGTGGCCACAAGCTTGTTGGAGGTTGAGAGACCGCTGACCCCATCCCCACCTCCTGTCTGCCTATTGGTGACCCACATCCCTGGCCAGGAAGTGCTGGTGCATCTGAATGGAAATGCCCAAGATGGAGCCTTTCCTTATGGCCGGCCTGGTAGTGGAGCTGGGTCCCTGCCCACTCTCCAGCCTCTTGAAAGAGTAGCACCTTGAGTGCAGATAGGACATGGCTGGGAGGATGTCACACAAGCTCTTGTGCTCTTTGCATTAAATGCAGCTTGGGGACCCACAGAAAAGAGGTGACTGTGCCTTCCACCCAGGAGTGTCTGGGGCACTACCTGATGCTCGTGCTGTCCCAGGTGCACCCGTGAAGTCTGAAGAGGACTTGCATAGCTGTGCAGAGCAGGATCTACCCAAGGTCTTGGCGTTGGCTTAGCCCCTTGTGGCCAAATGGCTGGTAAAATGCTCCTGGTTGCCAAAAGGGACAGAGTCCCATGCACAGCACCATCAGAAACTTTGCTCTGAGGGTGTCTGCAGGTGTGGTTGCCACATGGGTCAGCGTGCCAGCTAATGTAGTTAGTATCGGCTAAAGACTGCAGGTGAGCAAGCAAGGTGAGTCCATAGTCCATGTTCTGGGCTAGCGTGCACAACCAGTCCTGAAGCTGGGCAGCTGCACTACCGAGGTCAAAGCTGATTTGCAGGAGCCTGTTTGAGTTGCTCCCACCTTACCAACTGCAGCAGAGCAGGACCCCAGGTGTTGATGTCTATTCTGAAAACTGAGTTCAGAGGCCCTTGATCCATTTCCTTCTGGGACTCTGGATCTTACAGTGCTGGCTGAGTTCCTGGGGACAGCACCTCATCTTCTGCACCAGGGCTCCCACATGACAGACCCCAGGCTGTTGGATGAGTGCTTTTGGCTGCTGCAGGCTGACAAAAGGTAGGAGAACCCTGAACCGCTCCTGCTTTGGAAACCAACTCCAAGGCAATGCTGCCTGAGGGAAGGGGGCTCGTCTGGGGAAACATGCCCCAGAGCTGGATCCCCCTTCCTATTGGGGAGCTCGACAAACCCTGACACCTGCAGTGGGATGCAAATTAGAGATGGTACGCTACCACGTAGCCGAGGGCTCAGAACCTGCCAGCGGTTGGCCAGTGGGCTCCAAATCTATCTGGAGCTGGGAGTTCTCACTCCATTCCTGAGAGTTTTTGGGCTGTTTCCTCACAGTCCCGGGCACAGATGCTGTCCAGTGATGCAAGAATCAGTGGTTTGGCTTAATGAAAGTGCAGTAACTTGGCGTGGCAGCAATCCCTGCAGGCAGCTGCAGTAACATCACTTCCCTAGGTGTAGGGCCGGGCTCTGGTGGCGTCTGAACTGGGGGAAAATGGGCCAGTCCAGTGTGGGAGGGAGAGCCTGCTCTCAAACATCTGAACTTCCTGCAGCCAAGGGGTTAAAATCCAAAGTGAACTGTGCAGTTGGATTATGTCCTGACCCTCCTCTGCCCCCAGTCACAGGCCTTTGCTCCCTTGCAGGCTGTTGCTATGGGCTGTAGTACAGTGGGATGTTTAATTTCCCTGGGGAAGGTGGACGACACTGTGAAGTAACCCAAGCTGGGACTGATTCTCTTGCATCCATCTCTGTACGCTGGGTCTGGTGTCTGGAGAGGATGCCTGTTCACCAGTGAATCTGTTTGGTTTGATGCACTGAGCTGAGTTGGCATTGGTCCTGTAGAGAAAGTTTGTGTAATATCAACTGCTGTAATAAACTATTTTCCTAAGAAATTCAGCAAATGGCACTTGTGATCTAAATCCCTCCTATCAAGTCTGCGGCAGCTTCTGGGCCTGTTACCAGGTGTGCTAGCCAGTCCCTGGGCTGAGGACAGGGCTGTGCACAGCAGTGGGACAGTGCTGAACGGGCATTTCTCCCAGGTGAGGCCTAGTTTCAAGTCCCAGTCTGGGCTGCAGGCTGAAAGGGTGGAAAACCTCAACAGCATGGACTTCAGCACAAGCTGGGGCTGATGGACGGTGGCAGAGCTGGCTGTGGGGAGCCCAGGGCTGGGATAGCAGGGGGTTAGGGGCCAGAATGACTGAGGGGTGTTAGGAAAACCAGAGCAGACTTGCATAGCACCTGCTGGGCCTTCCCTGTGTCTGAGCTATCAGATGTTCGCTCATCCCTTTCACAAGCCTGCCCAGTAACCCGCTCTCATCAGCAGACCTGCAAAGTGGGAGAGGCCCTCCTAAGGATACTGCAAATAGTGTAGTGGCTAGCACCTCTGCTTAACATGCAGAAGGTCCTGGGTTCAGTTCCCAGGGGGTTGGACTCGATGAACTCATGAGGTCCCATCCAGTCCTATGACTTGGCTCCTGCTCAGCCTGCCTGCAGCTGAAGGTGTGCCCATATAGTCCATGTCCAGGGCTGCTGCTGCTGTTGGGAACCATGCATTTAGGGTTTTGTTCTTACTACTTCAGGCTGAGGGGGGCAGCACCCCCACACTCCAAGTACTGGCACCAGGGCTTGGCAGTCCTCAGCTGCTGCAGTTCTTGGGTCTGAAGTGGCTGTACTTGGGTGTGATGAGCTGGGGGCATTTTTCAGCCAATAGGTGGCACTCTTCTCTCTCCATGGATGCCAGGAAGGCACTCCCAGGGTGCCTGAAACCCTGAGACGTCTGAGTGGCTTTTGCCAATACCCTTTGCCTAACTGAGAGCTTAGAAAGGCTTCAGCGCTATGGCCTGGCAAAGCTGGGGAACTGTTGGAGTTGACCAGGGCCCCTTCTGGCTGCCTCCCCTCCTGGGTGCTCCAGGCACTCAGCAATGCATCCATGTTCCCAGAGCCTTGCGATCTGGCATGCAGGCGCTGTCTCCAGCCTGTGCTGTGATAACACAGGTGCTTTCCTTGTGCAGCTGCCTGGGCCACCCTAATGCACTGCTCTGTTGATGCATCAGATGCCCCAAATAGAATGTGTGACCTGGAAGGGGGATCAGCTGGTCTGGGCGGGTGCCACGGCTGAGCCCCTGGGTCCTTTGCAAAGCCCTGCATAGGCGAACTTGAGCAGCATCATTGTTTACAGAGAAAACGGAGGGAAGGGATTTCACTGTAGGGTGCAGAACAGCCCCTCACACTGGAGGTGTTGGGGAGAGCAGCTGATTAGCCTGTCCACACTCCCTGCAAGCACGCCTGTCTGGCCTGGTGTCTGTCTTTATGGACTTACAGACCCAGCAGCTCTCGACCAGCCCTGGGATTCTAGCCAGCTCTCCACACATGCCTGAGCCTTGCTTAGCCAAAGTGCCTGTGGAGAGTGGTGCATGGAGCCCAATTCAAAGGCGTGTGCCGCAGAAACCAGCCGCATCTTCCATGCTGTGCTCCACGCCGAGCTCTGTGCTGAAGAAACTGGCATGTTCCCTGAAGAGAACAGTCTCTCAAGTAGGGGCCGGGGAGATTTCTGTGAGTTGGTTCTGTGCACCAACCAAGTCAGTGATGGTGATGGCAGTGAGGGCATCTCCTCAGTGCTAGTCTCTCTTCCCTCTGCACTGGCTGGTGCGTGGCCTGAGCAAGGAGAAATTTCCTCCCACCCTGAGCCACTGCCTGCTCTGGATAAGGCTGCCATTGGGCACCAACTTGACTCTGGCCCACTGGCCCTGCCTTAGCTCTAGTGATGATGGGGACGGAGACTGGGAAGGACCAGGGAGGCTCTGGGCTTGATGTGTGGTCTTGGAGGCCTCTGAGGAGACAGAGTCCTTACCTACCTATTGCTAGACTGGTCTCATGGCTAAGGCCCCTGGCCTGGTGAGAGGAAAAGAGATGAGCTAGAGCCCTTTGGCAGGAGGATCCCAGGATGTTCTCAGATATCATGCCGTTACTGAAATGCAGCTCCATCTGGGGAGGAACGACAGCTCCCAGCATCAGTGCCTGGCAGCTTAGGGCAAGAAACAAAGCTGCTTGAAGGACGGCCCAGACTGATCTTCCCTCCCTAAGGTCAGAAGCTGTTTAACCCTGCAAGATCAGCCAGCAGCTGTAAGCCCAAAGCTTGTGGACAGTGAAACAGAGGCATTGCTGCAGCTGGCACTGGTTTGAGGCACTAGGCCAGGGGCACAGCCCCCTTAGGAGTGGTGTCCTTGTTCCCATTGCTGAGAGCGCCAGTCAGCCGGCCAGCCATGCACAGCTGTGGGAAGGAGGCAGCGATGGCAGGAAGAGGGGGCAAGCTTCAGCACACCTGCTGTGAGCACCTGCTTCACTGAGCATGTGAAATGCCCACACCTGTGCCCTCTTCCTGGTCCTTTAAGGACAAAAGTGTGCCAGGGCTAGGCTGGAAATCTTTATTTGCTCTAAGGTGGGGTGGAGCTTGTTTTAAACAGGCCAGCTGAGCCTGGGAGCTGAATCGAGTCTCTACCACCAGCTGCTGCTGAATGAAGATTTTTTTCTTGTTCTCAAATAAGCTGGGAATAACCTGGCTTTAGGCTCCGCCCCACCAGAGTAAGGGCCAAATGTCCTTGTGCCCCCACCACTGTCATTCCTGCAAGCTGTAAAGGGGCGAGTCCTAGACATGCCCTCCCTCCAAGCTGGGAGCAACGCCTGGTAGCAAGGCAGTGGGGTGGGGGCATGGTAAAAGGGGTCCAACATTTATGAGTGGCTGGACTTCAAACTGCCAGAAGATGAGGCCAGGCAACTGCCTCCCATTGCTAGCTCAAGGCTGGTGGGACTGGGCTTGGCTGGGCTGGGCTGGTTCATCAGTTGCAGAGTCAAAGAACCCTGCCCCCCAGCGCTCCTTCCCCCCGAAAACAGCCAGTTGCTTGTGCTGGCTCAGCGATCTGGGGTTGGATTTCTGATGGCCAAGGGCTGGCTTGCTTGTTCAAGCCACAGGGAGCTGGGTTTCCAGTCAGAGGCCTGTGGCCTCACAACACAAGCACAGAATGGTTGCTGAGGGCTGGTGCTGGGGAGTAACCTGGCCAAGACCCCTGGAGTCAGGACTAGAGAGAGATGTAGGTGTCTGACTAGGGTTGAAATTCTCGACTTCAGTCTGTGATGGTGGGTCCCCCGGCACGGCCAGTGTTGCTGAAGCTATTGCTAGATGACTACCTGGGGCAGGAGCCTCAGGTAGGACAAGTTGGAGCCCAGGTTAAGACTCCTGGGTGGAAGTTGTCAGAGACTGACCCGTTTGCCATGCTTAGCCCCATGGCAAAAACCGTTCAACACAAATCATGTCACTCAAAATATTTTTCTGGATGAGGCTGCTGGCAGCTAAAACAAAGCCATGTGCACCTGCTAACTGTTAAAGCGAGGCGGCCAGCTAGGTCAAAGCCAGGGCTGGTGAATGCAGCAGTGAGAACTGGCAAGAAACATTTTCTTGATTTGTTTGTGTGACAGAGACAACAGGCTTTAAAGAAAATACCCCAGCTGCCTTCGGACATGACACATCCCCCGCCTAGACCCAAAAGCAGGGCTGGGCTGGTGCAGGGGATGTGAAACTGGATCTGGCTGGCTGAGTGATGTACTGAGAGTGACCCAGCAGTGCTTGGGCAAGGAAAGGAGCATGTTAACATCCAAGGTGTATCTCACAATGGGAAGGAACGTGCTGTGCTGCCCATTATAGGCTGAAGCCTGAAAGCCAGACTCCAGCATGAAATGCCAGCTGGCTCTCTAGCCACCTCTGATCATAGTGTGAGACGGAGGAAACAGGATAATGAGGAGCAAATTTCATCTTTCACAGGTTACGAAAAACATGTCCTGGTGGAAAGCGAAACCTCTTGACTCTTCCTCCATCTACTTTTAATCTCTAATCCAGGCACTTTGCACACTGCCCACCCATTATGTGCTCTGCTTCCTTTCCAGAAGGGCAGTGTCCTTCACTGTTGTTTATCTGGTGGTGAAATGTAATAAATATTTATAATTAATTTCTGATTTGTATTGAAGGGACACTATCGGCTTAAAAATCAGGTACTGGCCCCAAGCACGTTTTGTTATCTATGTTACTAGGAACACCTTAGATTAGATTATTGGAAGTGACAGTGTATTGAAAATCCAGGTTCCCCTGCCCCGCTGTTATTTATGCTGTTAATTGCTGTACATCTTTATCAGCTTCTGCAGGGGGACATCATGTAACTCAGTTTCACTGTTCCCCATAGGCATGTGCAAGGTCTGAGGCCTTGTTCTTGGGCTAAGAAGCAGCAGCAGCAGCCATGTTAGTAGAGACAGCAGCCATAAACCTAAGTAGCAGGTGGTCACATCTTCAGATGCCTGTACCTACATCAAATCAATGTAATACCAGGCTGGTAATAAGAAGACGCTCCTACTGGCACCACCAAATAAAGAAACATCTTCAGATCCTGAAAGAAAACATTGCCTGACAGCATTCTGTTTGGAAAGAAATTGCTTAACAGTAGTTGTAAAATCTCCACTGCTGCTGTTTTCGTCTTTATGGCACTCATTTCTCTGCTGTTTATCTAAATGATTTGGCTGATGGCGTCTGTCTGTTGCCTGACCAAGTGTGCACTGTTTAAATCAAAGTGGTGGGATGTGATTGGTTAAAGGACTCTTTCTGAAATGGGCTACGATTGGTGTTTTGTAGTACTTTAGTCTAAAAGGACTGGTTAAGGTACAGTTAAACAGGGCCCAAGCTTTGACTAGATAAACTGAGGTCCAAAATTAAGTTCTTGGAACCTAGCTCCAGGTCCCAGAGCAGCCAGACCCCAGCACCCTGCCAGCTGCACTGTGCAGAAGCTGGTGTTTGCAGATCTAATCCTCACTGGGCACTAGGAGGTCGGTCTGTCTTGTTGGGAGTAGTGAGGATTGCATGCCGTGTGTGTGTGCTGTTTTGCTAATTTGTTAATAAATAGCAGATAAGGATATTACGGGGTAAGGCTTCTTCACTGGTGAAGATCCTGCAAACCCACAGAGAATTACACCTGGAGCCTTGTGGATTGGAAAAGGGTGGGTACTTCAGTTAACCAGGTTACAGCAGGAGCCTTATGGCCTGGGAATGGGTGACCCTGAGCCCTAGAGTGTGAAATGGGTGAGGGTAGGAGCCTTTCCCACAGAGCCCTATGGCTTGGGAAAGGGTGGAAGGCGCTGTAACTAGGTTATGACTTGAGCCCTATCGGTTTGGGTAAAGATGAGGTGCCCTAGGGTGCAGGTGCTAATACACTTTTATTTTGTCCCGCTTGCTTTGCCAGGCTGCAGCCTGCAATGTTAACCTTTCCCCTACTCCTGAGGGACAGTTTTTGTTTCAAATGTTCACTTGTTTTTAAATTATTAACCATCAGAGTTGTTCCTCAAGCTATGCCTCCCTGCCACGATCAGGGCCCAGTGGTGCCGGATGCTCTTCAGACATGCAGGTCCAGAACTTTAAAGCTATTCAGGCTCCCAATAGCCTCTGAGCAGGTGAAATCAAGAGCAGGTGGGATCCTAAAGATGGAGTGAGAGACTGTCCTGCTCCAAAGGGGATCATGGTCTCTAAACAGCTAAAAGGCAGGGAAGCAAGCACAGAGAGAGGGACTTGTTCATGGTTCCTGGTAGAAATGGCCCTGACATCCAGCTCTCCTGAATCCCAGCTTCATGCTGTGCCCACTGCCCCACAGCATCTCCCTGTTAATTGTTAAGACTTTTCTCTTGGGCTCAGGACATAGGACAGCTTGTTTGTACAAAATGCAGGGGCCACCGTGGTTGTGAGCATGCTTCCCTGGGGGTATCCTCAGCCAAGGTTAATTTCCACCAGGGCTGTGTCTGTCAGGCTGTGCCCTCCAGAGTGTGGAGCAGGTTAGGAAGGCTGAGGGATCACTATTTCTTTCATTTTTTAAATTCAAATTATCGGTCATGAGAGAAATTATACCAGTGCTGCATTGCTCTCTGCAAACTGGCCTGGCCTGGAAGATTCCCACTCCCATGGCTCTATGAAATGCCCGCGCTGCTTGGCCTGGCTTAGGTCTCCGCAAGATTCCTATAGTGATGTTTGGCTCCTCCCTGGCTTTTTTTTAAGCCCTACAGGGACTGGTGGGAGCTTCAGGGCAGCCACAAACATGCAGGAAGGTTTGGAACAGACTTGAAGAAAAGAACTGGCTCAGTTCAGCGGGGGAGAGGCTGATTACGGGCTCTGTTATGCTGGCACAATCCCACTGATTTCCGCTGTGGAAAGTAATGGCCGGACAACAGGGGCTGCTTCGTCTGCCCAAGCTGTGAGGACCTAAGAGAAAGGAGTGGATTAAATGGCTGCAGGCCCAATCTGGCTGAAGAGTAGGAAAACCACGCTGCAGGGGGACAGCTCAGCAATGGCATAAGTGGAGAAGGAGGCGCAGTGGAGTGGCTGTTGGCAGAGAGATCCTATGTACAGGTTGGGATGGGGCCATGTTATTGTTCCATCCACAGGAGGGGGAAGGAGTCGAGGTGCAGACGGAGGCTCTTCCAACCTAGTATTTTACCCATGTGTTTAATTTAACCATGCAAGCAGGATCTGGCCAGGCTGGGCAGCCCCCCCGCCGCCCCCTCATCACTATGTGATCGGCAGGCCAGAGACCAGGCTGGCACCAGATCCAGGCAAGTCGCCCTCGGAAAGAGCCTTTGGAAGACAGTACCCATCCTCGCCCCATACCACACTGGTGCACTGCGGCCAGTGGGGATCTAGCTCTACTGCCCAGAGACAGTGCTGGATCCTCTCCTGAATTACTGCTGGAGTGTTTGTTGACCATGGGTTGGGCTGCTGGCCTTTGGTCTTGCAGAATAACTGCCTCAGGTTGGAGCTGTTTGAATGATTCATTGCAGAGCCCCCAGCCTTGTGAGGGCAGGACGACCTGCTCACAGCTTGTGGGGGAATCCTATCTACACGGGGAGATTATTTGTCTGCAAATGAGGTGGCTCGTCACCTCAGGCATAGGATTTATTTTCACATTGATCAGATGACTGGGGTCATAGAAGGATAATGATCCATGACTGGTGCACCAGGCCCTGCTTGCAGTCAACCTCACAACAAGTGCGCACCTCAGGACTCACTAGCATTTTTCACAAATGCTGCTCCTTAGCCATATGCTTGTATATAATGAGTGACGGGAGCTGGGATGCCACCCATGGGAGCAATGCACACTTGGTGTTTTCCTCCCGAGTGTACCAGCAGCTCTGTCTTGTAAGCATGGGCCTTGCTTTGCATTTCCCCACTTGGTGCCCACTGGGCAGGAAACGCTCACATCAAGTCTAGCTGCAGAGTATGTGGGAGGCTGCATTCCCACTCCTAAGTCTCTTGGTCTTCTCTCTCTCCTTTACTTCCCTCCCACGCTGGTACAATGATCTGTCCATACTGCTCAGCACGGCAGACAGATGGGACGTGGAAGGACCTGGTGGGTGGGGTCTCTTCCCGGCTGGGCATTCCCTGGCACTGTCCTGGCAGCTCCTCCTGTTATCTCTGCAGGGCTGGTGTAATTGTGAGAGGCCCTGATTGGGGATGGACAGGGCTAGAGATGTGGGTTTGCAGTGGAGCAGCTAGTTAATGAACAGCCTCATCTGCGGGAAAATTATGGACTGAGGGCCCGGAGTTCAAACCATGTTTAGAGCCGGGGGGGGGAGGGCAGGGTGTGGAGGCTGTAGAACCTGGGAGCACTGCTCGTGCTCAAGGGGAGCTGGGTTTAGAGATGCTCAAGGTGGAGCTGTCAGCTATGTGAGGACTGCGATGCAAGTGTGCCACTGATCTGGCAGGTGCCTGTGTGACCCCTTCATTGATGGGTGCTATATGCCTCCCCCTCTGCCCTGGTGGCTGATTAGCAGTAAGGGTGAGTCTGTCCCAGCTCCAGTGAGTATGCGTGCTGGTAGGTCAAACTGTAGCGACAGGGTTTTCTGCTTCCATGGTGCCTGGTTCAGTCCCATGTTAGCTGAGCTAGACCCTATCAGAGTTGCACACACTTCATTTCAACCTCCCTGCTCTGATGGAGCCCCCCAGTCCATCCTCTCCTTACGCTGGGCTGAAAGACAGCGTTTGTCCTTGTTCACAGTGCTGCCTGCAGAAATAAATAAATAAATCTGTTAGTCTTAAAGTGCCACACAACTCCTTGTTGTTTTTTTGCAGAATTAAGGCCTTAGGAAAGATGAGAGGGGGTCCTTCCTGGACCAAGACATCTGACAGGCCAGTGTAAGAATGGGTAGGGCTGAGTCCTAGGGAGTCTTGGGTCAAGTATGGTGGAGCTCGTGGGCTGAGCCCAGGAGACCTTGTTAGATGTGAAATCCGCTGGCTCTCTGCTAGCCCAGCAGAGCGGCTCCTTGCAACTGGCCTGGTCACGTTCACAGCGAGGCATGAGACTGAAGCATGGATGGCTGTCTCCTGAACAGGGGGTGGCCACACTTCACTTGCCTTTGTTAGCCCCAGAGAATTAAATTAGGCTGGATGTGCCAGGCTGGGTTGGGGACCGACAGCCCTGACACACACATGGAGAGTGTACAGGCAAGAGCAGTGAAGTCCTTTGAGAAGGGCCGGGGCAGAACTCTTTTCCAGGATGGAAGGACACTCCAGGCTGATGGCTTTGCTCTTTGACTGATGTAGAGCCATGCTGCTCTGTTTTTTTTTTGATCTGCTGCCCTCCCATGGCCCCTCGTGGAGGAAGGTTTTCTGCCCCAGTTTAGGCGTTGTCATTGTCAAACCCACTGATCCGCAGGGCCAGTTAGGCTTAGCGGTGCCCTCTGGAGTGGGCAAACGAAGGGGAGCAGTGACATGGGGGGATGCTCCATCTAGCTCATTGCAAAAAGAGGAAATCAGGGCTGACTCTCTGTGCATGTTCTGGGTGTCTTTCCTGTGCCCCTCACTGCTGAATTTAGGGCCTGAGCAAGGAGGGCTCTAATTGTTTGTAGACCCACGAGGGACCTGAGAGTGGACATGCAGACTGAGTGAAAGACTGATTATTCCTGTCAGTGATGCCATATTAGATGGGAATGGCATCCAGCACAGAGGACCCCCTGGAACCAAACTGAAGATGAATTACACGTTGACCTGCCTAGGACCAGGAACGCAGCTCCTGGCCCTGCAGAGCTAGACGAAGGGAGACCCTCAGCGAACGGGCATTCCCACAACCAATGGCCTAACAGCACACTGCTGGATTAAAGGGCAGATTAGAAATTGTTTTCATCCTGGAGTCTGTGGATTGCCAAATTGGGGGTGGGGCGGAGGCCCATCTTCAAAGCATCTGCTGATGTGAGATTTTTCTCCCATGAAAGCTCATGCAATAAATAAATTTTTTAGTCTTTAAAAGTGCCACAGGACTCTGTGTTTGTTTTGCAGAAAGACGGAGAGGCTGGCAAGAGAAATGGTTACACTGGGGGTAGAAGGGTCAGCAAACTGGGGGAGCTGTCCCAGGAGGCTGCATTTCTGCAGCGACATCATTGCGTGCCTGCCCAAAACCACAGATCCTGGGTGAGGGTCAGGGAGGGAGGCTGCATTGCACACACGTGGTGTCAAGCTTTCTGGTCCACTTTCCAGAAACTGTCATTGTTTCACACTCAGCTAGGCACCCGTCCTTCACCCTCTGTGCTCTAGGTTACAGCACAATCACTGAACTCAACCAAATACCTGCAGCGGCAGTAACCCTCTGTATTAAATGTAGACTGGAATTTAGTTTGGTAGGGCCCCATGGGAGGGTTTGCCCCAGAGGCTGCCCCCCTCCCCCAGGGTCCTGTGAGGCAGAGGGTCTGGAAAAGAAGTGTGATTAAACTTTTTTGTTTCCAACCTGTTTTATGCATGTGAGGAGTTTATCACCATGATGTTTACTTGGCTGCACTGGGGCATTAAGGCCCAGTACATTAGCTGATCGGGTTGAACAATTGATTGGTTGCTCAGCATCTCGTTAGCCCATTATAGGCACAGACATTCCCGGCAGCAATCGCTCATCTCCACACTTTTAATGCCTCACTCATTTAAGTCATTAAAAACACAAACAAGCACGCAGGTGGACTCATGGCATCGTCCAGCACGGCTACGAAGGGGGAAGTTTCAATGTAGTTAAAGAAATTGAAAATCTGCTCCCCTCACCACCATGCGCTGATGGGTTGTGACTGCCAAGGCCAAAGGCAGGCGACTGGCCAGTGCACTTTAGAACCTCGGCTTTGAAAGAGAAAAGCCTGAGCAAACTTGGGGTCTGGGAAGGGGAGTGAAGCACTAACCCCAGTGCAAACGCTGCCTAGCGCACAGTGGTGATGGCCCATAGCACAACCACTCTGCCAACAATGGGCTTCCCACACACCACCGGGGCAGCACCCCTCAGTTTTGATCCCTAGCCCCGAACTCCTTTGAGACAGCACCCTGTCTTTGCTGCTTATCCCAACTGAATTGTGCTGGAGTCTGTGCTGCTCTGGTCACGTGGACAAATTAAACGCTCGGAAGGGAGATGAGTTAAGTGAAGGGCCAGTGTTGGCACAAGACCAGCTGAATATAAACTGGCCATCAACAAGTCTCAGCTTGAAATTAGATGAAGGTTTCTCATCGTCAGAATAAAGTTCTGGAGCAGCCTGCCAAGGGGAGTAGTGAAGGTCAAAATCCTACCCAGCTTCAAGACTGAACTTGAAACATTTATGGATGGGATGGTCTGGTGTCAAGACACCCTGCAGTGGGACGTGGCCCATCCATGGCTGCTGTTGGCAAACATCTCCAAGAGCTGGAGACAGGACGCTGGCTAGGAAGGGCTCTGAGTTATGCAGTGAATTCTTTCCTGGGTGTGTGGCTGATGGTCTCAGCCACAAGCTCATGGCTGAATTGGTCCCCATATTTGGGGTTGGGCCGGAGAGTCAGATTGGCAGATGGCCTCGGGCTTTTCCACCCTCCTTTGCAGTGTATGGCACCGGTCACTGGCTGACTTGACCTAGGGCAGGGGTCTCAAACTCAAATCACCACGAGGGCCACATGAGGACTAGTACATTAGCCCGAGGGCCGCACCACTGAAACCTTTTCATACAACAATATTGCAAATATCAGTAAGGCTTGTGTCATTGCAGGCTGTAGGAAATAGCTTTAGGGGCTACATGTGGCTGCTGGGCTGGGTGTTTGAGACCCCCTGACCTAAACAGTGGGCTCTCTATCACCTCAAGTCTTTGTATCTTGATTTGAGGCCTTCAGTGACTCGGCTGGAGGTTCTGGGT
>ML682107.1:3102773-3247084 GCA_007922195.1 Podocnemis expansa | reverse complement strand
CTGGGTATCCTTGGGGGCAGAGCTTCCCCACCTCCACCGGGGAGCTGTGCATCTTAGGGGCTTCCCCAGCTCCCCGAGAGGGCTGTGCATCCTCAGGGGGGCTGTGTATCCTCGGGGGTACAGGTTCCCCACTTACCCAGGGGGGCTGTGCATTTAGGGGGGCTCATGCATCCTCGCAGTGGCTGGGTATCCTTGGGGGCAGAGGTTCCCCACCTACACGGGGGGGGCTGTGCATCTTAGAGAGCGTCCCCAGCTCCTCGAGAGGGCTGTGCATTTTAGGGGGGCTTCTGCATCCTCAGGGAGGCTGTGTATCCTTGGGGGCAGAGGTTCCCCAGCTCCCCAGGAGGGCTGCGCATCTTGGGGGGGGTGTGTGCATCCTTGGGGAGGCTGTGTATCCTTGGGGGTGGAGGTTCCCCACCTACCCAGGGGGCTGTGCATCTTAGGACTTCGGTGTATCGTCCTGGGGGGGTTGTTCCCCAGCTCCGCAGGAGGGCTGTGCATCTTCGGGGGGGGGGGTCCATGCATCTTAGGGGAGCCTGTGCATCCTGAGGGAGGCTGTGTATCCTTGGGGGCAAGGGTTCCCCACCTGTCCAGGAGGGCTGTGCGTCTTATGGGCTCTGAGCGTCCTCAGGGGGTGTTCCCCAGCTCTCCCGGAGGGCTGTGCATTCAGGGGCGGGGGAGAAGCGAGCTGCTGGCCTGGGGAGCAGCACCTGGGTGCCGGTGATTCCTGGGGTCTTTAGAGGCTCACTGGCGTTTGCCCTGCAATGAAGCGGGGAGCATGGGGTGGGAAGGAGCTGGCCCCTGGGTTTCTGTGCCTCGCTTCCCACTGAGCGCGCAAGCTGGGGCAGCCAGTCTGGGCTTGTGTGTGCAGGGAGGGGGAAAGCAAGCTGTCCACCGTCCATCCTGCATGGATGCAGTGTGCGTGTGTGTATCCTGCCCTTGGCGCTAGTGCTTGCATCTCGTCGGCTCCCTCTGGTTCTGCCGCGGTTTGCTGGGGTCCCTCACTTGCCACCACTATGCAGCGTGGCACAAAATCCCCCCTTTCCCCACACTACCCCCCTGTGACCTGATCCTGTGTGTGGTTTCAGTTGTTTTTTGCAGCAGCTGGGCTTGGGTCTTTCACCCTCCAGGGCCTCTCCTCTGCCCAGCTGAGCCCTGGGCAGCATTTTCAGCTGGGTTTTGCCCAAATGTGGACACAGGCATTGCTAAGTGGTGCTGAGAGCTGTAGCCGAGTGAGCAGGATACATACTGTGGAAAATAATTCAGTGCTACACTCCTGGTCACCCCCCCGCCCTCTCTCACGCGTGTATGCACACCCATCCACACAGCAGGCTCACAGCGAACAGGTGAGAATGCCGGAGGGCTGGAGACAGGAACGGTTCATTCATGCTTAAAATCCCCAGCAAGCTGCTGCTTCGACCCCCAGGTTGAATCCATTCCCAGCCCATCCCGGCAGAGCGATCGTGTGGCTCTAATGTTCCAGGCCGCAACGGCATCAATAATGTAAAAGCCGAGATTCAGCATTGGAGTGGGATTTGTGGGGGAGAGGGTGAAAGTGAAAGGGATAAAATGAAGCCGGACCTTTTGGGCAAAGGAGCAGCTCTTTGGGGGAGGGGCTGCAGTCTGAGCGGGGTCCAGCATTTGGGGATCCTTGGGGTTTGGGTTAGTGCTCATGAAAGCGAAGGCTGGAGCTGGGTGGGTGCTGTGTGATTGTAGTCCTGCGACAACCCTGACCACAGCAACCTGGCGATGCCTCTCAGCAGGCCCGAGCTGCTGCTGTCTCAGTCCTGATGTGCATCCCCAATGGAAATGCACCTCGATCCTGACCTGCAGTTGTCCCCTCTAACCCCATACTGCACCTCTCGAGCAGCTGCTGTTTATGCCGTCTGTAGTTTAGTGGTCCAGACAGATGTTCCCAGGCAGCTAAGATGAGCCCCTACCCAACCCATTTGACTTGTAACCAAAGAGAATGCTCTTTTGATTTTTAGCAAGGCAGGGGGTTGGAACGATGGGGTGGGGGAAGAGCTGAGGGCCATCGAACCAAACTGTAAACCCTGGATATGATGGATAGTGGGGCGCCAAAATTAGCCTTGGCGTAGGGCACCAAAAAACCTTGGGTCAGCCCTGGCGGCAGCCCTTCTCTCTTCCATCCTTACCCACCCCCACCAGCATCTCTGTCTCCAGGTGGAGGTGCAGATGGGTTGTGGTTTAAGAAGTGGTGTCAGAGTGGGACTCCTGGGGCTGGCGTCTCAGAGGTGAAAATTCTCTTTAGCATCCACGGTTTTCAGCAAGAGCTCTGTGCATCTGCAGATCATGTTCCTGGTGCCCACCAAGTGAGCATGGTGTTATTTTGTAAGCAAAAGACCTTTCTAGTGGAATGGGGTGTGTGTCTTGGAGCCTGCGTTAGCTCCTTGCAGAGGAGGTTCACGTGCAAGAGGTTCAGCTTGAAACTTCACCCTCAGCAGCTGACCATGTGGGTCTTTCAGAAGCCTGAAGGAAACAGTAGACTAGCCCCTTCTTTGCTAGTCCTGTCTGCTCTTGGGAGAATTTCATTTTCCATGGGGAAGCATCTGAAGAGTCTTGGTTTGCCCCATGGTTGACTGAAACACTTCCTTTCCACCAGCTTTGCTGTGCTCTGGTTGGCAGTGGTCGAGGAATGACTACAGCATTTCTGGGCTGGTGTTTGCATATATGGAGCACATTAGGGGTCCTTTGTGACAGTGCGGTGGAAAGGTATTTTGGTGTTAAAAGTAGCAATGCTGATGTCTCAGCCATAACAAAAGCAGCTTGACAAAGACTTGGAAGCTTGCAAGTGCTTAGAAAACGTGTCTTATAGTGGTGGACTCAAGGA
Organism: Podocnemis expansa; assembly: GCA_007922195.1. NCBI lineage: Eukaryota > Metazoa > Chordata > Testudines > Podocnemididae > Podocnemis > Podocnemis expansa. The sequence continues at coordinate 3,244,233 of ML682107.1, read as the reverse complement.
GGTCAGTGCATTTGGCTTTGAAAAAGAGAAGGTTTGAGGGGTGGCTCAGTTAGAGTCTTTGAGCACCTACATGGGGAACAAACACTTAATAGTGGACTCTTCAGTTTAGCATGCTCCAATGGCTAGAAGTTGTAGCTATACAAATTCAGACTGGAAGTAAGGAGAACGTTCATAATAGCAAAGGTAAATAACCGCTGGAATATGTGATGGAGTCTCCATCCTGGACCGTTTTAAAATCAAGAGTGGATGGTTTTCTAAAAGATCTGCCCTAGGGATTATTGTGGGGGTGTTCACCAGCCTGTGCATATAGGAGGTCAGACTAAGGATCTCTGAAGTGCCTTGGCATCTGGGCTCCTCTAAATGGGCTCATCAAAACAGAGGTATGTCCCTTCCAGCATTGCAGGTGCAGTCCTGTTGCCCAGTACAGCTCTGCCTGTCTAGTCAGGGAACGCACTGTTTGCTTGGCTGGGCCGCCCAACCATTTGAACTGATAGGAGCCATTCTGATCTTTGCTCTGTCATAACTGGGGTGAGCCCCTGACATGCTTTGAGCTTGCGTCCGAGGTGTTAGCGCCAGGAGTGATGGATTTTGATGAGATGAAGTGATAGAATAAATGATTTTTTGGTGCCTGCATTGTAGAGGAGAATTTGGCATGGTGCATTTTATGCAATGGTTCTCAAACTTCATTGCACTCCTGCATTAGACAACAAAGATTACTACATGGCTGTGGGAGCAGGCACTGAAGCCTGGGCTTGAGCCCCATTTCCTTGACCGGGGGCAGAGGAGCTGTAATTTTCAGCCCCAGCAAGTCTGATGCCAGCCATGGTGACCCCAATAAAACAGGCTCGTGATGCAGTGTGGGGTCCCAACCCTCAGATTTGAGAGCTGCTGGCTAGATGAGGAGAGCTTTGAGCCTCTGTACCAGTACCACTGTCTATATTCACCACCATGTGCGGTGTAGCTGTTTTGTCCCTGAGACTAAACTAGCCACCATGAATTATCTCCATATGGGTGTTGCTCTGAAGTACTCAGCCCTCAGAGGTTGCTTCTCAGCTTCTTCATGGCAGAGAGCGGTTATCTTCTGTAGGCTTGCGCCTGACTGGGCCCTCTTCCTAAGACGTGCAGAGTAACCCTCGTTGGTTTGGTGGTTCTGTCTCATGCGACTGATTATTAATGTGTAGCCTAAAGAGAACATCTGTTTAGCCACCCTGTCTAGACAGTCAAACACAGTCAGATGTGTTCTTCCCTGACTCCTCAGGTATTTTAACCAGATCACTGAAAAAAAGGGAGTTGTTACTCAATGATGTCCCTGGAATTCCTCTTCATTATCATTAAATGTATCCCACTACAGTTAGGTAATACTGTTGGACGTAATATTACTCAGAGATCTCTGTCTGCCGCATGGATGAGGGCCCATGTGAGTTAACTTGAATCCTGAAGGGTTAAGTAGATCTCTCAGGTCCATCTTGGTGCCCACATTTAGACTGGATTCTTACAAAATCTGAGGCCAACAGAAATGTCTTGGATTGTTTGAAAGTTCCAGTGGAAGCGTGTTATTAACAAATCAACCCTCCTGGCGAAGCGCGTCCAATCCAAACACTGTAGAATAGACGGGAGCAAGAGTGAAACTAACTCCTTTGGTTTCGTTGTCTCCGTTGGGAGAACTGCAGGAAGTAAATGAATGGGAAAGAGAGTAAAAAGTACATTTGATTCTTTTTTTCCAGAGCACATGTGATGTGTTTTGGTTACCTGTAGGACGGATGGCCAGGGAGGTGGAAGAGGGAATCATGTGCTTTTCAATATTCTTCCTAGCCTGAAAAGGTCCCTTGAAGTAGGAGCTGCCAAGACATTTGCCTGTATTTGTTTACTATGCTGTATAAAATCACAGGATCTTGAAATTGTGCTGCCAAAATCTCTGTGTGAAAGGACACGGATTTGTGGCATAGTGTTAAGAGCAGAATAGCTTTGCTGAAGTCAGTAGCAGGGACAGAAATTTGTTCCTGTTGGTTGCATATGGGCCTCTCTGTGCTGGGGATGGTTTGGCTTCACAGCACTGTTTGATGAGGGAGGTGGGTGTCACCCAGGGGGAATGTGTGGTGTTTACAGCTCCCATTATGCTAGGGGTCAAGAAAGATGAATCTCTTCTGGTGACAGCACTTAATTCAGTTCACTCTTTGACCTCCACAAACTGCTTCGGTGTGTAGGGAGGCAGATGATGAAGACTCCGTGAAGTCCCCTACCCCTCCCCCCCCCCAATATGTTGTTAATCTCCTAAAGTATTTGCCCTTCTCTCTGTGCTGCTCTCTGGGCAGTTGATTGCAGCCAGTGGTCATTTGCAGATATCCTGTGGTAGCTTTTCCCAGCAAATGGGATCTTCTAATTTTCAGTGGTGCAGATTGCAGGGGCAGCAGGCTGGCGCGGCAGAGAGAGCCACGCTGGAGATCTAGGCTCCTGATGCTTTTCAGGGAAACCCTTGTCCAGATTGCAGATTTACTGTAAGCCACTGACATGTAGCAAGTGTTCACCAGAGCCTGGAGTGCAGGAACCAGATTCTCATTTCAGGCGTAGATCTTCCATGTGCTTTGCGCAAGAAACAGCTGGAGAGGGAAAGATCCTAAACACCCTGATCATGGTCGGAGGCTTTTCTGGGCTTTCCCCACAAGAGCAGCGTGCAGAGAGTGACCCAGTGCTGGGATGTTTCTGTTTCTCTGAAGCAGGCCTGGCTTCTCATTAGCTGCTTGGAGATGGGGTGAGTTGGCTCTGCCATGCAGCTGTCAAACGAGGATCCAAGTCCTGCCTCAGATCTTGGGCACACCTGCCCAACCAGGTGGAAGATACCAAAGTGGTGACACGTGGCCCCTCCCTGAGGCCAGTTGGCTGCTGTGAGGTTGCATCAGAAAGCCCTGGTCTTCTATCAGGAAGAAAGGAGAACGAGTGCAAGGAGCAGCTAAGTCAGGAGGCAAAGCCTCATGCCCCATTATCAGGTGCTCTTGCGCTCGGTGCTGTACAAACATGGAACAAAGACAGTTTCTCCCCATTGTGCTCAGGTTCTTCTATTGTGCCCATCACTGCAGTGTCCTGGCACCTGGCTGGGACACCAAATAAGTCTGTGCATTTCCTGCTTGTGTAAAGCCCTGTGGGTTTTGTAAGAAATCTATTTAATGCCAAGCGCTGACAGTAAGTGCCTGAGCCCCCTGTGCTGTCAGACTGTGCTGGCTGACTCTGCCCCTTTAATTGTCTTAAAGCTGCTCACAATCTCTTTAAAGCTTCCCGAAGCAGCTTAAGTATGATATCTCTAACAGGAGCCTCTGTCAGGGGAAGGGAGATGGGCGTTGTTATTGTTATCGGGCCCAGGGCTGACGTTTTGCCCATCCGCCCACTTGTCTCCTGCAGAGGGCTGGGTGCTGGGAGGCAAGCAACAGGGCAAGCAAGGCCCTGTACTTCTGCATGCCATGGCATTTGGCAGAGAGCTGATCAGAGCAAGAGCTGCCCCTGGCGAGAGCTGATGGGCCATCCGTCCTGAAGGGAATTCATCCCGCAGCATGGGCACGCTGGCGTCGGGGGAGAGAGCTTTGCTGCTTGTTGTGCAACAAATCCCAATAGATGGGAACTCCCTTTCCTTCCTGCCTGTTCCTCTCCTTCCCGACAACCCTGGGACATGAAAGTGGGTTGTAGCCAGCAGTGCCTCGTTAGGTGGAGTGGAGCAAGGTGTGGCTGCTGGCTGGCGATGGCTCAATGCACCTTGGGTTGTGTAGTCTCCACTCTGCAGGCCGCTTTTGTGTGCTGAATAATTCCTCTGCTTGTGTCCTCCTGCTCTGGCCACCCCAGCAATCCTGGCTGCTGCTAACTTTTGTGAGTTTGTATCTCTTAAGATGGAGCTGGTGGTTTTTAACTGCTCTGTTTAAAGGCATTTCATCCACCAAACTGAATAATTCACGAAGGCGTATAAATATACAGATTTACATCCAGCCCTCTTCTTCCCTTCGGGACTCAAATTGCTGATAAATATGGCACTTACATCCTGCACGTCCTCGGCACAGCCTTTGGTGGGAAGGGAGAGTGACTGATGCTCCCCTTTCAGGGAGATGAAAGCTGATGTATTTGCCGTTTGATGGTGGTAGCTGCTGCGGGCTGGCTGGTGGATATGGGAGGGAAGCAGGCAATGGAATAGCAATGCTGTGTGTGTCTGGTCTGCTTTGTATGTCTTGGTTCTTTTCTGTTGCTTTTCTTTTCATGGCACCATTCCCACTGCAACAGTGATTTCTCTCCAGGAGCCTAAACTCTTCTGCTGGGCCAGGCTTGAGACTTCTTGGGCATCAGACACGTTCTTGCAACCCTCCAGCTGGAGATGAGCATCTTCCGGCAGAGTGTCTAAACAGGTCATAGGACAAGGAATGGCAGGGGACCGTGTGCCTTTCCACCTCCTATGTCGCTTGCTCCAGTCTGGACCAGGACTGGAGGAAGTGAAAGTTACCCAGCCTGTGAAATGAGTTATGGGGTCTCAGTTTGGCTGCCCACATCCCAGGACCCCCCATGTTTTTGGCATTGATTATTGGGAGACTCGAGGGAGGTCAGACTGAAGCCATGCTGGGCATGATCCAAGTTAGCAGGAGTCTTTCTGCTGGCAGGGGGTGGTATGTAGGGAAGGAGGCTTGCACTTTACCTTGTCTGTGCAGACAGATACTCCTTCTCTTTAAAATGACTCTTGGCAGAGGACGAGCCACTTGTTTGCTCCAGAGTCTTGGAGTATCTTGAGGTTGCAAATGGAAAGTCCCCAGGTGTGGTGAGTGGGGTACAGAGCACCTGCCGGACCAGGTGGCACTGGCATGGGAGGTCATCCTTGTGCCAGTTGATAAAAGCCCCTTTCTCTTAGCAGGGGGCATCTGTACGTCCTCAGACCTCCTTTCTGCAACCTCAGGTGGGGGTAGGCCTTGCTCTGCTGCTTCCCAGAGCTGCCAAATGGAGGTGGAGTCCAGAGCCTAGGTCCTGCTCTGCCCCGGCTTGAGGGTTACACGCAGGAGCTGCAAGCCAGGATCTTGTTTGCTGTGTTGTGTCTCAGGAAGAGAGGGGTGAGTGCTTTTAGCCAGGACCTCAGTCAACTGGGGTGCTGTAGTCCAGTCCAGCCCAGCCCAGTCCGCATGTTGCAGGCAGGTCCTAATCTCTGTCTCTGCAGCCATTGGGAGTGGAAATGATGGCACAGGTAAGCAGAGCTGCTACCTAGCTCTGGTACCTAGACTGGTGCGGATGGCCATGTTAGCTAGTGGCCTGAGTATGTACCTAGGTTCTGCCACCACTGACACCACTGCAGCGAGCTGACTCAGTAAGAGCTGCCTGGCATGTGTTGTCATCGCACCTCTGCTCTGCTGAGAGGTGCTCCTGGAGGACAGCAATTCTCTGCTCTGCTGCTAAGGAGCTAGCCTGAGACAGCAGTGCCCCTTAGCCAGTTGGGCACCCTGTGCCTTCGTCCCCTTAAATCCCCTCCTGCCTGCATGTGTGCACCACTGGCGTTTCCAAGGCAATGCCCAGCTGTGTGTTTAGAGTGAGGCTCCGCCCCCCTCCCCGATTCTTCCTCTCGGGTGTGTTTAAAAAATACAAGTCCTCCTCTGCTGAAAAGTCAGTCCTCCAAAGCCTTCGTTGGAGGTGCTCCAAAGCCTGCATTTTGAAGTCATCGGGCAGGTATCCACACCCTAAACATGTTTAACTGGGTCCATGGTGTCATGGCGAACCCAGAAAAGCCTCTTGGATCCCCTCTGTTCACAGCCCACCAGGACTCTGCTACGGTGGAGCTTCCTCCCATTCACCAGGGTCTCCACGCTACCTGTAGCCAGCTTCCCAAATCCAGGCCCAGAGGGTCCGATCCTTGCTCTGTCCGGTCTCCCTTGGAGGGGGGGGTTCCTCCCTCCACATGGGTCCCAGGCGTCCCAATCAGCAGTGACACTCAGCCAGTGTAGCAGTCAGAGGGTTTATTAGCAATCCACTTTGCACAGCAGCTAGGACAGTTGGCTCTCAGATCACCTAGGAGGGCAGATAGTAAACCCCCCAGGACAAGCCCTGGAGGTCCTGCCCCTCTGACCTCCATCTTCCTTGTTCCCCTCTCTCCCCTTTGTTCTCCTCTCTCTCCAGCTGCCCTGCCCCTGGTCTAAGCTGGCCACAACCTGTCACCCCCAGGGGGTCCAGGTAAGGTCACACTAAAGCCTCTCCACCCCCCCCAGTGGTACCTATAGTTATCACACCCCTGTGTCCCATCACCAGAATACCATCACCAAAGAACAGGAACAGAAAAGAAGAACCACAGTAGCCCAAGAGGTTTTCTTACTTCATCACACATGGTCGCTTTGAACAGTCAGCAGATTGCTCATCATATGTGTTGCTGCTGCTTGCCTGGCCTGAGACATGTGGCTTCCACCAGAGCTCCACAGTGTATGCTACGTTTTCCACAAGCCAGTTGTGTGCTTGGCAAGGGGGTCTGCCATGGAGCAGGAGGTTGTCTTATACTGCAGCCCTGAGTTAATTGTGAGACACACATACATGCTCTTTATTTACTCAGGGGCAGCAGAACCCCTGGCCTGGGAAAAGATCTGGGATGTGGGCGCTGGGACTTGGGGCTCGAGCTGTGTAAGTGCCCTTGTACGGCAGACCTGGGGTTTGAGCCACATGAGCCCAGCACCAGCAACGTGCCCCCACCCCCCAAAGTCAGTAGCATCTTTCAGCTGGACTGATGTGGGTTTCCAATTCTCTTGTGCAAACATTAGGAGGTTAGATGGTGGATGTCTTCGTACCAGAGCTTCTGATGAAGTGGGATTTTCTCCCACAAAAGCTCATGCGAAAAATAAATCTGTTAGTCTTTAAGTGCCACATGACTCCTTGGTTTTTTTGTTGTTTTTTTTTTTTTGCATCCCAGCCAGTCTGCCTCCCTTCAGGATGCCTCAAGCCTATGTCCATTGGCCAGTTGTTGGGGTTAAACCTTGGCTCATCTTCAGATGATTCATGTCAGCAGGTTGCTCTGGATTCTATCCGATCTCCTGGGCTGACTTTCTGTTCAGTGTTGCTGGGACCCTTCAGACAGTTGGGAGCAAAAATTAATTTATTGTTTGTGCGGTAAGAGCACCAAGGGTACTAGCATGGATAAGGCCCCCGAGGTGCGAGAGACTTTACAGCTCTGAAGCCGAGAGACCGTCCCAGCACCACAGAGTTTAGATGATAGAAGAGTGGCGTGAAGGAGCCTGCCTCCATTGCTCCCTAGTGTGCGGTGCTGCCTGTGAAGTCATGCAGGGCCATCCTCCCCCCAGGGGGCTTACAGCACTGCTCCAAGGAAGTGATTGGTCTGGGGTCAGGGAGTCAGGGAACGTCTCCCAGAGCCAGGAGTTGAACCCAGATCCTCTAAGCCTCAGCCCAGTGCCCTGCCCACTCACCTGGCCTCCCTCCGTGTCTAAAATGACCCCTTTTCTGTGCATTGACATATCTCCCCCCATGTCATTTAGTGAATTATCCACTGGTCGGTGTGCTCCTGGGAAGGGTAGGTGCACTGCAGGAACTGTGATGGGGGAATTGGTCCCTGGGCTTGTGCTGTTTGGAAAGTGGGTTAAGATCAGCATTACAGGTGACCCCCATTCCAAAGTCGGCTCTTCTGCTCAGCTGGGCTGTGGCCTCAGGGAGAGCCCCTTTTAGAGCATCTCTGTCCAACCTCCTGTGCCAGGGCCTAGAGCTATCTGTGATGGCAACTTTGAGAAGCTGGCAGCTCAGGGAGGAGGACCTTTCCCGTTACAGCTGTCCAGTGTTGGCTCGCTCCTCAGAGACTCCAGTGAGAGTAGTATAAATTGGCATTTGGTGCCCCACAGGGACCAGGAACAAGTGAGAGAGGGTGGGGGTGGCGTTGTGCCATGGGAGGAAACATAAATAGCATAGTAGGTGTGAGCTAATAGTATTCTGAAGGAGGCTGCCAAGCGTGAGCTGTCTGCGCTGTGAACATCCATCCTCACTCCGTTTCTACTGCGTCCCAGCTCAGTGAAAACTGGCTCTGGCCCTTGCTGCCCACCTCAGCCCTTTGCAATCTTCGGGGCTAATGCCCCATGGACTGAGAGCCCCTCTTCTGTTTTTACAGGGAAGGTTCAACAACTTAGCTTTGTTGTCTGGCTAATGTCCTCTTCAGAAGGGGTTTAATCAATCAGATTTTTAAAATCCCTGGGTGAATTAACAGGGATTGCCATGGTGGCCCAAGGCCTGGTTTTAACATGCACAGCAAGGTACATCAGTTCAGTGCTGTCTGGGGTGTGGGGAACGGTGGGGGGGTGTGTGCAGGTGTGATGAAGTAAGAAAACCTCTTGGGTTACTGTGGTTCTTCTTTTTCCTGTTCTTGGGTGATGGTATTCTGGTGATGGGACACAGGGGTGTGATAATTATAGGTACCACTGGGGGGGAAGAGGCTTTAGTGCGACCTTACCTGGACCCCCTGGGGGTGACAGGTTGTAGCTGGTTTAGACCAGGGGCAGGGCAGCTGGATAGAGAGAACAAAGGGGGAAGATGGAAGATGGAGGTCGGAGGGGCAGGACCTCCAGGGCTTGTCCTGGGAGTTTACTATCTGCCCTCCCGGTTGATCTGAGAGCCAACTGTCCTAGCTGCTGTGCAAAGTGGATTGCTAATAAACCCTCTGACTGCTACACTGGCTGAGTGTCACTGCTGATTGGGACGGCTGGGACCCTCGTGAAGGGAGGAACCCCCCCCCCCCAAGGGAGACCGGACAGAGCAAGGATTGGACTCTCTGGGCCTGGATTTGGGAAGCTGGCTACAGGTAGCGCGGAGACCCTGGTGATTGGGAGAAAGCTCCACCGTAGCAGAGTCTTAGTGGCTGTGAACAGAGGGGATCCAAGAGGCTTTTCTGGGTTCTCCGTGACAGCAGGGCATGTTTTTCAGGTGTCCAGGATGAACTACTTGGCTGAAAGGTACATGGACGGAGACTAAGAGCTTGACAGAGTGTTGGGTTTTTTCCCCCCTCTAAGTCAACTTATTGGGTAATTGCAGTGACTTGGCATAATCACCCTGGAACTCATCACTTCTGACCCCCCGTCTTTGCACTGCAGCACCAAGAGAGGATTGAGGAGAAATGCAGTCCTGGCCAAGGGCTCTGTGTGTGATGGATATAGTCCAACCAGGCAGCGGCAGCTATGGTTATTCCTCATGTCAGGTAGTGTTTAGCTAGGCTAGGATGTCGTTCTGCCTTTCTGCCCCCTCTTCTAGGCAGCTCCATGTAGTCTCTGGCTTTTAGCATTTGTGAGAAATGCAAGAAGCTACCTGACTCTGCCAAACAAAGGAAAAGGGATGAAAGGATCAATGGAAAACTCTGTCCATTGGTGTTTGTGGCTTTGCGAAGGAAACTTGCTGCTCCTGGGGAGCTGTGAGTAGCAAACAAACTGATTTCCCAGGAACAGCCTGGCCACTTGGCCATACTGTCTGGGCTACCCGGTTTGAAAGCCTAATGCCACTTCAGATGGTCACAGGCTTTTGCTGGTGTCTGGGCACACCCCAACTGCTTTAGGAGGAGGGCGTCTCAGTGCGGAGGACCTATATTCTAAGGGTTTTTAAAGCAGGGTCTATTTTCTCTGGGTTCTGTGTGCCCAGAGCTGCTGTTTCCTGACCCAGCTGGCTCCAGAGCTTGTGCTTTGTGTAATGAGCTAAGTGGCAGATCAAACTAGCATTTGTGGTAGAGAAAATGCCGCCAGTCTGTGCTACTGATTGCTGAGAGCCACAGTTTTGTGAGTATCCTGGGCAGGTACATGGATGCCCCACGTTTACCGTGGAGGGCCTGCAAACTTCAGTGGATGCTGGGGGTAGTTGGGAAATGAATCTGCCTGGGTTGGGTAGCGTGGGTTTGCTCTGTGTACACTGCACGATTCCCCCAGCTGATTCTGCTTTAGCTGCCCCAGGGACTCACTGTGAGTGGCTGGACGCTGTGTCTCTGACCTGCATCCTCCAGGCAGATGGACGGTGCTCAGGGATGGTGTGGGCCTGAGCTCCGAGGCAAAGAGAGAAGAGGAGCTGGACTCTCTGACTGTGCTACTGGTGGAACAGGCACTGGCTGCACCTGTGCTTGGGTCTGGTATGGGAATGGAGGTTGCTTTTCCAGAGCAGGTTCTCGCCTTACAGTCAGGAAATTCATCTGATGGGCCACAAAGATGGTGGTGCAAATGGGTGAGGAGGACCAAAGGAGGGGCTTGGAGCTGGCTTCCCTGTGTAGGCTTCGAGGGTCAGGAGAAAATGTGGGCTCGTAGCGCATTCTGCTGCCCAACACGTGCCTGTGCCTTGCAGCCTTGGGGGGTGGCTGGGCTGGGGACACGGCCCTTTGCCAATGAGTTTCCAGTAACTGGTGTTGGTTGGAGGTGCCCACTGCTGAGGTACAAATTTTAAGCCGAGGGAGGGTTCAGTTTTGGGGGTTTCTATGGCCATCAGTCTTGCTGAGTCCATTCTCCAAGCTGGGATGGACTGATGGGCTGGGAAGTATTTTCCAATATGTCTTCTACTCATGCCCCAGTCAGTGCAATTATATCTTCCCTGAGACCTCTCCCCTTCTGGGTGCTTGTTGCTTTCTCTTTCCCTCAGAGTGGTTGTTTGTCTCATGGTTTGCCCCTTTGTCTAAGGAGCTCAAGGCCCTTTGTTAACATTGATGAGTGAGCTCCTCCCTTCTGTTGGGGCCAGCTGTTCGGTAAATAACTATTTGCTCTGCAGCCAGTCAGCAGCCCCAATTATTCAATATGCTGAGCAGCACCTGACCAGTCCCTGGGCCAGCGGGAAGGCTTGAACATGAGACCATTCGCACGGGGTCAGCCCAGTGGTCCATCTAGTTCAGCATCCTCTGTCTGACAGCAGCCTGTGCCAGGGGCATCAGAGGGAATGAGAAGCGCAGGGCAGTTATCGAATGATCTAGCCTCCATTGTCCAATCCTGGATTCTGGGAGTCAGAAGTTTAGGGGCACTTGGAATGTGGGGTGACATCCCTGATCATTTTGGCTAAAAGCTATTGCCAGGCTTGTCCTACAGGAATGCCTCTAGTTCTTTTTTGAACCCAGTCCTTCAAAACATCCTCCAGGTGATTGCACGTTGTTTAGAATAGTTCTTCCTTACCATTTGTTTTAATCCTGCTGCCTAGTAATTTCCTGGGGTGATCTTTGGTTCCTGTGTTATGAACAGAGGTAAAGAATGCTTCCTGATTCACTTTCCCCCACAGTCATGGATTTGTGGACCTCTCTCATATCTCCCCCTTAATCATCTCTTTTCCAAGGGGAAACAATCCCAGTCATTTAATCCCTCCTCATATGGAAGCTGTTTCATACCCTTAATCATTTTGGTTGCCCTTCTCTCAGTTCGGATACATCTTTCTGTGATTGGGTGACCAGAACAGCAGGCAGCATTCAAGGGGTGGGTGTGCTATGGATTTATACAGTGGTGTTACGATATTTTCTGTCTTATCTATCCTTTCTTAACGGTTACTCACATCTGTTAGCTTTTTTGACTGCTGCTGCAGGTTGAGTGGATGTTTTCAGAGAACTATTCACACTGACTCCAAGATCTTTCTTGAGTGGCAACAGCTAATTATACCCTATCATTTTATACGTATTGTTGGGATTTTGGTTTCCAATGTGTTTTGTTTTGCACTTATTAACACTGAATTCCATCTGCCATTTTGTTGCCCTGGCACCCAGTTTTGTGAGATTTCTTTGCTGTCAGCTTTGCACTTAAGTACCTTGAGTAATTTTGTGTCATCTGCAGTTTTTGCCACCTCAGTGTTCACCCCCCTTTCCAGATCCTTTGTGAGTATCTTGAACAGCACTGGTCCCAGGTCAGCTCCCTGGAGCACTCAATGTTTTATGTTTCTCTCTGTTGTGAAACCTTGCAATGAAGTGGACTCCTCAATGGTCATTGGCTAGTGGCAAGGACTTGTAAGGGAAGAGAGACGAATTCTGCCCTGATCTCAGTAGCCTGGGCTTCTGCGGGGTAGGTTAATGGGAAATGTGGCCTCAGAAAGGAGGCAGCGAAGCGTGGCACATGGGACTTGAAGCCAGGCTAACTGAGCTCTCCTGTGGCCAATTTGGGTGACCGTGGACTGGATCCCTGCCATGCTGTTCTCAGAGTCGGCTTCCTCCAGCTAGAGCGTGGAGAGGCAGCATCTTCCATGGAGGAAGGCTCTGTTTTGAAATATGTCTTGTTCTGTCTCTGGTGAGAACTCCTCTCCTTTGTGAATGCCAGTTAATTCTAGGTTTCTTGCATGCACTTGATCACGTTAATAATCTCCTCTGATAACAGTATTTAATAAAACCAGGCTAACGCGCCATGGTTAGGAAATGTCAAAGACATTTTACAGTTCAATTTCCTAGCCGTGAAAAACAAGGCACCAGCACATTCACTGGTGGCGCAGCACGGGCAGTGTGATTTGGGAGGAGAGGAGGTAGCAAAACCACCAGTGACTGTCCGTGGGCATCATTTCTGTGGAGAAACTTTCTGGGGCAAGGGATCATTTCTCTGCCTTGCCTGGGAAAGCTGCAGGTTATGGAAACATAACTAAAGTGAATGATATGAAGTGCCTCTCTTAACTGCTGTGGGCATGTAACCATGGGAGGCCTTACAGCACAGGCAGAATTAATCTAAAATGACATTAATGAGACTCTTCAATCCCCATGGAGAGAGCAAACCAGCCCCTCCCAGCTCAGTCACAAGGAATCTGGACTTCTCTCCTGGACGTCAAGGCTGACTGGGACGGTGCAGAATCAGTGCCCAGGCCCAGATTGGGCTGATTCTACCATTTTGCTGAAGTTAGTGACTGTCTTCAGGGTTGGCAATTAAAAAAAAAAAAAAAAAAAAAAAAGTCTGAACTGAGCCATTCGTTAGTTTTCTCTCCAAGGTGCTGCAGCAGAGAGTGTGGTGGGGTCTATAGGGCTGTGATTCAAAGCCCACTGAATTCACACAGGGGTTTTCCCAGGAGATCAGGTTCTGTTTGAAAATGCTGCCTCCACTCCTGGGCATTTCCGTGCGAGAGAGAGACACATGGTCAACAAACCCCAGGGAGTTTGGAGGAGAGCACCCGAAGTGAGGGAAGAGCAGGTGGGACAGGCTCCTGTAGAAGGTGATCACAGTGACCTGTTCAACCCTATATTCCAGGAAAGTGTAGTCACAGAGATGTCTTACCTTGCTCCCTGGCAAGGTGTGGGGTGTGTAGCACAGCTTAAAACCTGACCTCAGACATTGAACCACATTGGAAGCAAGCAGAGATGCAGAACAAGGCTTCTGGGTTTGATTGGCTGTCTGCCTCCTAATCCGCTCCTGCTGGTGGGTGGGGATGAAGGGTGTGAACACCAAAGTGGGGTGAAGGGAGGGCTGAAACTGAGTCATGGGAAATATAGGAAATCTCTGAGTACTGAGGCCATGAAAATCCCACTGCCCTACGTGGGGTGGGATGGCCGTGGGAGCAGGCCAGTGGGCCAGCTGAGTTGATAATCCAACAGGTCATTTCCGTCTCTCCCGTCTACCAGTGCGGCAGGCTGGCTGTGTCTGGGCTGCATGCTGTTTGTCAGAACAATGCTGCTCAGATCATCGCCGTGTTTAATGATGTGTCAACGTTTCCCTTTTAAACCTCTTTCTGCGGTTTACAACCTGATTGTGAAGTCCTGTTCCAAGATGGAGCTTGGCAGGCCAGGCACACATGCCTGTGTGCCAATTTCCACCCTGGCCGGGAATTATTACTCAGCCTGGGGTGACATGTATTTATTTTACGGTTTTTGCTTCTCTATTTGGCCATTCCGACGTTGTAAACAAGAACTCTCTGGTCCCCTCCAGCAGCTTTTCTTATTGCAACCCCAGCAAATGCCGGGAATCAGAATGTGGGCAAGGGCTGGCTAGCATTTACCGTCCCAGCCAAACAGGCATTTCTTTTTGTGTCTGGTGCTGGTGAAGGGCACTCGAGCTTCAGCCCTTGAGATCCATGCCCTTTATTTATCCTCATAGCAAGGGGTGGGCCATGACCAAAGCTCAGGGTATGAACAGCACTGACTGGTGGTGAATTCCCAAGCCTACCTGCCTGCTGCCCTTCTGACCCAGAAGAGACCCTGCCAGTAACCAAGCATGGTAGGATCTGTTAACATGGGGACTGCCCGGATCAGTGGTCGGTCTGATACCCATAGGCGGATTTGAGTGATGGACTGGGCCACTTCTTGGGGAAATGGAGCAGGTTTAGGAGGTGTTTGTCCTGGTGGAGTAATGGTAGGTGTTTGTAAAGGCAAAGGTATAAGAGGTCAGAGCCTCTTTGATGACTAAAATTTGCACACCAGAAATCTTCCTGAATTGCTGTCAACCCTGAGCAAGTCCAGTTTCTCCCCTAAAGACTCCTGATGTGGGATGCTCTTTCTTAAAGGCTTCTGGCAACCCATCAGCCAGAGGGATGGCTGCCTTTGCCCTGAGAGTGAATTTACAGGGACTCTGCCATGCCAAGAACCTTGTGCCTTAAGACAAATGTCCTTTGTTGGTATCCAGGGGCGAAGAAGAATTTCACCAGAGGCTTCACTCTGTGTGTGCCATTTCCCCCTGCAGTCTGGACTGCTGTGCGTTTCTCTGCCACTCCCATCCTTCTCTCCTGAGCCCCGACTTTGCTTTGTGAACCACTCACTCCTGGGTCAGCCCATGGCAGGCCTGCTGTGGGTAGTTGGTCCTGGACCTAGTGAAGGAGCATTTCTGGCCAACCACTTGTGGGAATGACCTCCAGTCACAGATGCAACCCTAGGAGCTGCCATCTTACAGCGTTCGATGCTGTACACTAAACCCTACAAGCTCATTGCATTTGTCTATCAATTTATCAAAGAAACTGATATGCACCAGCTCTGTCACTCTAAGCACTGTCTCTGCACACACTCAACCCACAGGCCTTGCTTTAGCTCAAACAAAGAAGTGTATTGATTATCACAAGGTTGTACGTGATTGTAAGCCAGAAAAGGTGTGTCAATTTTTGATCACACTTAATTAAAAGACAAAACTAAACTCAATATTTCTGTGACCGTTCAGTCTTTGACGTTACCTGACCTCACCTAGTAGCGGAGATGATGCCTTCTGCCAGCAGCCCCATCCCCGTCACCTTCTCTCTCCCGCTGTTGGCAGTTTGTCAGTTGCTTGGTGTTGTGTTGTAGTTGCATTCCTAGGGATGGCTCCAGAGACAAAGACGCCTCTGCCTTTAATAAGTTTCCTCATCACTCCTTGGGGTCAGGTGATCAGCAATGGGTGTAATTTCCCTCATTTGAATCTAATGAGTGGATCATTGTCTCATCAGGTGCTCAGGCCAGTCTGTTGTTCCTAGCCAAGTTCCAAAGGGGAGCCATGTTAGTCTTGTGGCACTTAAAGACTAACAGATTTATTTGTTGCATGAGCTTTCATGGGAGAATATCCCTGTAGTAACCCATGAGGAGGAAGGGGTTAACACTCAGGTCAGTGAGTCCCAGGATGGCCAATAGGAATGAAGCACAGCTTTTTGAATTGGAGCAGCAGCCTTACCTGTTCCTGTTTGGATGCAGCAGAGGTGCTGGGAGGATCAGGAGGAGGCCAGAGGGGCCTGAGGAAGAGTCCAGCAACATCCTTACCAAAGATAAGTTAAGTTTGTTACTGACCAGGCGTGGGTAGAACAGGGAATGTTTACTTAGATGCGGTCAGGGTATTTTCTTTGTTTTTGGATTTCTCTGTGCTGAGCCCATGTAGCCCCTCCCACTACCCTGTAACTACCTAAGTTCATTCTCAGAGAAGCAACTCTCTGTGTTTTTATCTGTGTTCTTTTTAATTAAAGATTTTACATTTTAGTAAGTTCTAGTTCTGTGTCCTGAAAGGCAAGAGGTTTGTGTGCATGTGCCTCAGAGTGCACAGCCAGCAACTAAAGGGGACTCTGTTCCAGTTCCAGCTCATATCGCAGCTGGGATTCAGTCACTTTCTTGAGGGAGGAATGAAAGTGATTGCAAGTACCTCCTAGGGAGGAATTCCCAAGTGTGCCTTCTTGGGTTTTCATGAGGTTTTCTGCATTTGGGTGGTGGCAGCGATACCACTCCAAGGCCAGGAGTTGGAGGCCTTGGAGAGTTTTAAGACCAGACTTTAAGGCCAGTGGCTTTTCAGGTCTGTTGCAGGCCCCCACCTTCTGCACTTAGAGTGCCAGAGTGGGGAAACAGCCTTGACAATACTGTCTGACAAAGTGGGATATTCTCCCATGAAAGCTCATGCGATAAATAAATCTGTTAGTCTTAAAGTGCCACAAGACTCCTTGCTTCCATTGTTCCTGTATGCATCCCTCTCTCTGCAAGGCGTGAACTGTCTCTGTTTTGTGTTTGCCTGGATCTATTCAAGCCTTTTGAGAGAGACATTTGGGAATATTCCATAGCAGAGTTTCATAACTATGGTTGGACATTGTAAGAAACATGCTACCTTAACAATAATGTTCAGTAAGTCATGAGCATTCCAGAGACACCTAACGTGACCTACTTTGCATTAGACAATGCACAATTACACTGCAAGGGTGAGTAATACACAGATCACACCGTAAGGGTGTATGTGGAATATAGCATATTGCAATGTGGAATCGGGTTTTATTACAGGCATTCAGGATGAACCCACTTTGCCCAGAGTCTCCAGCTCTGGAGAGCAGCTGTGTTCCCTGCTGGTTTAGAAAGATGATGAATTTTAATTCTTGGATTGTGGGAATTTTGTGGCTTCAGTCTGAGGCTGTGTCCCTCAGGGCCTGGACATGTGCACAGCAGAAAGTTTGCAGTCTGGAGGTATGGTGAGAGGAGACAGGTGGCTACAACAACCAGACTGGGAAGCACAGTGGAACAGCGAGACGGTTTTGCTAAGTGGTGGTCACCAGGGGCCAGCTGCTGTCAAGGTTTCTCACCAGGCAGAGTAGTATAACAGAGCGCCAGAACCTTGTCTACATGAGGGCTGGCACCAGGGCAGCCGGAAAGGGGAGCTCTTTTTGATGCAGTTCCCTGGCATGAGTAATGGCTGCTTTTGCTAAGGGGTTGAGGTAGTATTTATTTGGTGATGCTTTGTGAACTCCCAGCTGGGTGTGGTGTCCCTGCACTTCTGAACCCTGGTTGGCTCAGCAGGGCCATCTCCTCAGGACCCTGAGGACAGGTGCAGTGGGGCCTTGGGGTCACCTCCAGCAGCAGGGGCTCTCTGTGGGTTATGAGCCACCTGAGAGGCTGAAAAAAGAAATCGGATGCTGAACAGCTGCTTGTTCCCAGGACTGGTCAGTTTCTTTCTCTCTTTGTAGTCAGCCTCTGTTATGGCTTCCTGTGTATTAGGCCAAGACTGTTTTACTTGGGGTCATGTTTAACCCTTCCCTTTTCAGCTGTTGGGGAAGTTCAGTATAGAAAATGTCCTTCCATTAAAATTTCTGGGGGTGGAAATCAGGCAGACATTCTCAAGCCTCCTTGTTGCTGTAAGGCCCTTCCTCTTTGTTTGCACCAACCTAGCCCTGATAATTGCCCCTTAGAGAAACCCCGTCAGGTGGAAGTTGGGCCTCGGCATTTACAAGCTGTGGAAAAACAAAGCAACTGGCTCCACAGAAATGCTGCCTCTGCGATTTTCTTTGAAAGTCCTATTCAGACAAACATCAGACTCAGCCAACTGCTGGGTCTGCAGCCCCGGCTCTGCATCCGGCTAGACCTGGATCTGTGAGTGGGGACAGGCCAAAAGGAACGGCTGGTATGCTCTGCTGGGCCTAATGCGTGGGAACTCTGCCAGGCCAACTTGTGTGGTTACCCAGCATCCTTTCAGTCAGTGAAATATCAAACCTTGAGCTACAGTGTTTTCCAGACTAAAGCCCCAGGCGGAGCAGCCAGTGGGAGCACTCGTGGGGACTCTCAGTTCTGGGCTTTTTGCTCTCACCCCACCTTTCCAAGCCATGGCCACTCTTGCCTTCCCGGCCTCTCCCCAAAACTTAAACCTGACCTTCAACATCTGGCCAGAGCCCTCCTTTTCCTGAGCTCAGCCAGGTTGCTCCATCTGCTGTGCTGCCAAGATGAGCAAACCACCCACCCTCCGCTGCAAGGTCCCCCTTTTCCTTGCTTGGCCCAGCACTCCTCCATCTCTCCTGGGCAGGTGTGGGGAGAGTCCCCCTCAAACCGCTCTTATACAGATTTAGGGGCACAGCAGGCCATGGAGTGCTGGGGAAAGGGTTAAATGGCTCAGCTGTGAGTGAATATCTGGGCTGCTGAGCCTACTGGCTGTTCAGTGCTGACTGAAAGAGGCCCCGGGGGCATGTGGGGGAGGCAGACCAAGGCCTTGGTCGGGTGGCTGGGGCAAATTTTCCTTGAGGCCTTAGCTGGAGTGGAGGGCGTGAGCTAGTAGAGGACAGATCCATTAGAGTGCCTGGAGAACTGGTTTAATGGCTGGAACTGGGCTGAGGACGAGGACTCCTGGGTGCCATTTCTGTCTCTGCTAATCACTGCAAGCTGCATCTCCTCTCTGTGTCTCTGCTTCCCTGGCTTGGAAAGAACTTCAGCAATGTAAACCAGATGCACTTTGCATGGCCCAGACCAGCCCTGGTGGTTTCTGCGCCAGGGATCCGGTTTGGACTATTTCCTTGGAACGAGCCTGTCGCGTGCGGCACGAAGGGCGTGTGAGGATCTCCGGTTTGGATTGATGGCCCTGCAAAAAGGCAGCAAGAATCTCAGCCGAGGAGGCCAATGTAGAGACTCGGAGCTCTCCTCCTCCGTTCTCCCAATTTGGTGGTTGCTGGCAGCTGCATCACCAGGTTGACTGTTTCGTCATCTCAGCGGCCTTAGTCACCCAGCCGCCTTGCTGTGCTGTGCACCAAGATGAGCCGCAGGGTGGGCACCACGCTTTTGCTCTCTGTGTCCCTGGGAGGCTTCGTATGGATGTTGAAACCCTTCATCATCGTCCTCATTCTGCCTGTGGTTGCTGAAATCCTACAGCAGTGCTGCAGGAGGAGGGAGTAGTGACCTCAGCATGCTGGCCAAATTCAAAACCATTTGCTTCCCTAAATAACCTCTCCTGGTTAGTGGCAGTTGAATACAGAATTCCTAACGTAAGCTGCTGGGTGGGGTTGCTGCGGGGTACCAAGCAGCCACTGCGTTTTTAGAACTGGGTGATGCAACCCCTTTGGTGATGGTCTGCATGGCTCTTCGGGGTCCCTTCGCCTGCCATTGGCATGAATGGATTGGGGGTACGTCACCATTACCCTCCCCTGCACTGAATTAAAACTGCTCAGTTTTGTGTCATGAGGCCTGCACTGTCAGCAACAGGAGGGCTGCCAGATGGGGTCAGGTCCTGAGCCCACCAGCTCATTAACCTGTCTCCAGCAGTGACCAGCACAAGATGTTGCAGAAGAAGAAGGTGTTGGGATGTTGACATAGCAGGCATGAGTTGATCTTCCCCCAGGGGAACCTTGGCCTCAGTGACCGAATCTGAGTCCAGGCTCTCCCCGGCTCAGGCAGGGGGAGTGGACCCATACCCTTGCTGCTGCTGTGGGGTTACTTGTGGCTGCTGCATGCACACAGTGATGCCTGTGAAGCCCTTGCTGGTTGGGGATTTATTGCCATGTCCTTTATCCATTACAGTGTAAACCCTGCTGAGAGCAGCTGCCAACTGAGATGGGCCCTGTTGCTGACACAAGGCATGGGAGAAGCTCTTCCAGATCTCCCACAGAAATGTAGGGCGTCTTGACTGTAGAGTGAACTCTGTGGGGTCATGGGGTCTCTGTCTGTGCGGTGTGGGCTGTGTATTGTGGGATGGGGAGAGATCCCTGCTTGGTTAAGTTAAATGGGTTTCTGGGATGGGGCGTCTACCTGGATTCAAGAGGAAGCCCAGCTGAGAAAGGAATTGGGCGTTGACAGTAACGGAAGGAAGGGAGCAAGGAAAGGAGCTGTGCAGTCCCTCTCTGGTGCTAGACTGGGGAGGGACAAGGAGGAAGGGGATGCCAAGGGGCATTCTGTGAGTCCTGAGTCCCATGAGAAGTCCCCTAGGCTCCTGGAAGAGCCCAGAGAGAAGGGTGTGGTGACTGTGGGGCCGAGAGTCAGGGCAGATGACCCTTTGGGAGACATTGGGCTTTTTTTGAAGGACTTTCATTCTGCCCCTCTGAAAGGGATAGAAATATGTGGTGACCTGACTGGAGGGCTAAGTGGCAAGACAGGGTGGACCACTGTGGGCTGGGGTGATCATCAGCAGAGGGTCCCAGGAGGAGGGGAGCCTGCTGTGCCCCAGGGGATGTACTCATAGTGAGATCACCCTTCTGCAGTCTCCCTCAGCTGTTCTCTGTCTGCAGTGGTTAGTGGTGGCATAGAAAGCACTGGGATGCAGAGGGGATAAAAGCTGCGCAGCTGGGATGGTTCCACACAGCAGGCTCATGCCCTGGGCTGTAGCACCCATTTCCCTGCAGTCTCTCAGGCCTGTGTCGGTTCAGCAATAGCTGCCAAATTGTTTCTGCTGCAGCTCACTGAGAAGACACCCGAGTCAGGGGTCTTGTTCTCAGGCTGGTGGGGTTTTGGGGTGGGGCAACCTCGGGGGGGATAGATGGCCTGTGAAGGCTGTGGTGGCCTGGGATGGTGCTATAGGGAGAGGCTGGAAGAAGAGTAGATATCTGCCACTATAGGGAGCAAATCTCATGAGGACCAAACGAGCCTGGCCTTTCCTGTGAGAGTTCTTGGGACGAGTCACGTGCAGTTAGATGTGGAGCGTGGAAATCAAGTTTCACTTGAATCAGCTGGACATTTGCTACCAATCTTAGAGATGCCAGGCTAGAAGGAACCTCAGCAGGTCACCTAGTGAGTTCATCCTATGTACTGAGACAAAACGAAATACACCTAGATCAACCCTAGAAATTTCAGGCTGTCTCTGTATGTTGTTGTGTTGTGTAGCTCTTCACTAGTTTCTGGTGTTATTGGAAGGGTCTGTCTCTGGTTGCATTTCCTGCTATTGCTCATTGCTCCTGCATTGGTATTTCTAGGAGAAGGGGTAGAATCAAGCCTTGGTCCCTCATATTTGTTTTTACATCAGCTTGAGCTCTCTGAATCTCCCTGACCGTGCTCTGCAGCTCCACTCCCTATCTGTTCAGCCCATCTCCCTGGTCCATGTTGGCTGCCATTTTTTCAGTGTGCCTTTAAAGATGAGATTGATTAGCATATTGCTGGAGGTTCTTAATAAACTCAGCTCTGCACCCGCATCCCCAGGCCAGGAAGAGAAAGGTGCCTTTCACAAGTGTTTTAAAAGCCATTGGGAGAGAATTAAAAAGCTAATTTGCTAATATTTAATGGTCAATCTATATTACTGCTGGACTTGGATCCGGTATGCAAAAGAGAGTCACAAATCAAACCTGCTTTGTGTCTGCTTGGGAAGCATCCCATGGATTCTGTCTGCTCACAAAGATCTGATGCTGTTCAGTCCACCAGCATATGGGAGGGATTTGCGTTTCTGGGGAGGAAGTGCTGCAGTCAGCATTCTCCTTCACTATTGCATGGCTGAGAGGACCCATGGGACGAGGGTGAGGTCAGTGGAGTCTGTGAATTCACTGCTGCAAATCGTATGGAGAAGAGTCAGCTTAATGCACACAGCTGGGGGAAGGAGGGTCTTGTGGCTAAAATGCCAGCTCAAGAATGGGGACCCCACCCCAGACTTTCCAGGTGACTTTGGGCAAGTTACTTGTAGCCTGACTCTGTGGGTGTAAGATGCTGGGAGCTGTGGAGCCAGGACCAGTCTCCAAGCTCTGTGCCTCGGTTTCCCTAGGGGAATGATACCTTCCTACCTCCCTGGGGTATATTCATTCAGTGACATTTGTAAAATGCTCTGATCACTTTTGACACAAAGTACTCTCTCAGGGCCAAGGTGTGATGAAGTAAGAAAACCTCTTGGGTTACTGTGGTTCTTCTTTTCTGTTCCTGTTCTTTGGTGATGGTATTCTGGTGATGGGACTCAGGTGTGATAACTATAGGTACCACTAGGGGGGAAGAGGCTTTAGTTTGACCTTACCTGGACCCCCTGGGGGTGACAGGTTGTGGCCGGTTTAGACCAGGGGCAGGGCAGCTGGATAGAGAGGAGAACAAAGAAGAGAGAGGGAGGAAGGAAGATGGAGGTCGGAGGGGCAGGACCTCCGGGGCTCGTCCTGGGGGTTTACTGTCTGCCCTCCTAGGTGATCTGAGAGCCAACTGTCCTAGCTGCTGTGCAAAGTGGATTGCTAATAAACCCTCTGACTGCTATACTGGCTGAGTGTCACTGCTGATTGGGACGGCTGGGACCCTCGTAGGGGGAGGAACCCCCCCCCAAGGGAGACCAGACAGAGCAAGGATCGGACTCTCTGGGCCTGGATTTGGGAAGCTGGCTACAGGTAGCGTGGAGACCCTGGTGAATGGGAGAAAGCTCCACCGTAGCAGAGTCCCTGGTGGGCTGTGAACAGAGGGGATCCAAGAGGCTTTTCTGGGTTCTCCGTGACACAAGTATTGCTTCCTGTATCCCAGGAAGGAAAGTTGGGATTCAGGCAACCCTTAAGCCGTTAGTTGAGCATCTTTCTGCTGCAACCTGAACCCCTTTTACACTGAAATATCTCCTGGCTACCCCTGTTCCAGGCTCCAAAGCTGCTACCTGTGCTCTGTTCACTCTCTCTTCAAGAAAGAGGGAAGGAGAGAGAGTGGCAGGTGAATCTGTCTCCCGATTGGGGAAGAGGGGATGATATGGATATGGATTTTTGCTGTACATTTCTGAATGAAAGGGATCTTTAAAGTAGTAATGAAATGTTAATAGTATTTTCAAACTCAGATATGCAAGGGAGAATGATCTGTTTAAAGCCAGCCTCCGCATTGACAGAAGCAATCAGCCTGAAAAATTAAAGAGTCTACAGTCCCCAGAGCGCCAGCCTCCGCGTTTCTGAAGCGCCTGAGTAATAAGGTCACATTCAGCTTGCCACCAAATGCCTGTTCCTAACCTCCAATGAATACTGTGGTGCAGAAGCTGTTCCATGGCTGTTAGAGTGAAAGAACTGGCTAGGGAGTGTGTACACCATGGCCTTCTAGTGTATGGAATGAGCGTCTCTCAATGTTGTGTCATATGCACCAGACTGCCAATGTAGAAGAGAGATTTTTCTGTTTGCTCCAGTGGTAGGTGCCTGTGCTTTGGGAGCAACAAGATTTGAATTCTATCCTTGTTTCTGCTGGGAACCCCTTGTCCTGGTTTGGAGACACTGGTGGGTGCACAGTGTAGGCTGGGGTTGTCGGGTGCCAAGCTTCACGCCATATAATAGGCTCAGAGCAGAAGGGGGCAGAAACCAGGAAGGAGACTGTCTACACTGGGCCTTTGCCTGGGGTTCACCTGTGAAGTTGCCTGGCTGCTTGATGAAGGGGCGAGAGGGTAGGGTACCTGGGGAGGTGGTAGCAACAGTGTTTCTTAGATACCACCTGCCTGCTGGTCCGGACAGTGCCTGGCAACGTCTAATGACCTCAGCTAGACAGGGGAGCACTCTTCTCCACTCCTAGTCCCCCTTTCCCCCAAGAAATCCAGAGGAGCTGTGTGGAAATCTGTCTGCTTAGGACATCAGCCCCATCTTTCTCTTCTTTCCCTAGTGCAGTGGTCTCAAACTCGCAGACCGTGGGCCGCATGTGGCCCCTGAAGTTATTTCCTGCAGCCCGCAATGACACTTAGAAATAATTGATAATGCAAAATTTAAAGCGCGTTTACTTGCTTAACTTTGTTTTCCTGATGCTGCCTCCTTCTTGAACATAAGTAATTCTTTCTTACTTACTCTTCATTTTTTCATTTTGACCATGCCTTCCATCACTGTATGAAAAGGTTTCAGTAGTGCAGCCCTTGAGGTAATGGACTAGTCTTCATGCGGCCCTTGTGGTGATTTGAGTTTGAGACCCCTGCCCTAGCACCAGGGCGCGTCCTACCGTAAGGTCTGTTGCTTTGTGTCCTTCCTGGCAGGGCTGGAGCTGACACTCATTCCTAATCTCTTGCAGGCCCAGCGCTGTAGCTACTTTGCTGCTGGCCAAAGCAGGTTGGATTGAGTGGCCGCAATGAGGGGGAGGGGGTGCTAGAGACAGAGGGTGCACCCCAGAGGTGGCACCCTGAGCTTGGATCTCTTCAGTGGCTGGCTCTCAGACTTGCCTCCACTGACTCAGCAAAAGCTGGAGGGAACTTTTTGCATAAAATTTCCATAGAAACTTTTTCAGGCAAGTAAAGTACATGCCCCTTGGGGCTTAGTTCCTGCAGTGGTGGGTCATAGAGAAAGACAGAGAGCAACTCCCGCAAAGCCTCTCTCCTCTGCAGTCCCATCCATTCTCCCCATGACCATCAGCACACATTCTCGGTCCTTTCCATCCCTCGTTTCCCCTACCTTTCCCTGCCTGGTTCCCATTGCCCCAGCCCCATCCATCGCACCTTGCTCCTAGGTCAATCTGTCCCAAGGAGAACTGTCTCCTCTGTGTGGATGGGGGATGCGGAGGTGGGCAGGTGCCTTGAGTGTGTGCCCTGTGCCTGGCTTGGGAGCTCCTTGCACCTGGCAGACACTTGCAGGGTTATTTAAGGGTCCTGTTTTTCCCCCCATGAAGCTACATTTTAAATATTGCATCAAAAAAAACCGGCGGGCTGGGTGCAATGGGACGTGAACGGCTGCTGCTTGCTGTGGCCCCTCGCTCTGTTGTTCCATGTGCTCCCAGCAACCATTCCTACTGCCGGCTGTGCCATGGACTGGCTAGGCCCACCCTGCAGTGGGAGCTGTGTGAGGCCTGCATGGAGGTGGGTGCGTGCGTCTCTGGATAGGGAGGTGCTGGACTCTGGGGACTTCCCCCCACTGAACCCCTATCCTTGCCCTCCCTCCCTAATTCACTTGGGACAGATGCCCTGGAAGCCTCCTTTGGCCTTGCACGCTGGCTGGGGGGGCTCAGGCTATCAGGCTGTTTATTAGTGGTGTAGGTACTCAGGCAGGTGAATCCCACCTGCCACTGACAAAGGGTGTTGGCAGCAGAGTGCCCAGGCAGTGCCCACCATTGCTGCCTTATGGTCACCAATTGGGTGCCCCAGTGATACTGGGCTGCGACCCTAGATTGCGGCAGTGGCAGCCAGGTGGTGGCCAGTTGGAGAGGGCCGAGGCCGGCCATTCTCAATGCTCAGCGTGAAGAGCAGCAGGCGTGTGGGGGTAGGAGAGTGCTTTGCCCAGTGTGTTCTCCTTGTCCCTCCTGAGCAAGGTCGCTGCTGGTGCTCCTGGGACCGTGCCAGGCAACTCAAATAGATGGTGCAGGTGGCTGCCTGGCTGGCATGAGAGCATAGGTGCATCTCAGGAATATAGGGGCAGGGAAGCGCTGGGGCTGCATGGCTTGATGTCTGCTCTTTCTGCTTTGAGGTGGGGTCTCCCCAGAGGACCTGGTTAATACCATAGAGCAGGTACTAGCCTCAGAGGCCCTGTGTCTGGGTGGCCCGCTGGACAAGGAGAAGCGTGGGACATGGTTTCCTCCCCACAGAGCACTCCAGCCCAAAGAGGTTTTGAGATGGAGCAGTGCTGGCTGGGCTTTCTCACTGCTGGACTGAGAAGCATGCTGGGACCTTTGTCTGTACCAGTCTCAGCCCATCACCCTGGCTGCTGGCCCAGAGCAGTGTCACTGTGAGTCCAGTGGCTGTGTCCGTGCCTCTGCTTCGTGTCCCTGTTCATACGTCTCTCATTGCTGCATCAGGCTAGTTCGTCTTCCCAGGAAAGGTGCTGTAGGTGAGTGTGGGGGGAGCTGGTGGGCAGTGGGGCTTAGGAGCATGTGGCTGCTTCCCCCAAGCAGTTAGAAGATGTGGGAAGGGCAAGTTTGGTCTTTGCATGGATTGTGTGGCTCAGAATCGTTTCAGAGGCCGAGGGAGCTGGTGGAGCCTGGAGCTCATTCTCCATGTCCCTTTGGCTCACTCTCAGTGCACAAGGGAAGGGATGGGATGTGAAGAAAGGTTCTCTCCAGGCAACGCCTTTGCATGTCCTAAAGAAGTGGTTCTCGATCTTTTGTGAGTCATGACACGCTTAGTGGCGTATTGTGACCCTACAGGACACAACACCCCACCCTCCCTAGGCCAAACTGAGCCATCTCCCTGCCTCTGTGACACCCTTTTCACTGTGTGGAAACCTAGTAATGTGTCCCAACATGGTGGCTCTCCGCCCGGTACCCTGTAGACTCCCCCAGGCCAGCATGGTGGGTCAGAGCTCTAGTCTCAGTTGTGGACTCAGCAGCTTTTATTTGAGTCTGATGCTGTAACTCACTGGCTGTTCTTTAGGTCTGGTGGTTCTGTGTCCCTTTAGTTCAGTTCTCTCCACAGAGACCCTTAGCCTGCCCATATCACTGCCGTACCCTGGCCCCTGCCAGTCGTGCGTTAATGATGCAACGAGCATCTGTCATGTGTGCGCTCTTCTCGCTCAGCCTCTGTCCAGGGGCGAATTCTGTGTGCAGCAGAGCGGCAGGAGTCTTTTCTGCATCCATGCTGCCCTGCGCGCACACTGGCAAAGGCAGGGCTGAGATGTGGACACAGCACTTGGAGTGGGGGGTGGGGGTGGGGATGGCCCATGGCTCCAGGGGGAGTTCGTTCCACGGTTTGGGACCAGCCTTCAATGATTTTCCCTCCTCTCTGTGTGCATTACCTTCTTGTTGTGAATTCCACTGTGCCAGAGGGACTTAGCTGTATGTCACCAGGGCCAGATTTTGGTGTTCGTAGGCCCTAGGCACTTTCACTCGAAATGTGCAAAAAGAGGGGTAAACGCCAATTGAATTATGTTGATTGACATGATGCACTTTAAACCATTCTGATGCTAAACCACGTGATTTTCCTTATTTTTCCTGATTTTTTTTCTGCTTTTTAATTTTTTTCCCTCCTTCATAGGCCCTAAAAATTTCGTAGGCCCTAGGCACTGTGCCTACAGTGCCTAATAGGAAATCTGGCACTATATGTCACCATGGTCTAAAAGAGCTTAAAGCTCTGGGTTCAAGATTCGCTGGGCCCGGGTTGTGGAGGGCCCTGAAGATATGGCCCAAGACCTTGCTCTTGATTCAGTGAATTGAATTGAATTATAGGGTTGGAAGAGACCTCATGAGATCATCAAGTCTAACCCCCTGGGGCTTGAACCCAGGACCTTCTACATATTAAGCAGAGGTGCTAGCCACTACACTAAGTGCTTTGGGAAGCCAGCGTGTCAAGTGAAGGAGAGGTGTGATGCGTCTGTGGTGCAGTCTGCCATGTTCTGTACAGTGCTTTCCATCAGTAACGTCTTGACTGGTACGTCTGAGATGCCATGGCCATCCGCTGGGTGGAACCAGAACTACTCAGCTGTGTGCCAGAGGCCCTCTACTGCTAAATGCTAGTGGAGATTCACCCTTACTCAGAGCAGTAGGAGCCTGGCCTTGTGGAGCAGGGGAATCCTTTGTGCGCCCTGTTGCTCTGATGTTCCAAGCAGCTGTAGCGTGGTGACGTTCCTCATTAACGCAGATTTTGCTGTTATCCAGCATGTCTTCTCTCCCAGTGCTTTGCAGACTGATGTCTGTGTGGTGTCAAAATAATGACTGGCCCCTTGGGGTAGAACGGAGCCCTGGTCCATGACGTTGCCTTGTGTCTCTGTGAGCCTGTTGATTTAGCTAGCCCAAGAGTAGTTGACTTCAGTCTCTGTCCCTTTAAGAGATGCTGCCATCCCCACTCTGCAGCTGTGGCCTGGGACCTGAGCTCCCATCTCGGTAGCAGTGGGTATGGAGTGGAGTGGCTGATGAGTTCCAGATGATGATGTTAGCAAGTTGGCAAGGAGCCGCCTTCCTCCTCCTCCTAAACGGTTCCGAAATAGATTCGAGCTCTTCCACAAAATTAAGCAGCTGCCCTGGCTGTTCCAGCATTGCAGTTGCCTGTTTACAGCGTGTATTCCTCAAAGGCTTTTTGCACGATTCATCAGTAGCTATTCTTAAATCTGTCTCATTTCCAGGGATATCAGATCCTGGGATTGTTTCAGACAAAAATAATGTGCACTAAGCAATTGCATTGACAGCTCTGCAGCAGGAAATCAGGCAAACTGCTCTGTGGAACACCACGTCACCCTGTTTTATCTTCCTGCAATTAATACTGAACTGGAAACCAGTGGCGCCCCCATGCTGGAACCAGTAGTTAGAGCTCAGCTGTTCACACAGAACTCTGGTTAGCTCCTAAATGGTGGTACGAGACCCAGAACTAATTAGGTGCTTGCGATCCATCCAGCTCCCTGTGCTTTGAGCCTGTCCCATTGCATTCTTGTTATGTGTCACTGCTGGCCGGGAGTCATTTATTTCTAACATCCTGGCCCAACTCCAATTCGGGTAATTACATCCTGTCAAATTTCCCCTGCAGTTTCTAGTAGTTCTGCGATTGTTCTCTGCTTCCTGTTCCAAGCTGTGAATGCGGTGTTGCTGAGGGCTGTTAACACCTGCTGTACTCCACCCAAGAGGCTGCTGCAGTTTGGAGGTGGGTTTTGCAAGGTGATGAATGAAAGAGAACAGGATGGAGACATAGATCAGTGGTTCCCGACCTTTTTCAGGCTGGGGACTCCTTTTTAACCAAAAAAAAAAAAAAAATCTTTGCAGCCCCCTGGCTGATTATGTAATCTGACCCACACAGGCAGACTCTAGCCCATGCCACTCTGATGGTGCTGCTGGGACAGCCAGTGAGTGGCACTGCCACCACCATGGTCCATGTTGCTGGGGAGCCAAGCCGCGGTGGCTATGGCCCCCTGCCTTTACCCTCCTGGGGAGCCTCTGCAGCCCCATACCACTGCTGGGATCCGGCCACAGGCAGGGCAAGGCAGCCCTGGCGGGGAGCATTGGGGCTGTGGCTGGATTCTGGCCCTGGTAGGGAAAGGCTCCCTGGACCCCTGGGGGTCCCCAGACCCCAGGTTGGGAACCACTGGCATAGATGATAACTGATGTTAGAGAGAGAGGGCAAGGTGGGTGTGTTGTTTACCCCTCTTTAGAGACAATAACAAGGGGATGTATTGAGGAAATCGAAAGACGACAAATTTAAAAGTGGTAATGGCACCCTGGTCTGTGACAAGGGCTCCAACGTGCCTCAGCAACCTTTCCCTTTATAATTAGTGTTATTTGCCTGCTTTTTTATTATTATTATTATTTTTTTAAACTCACTATCACAAATGTCTTTGAGGCCAGAGCCATGGCAGCATTCCTGGAAGGACTGTATATTGAGATGGGTAATGTGAATGGCCACACCCACAATTTTTTTTTTTAGGTTAAAATTGCAAGGGCTATAAACTGTCATGCTTCAGGGCATGATTTCACCTCTAAGTGCAGGGGGCTGAGAAGGAATTTTACTGGGAGCAGTTTTCCAGCATCTGCTGTTGTGAGCTTCTTGTACTTTCCTCCAAGGTGTCTGGTACCAGTCACCTTCAGAGAGAGGCTGGTGGGCTAAATGCACTGTGTCTCTGACCCATTACAGCAATTCCTAGACGGAGATGGAAAAATGGAAGAACCAAATAGATCTGTTTGGGCTTCTGGCTCTTCACATTCCATCACCGCCTTCCTGATTCCTCCTTGAAGCCCAGCTGCCAGAGCTATTGCTGTCTTGGCTGGAGCTGGACTTTTGTTCCTAAAGGATATTGAACTTCACCACTAAACCACACTGCCTTTGCCTTCCTGCTTCCTCCCTTGCTCTGGATGAACAAACAGTGACCACATGCTGAGTCCAAGGGTTTAATTTCCTCTCTTCTGATATTGGGGCCCTTTGGACCAGCTCCATCTCTTTCTAAACCCCTCTTTCTAAGTGCAGTGTCATGGGGATAGTTCTTGGGAGCTTCCCTTCCCCACTTGCACTGTGGGTACTGCTACCTAGGTTGGGTCTGTGCTTGGGTGGCCCAACTTACAAGGTTCAGGGCCGTGCGACAAGTCTTGCACTTTGGGAGGGTCAAGCTAGCCTGACACAAGACCCAGCAAGGTGAGTCAGAGAAGTCTTTTATCCACCTAGCAATTGCCTCTTGAGGGGCCAGGTTTGTTACAGTGACAGAAACCCTTCCATCTGTACAGAATCCAGGGGACCCTCTTCTCTGGCGTGCTGTGGAAGTTGCTGTTCCAGGGCCTTCGTGGTATGACGCTGACTCCATGAGCATGGGCACAGCCTGGCACTGCTCCTTTAAGCCCAGCCCACCAGAGCCACCAGATCTGATGGGGGACATAGCCCTAGAGTCACAGGGCTGGAACCTGGCTTGCAGGGATATCAGAGGCAGCCAGAAACTTCACTGGTGAGAAATGCAGCCAGAGCAGGATGTCCCAGAGTGCTTTTCTGCAGAGGTCTCCAGCTGCACCTGGGTTGAGAGCTGGTGGCTGAACCTGCGTGTGAGGGTAGAGAGAGCCAAGGATGGAGCCATGACACAAGGGGATGGTGGGGTCTAAAGAAGTAGAGCAGAGGAGGGATTTAATCTGAAGCAGCCTGTATTGGAGACAGCAGCACCCAGAAGAGGAGAATGTGATCCTCCTCACTGAGGGAGGGCCAGAAGGACTGAGCACCCTGAGGCAGTGGTGAGGGGCTGAACTTCTCTTAAACCAGGGCCCAGAAGAGTGGCTTTAATTGGGAGTGCTAAGTGTGCATGATTTCCTGAGAGGTGCGAAAGGGGGGAGCCAAAGCATCTGTGTGTCTGATGAGGCATCAGGGAATGTAACTACCTTGCACCACCAGTCGTGGCGGTGTTGCTCTGTGCCCCTTGGTACCAAGTCCCATGTTGTTAGCTGGAGTCACCCCTTTAAGGGGCTCTCATTAGACTTCCTGCCTCTTCGAGCTGCCCCAAAATCTTCTCGTGGGCAGGAGCTGGGGGGGGGGGGGTTAATGGGAATGCTCCAGCACAGCCATCCCTTCACTCAGGGCTTGACCCAAAGGATGGGATCCTTGCAGCCAAAGGTCCAGTCTATTTTCTGAGTGCTCTTCCCAGCTTGGTCATCTCCTGCTGCATGGACTGGCTGGGCCAGCCTAGCACAGCCTGAGCCCTTGTCCTCAGGGCAGGTGCCCCTGCGAGGTGGCTCGGGTGGCCACAGATGGGCTGAGCCTGGCTGTGCTCTTGGACCACCCTGTGTCCTGAGATGCTCAGCTGAGTGTGTTGGGGTGGGGCAGAGTCCTGCTGTGAGTTACAGCTGTCTGCTGGTGGGTGTCTGTGAGGCCAGTGGAAGTTAATGGTCTCATGCCAGTGCTGTATGATTGCCTGTGGGTCCAGTGGGGGGCAGCTGGCCTGTTGCATCTGAGGAGCTCTAGGTGTGCTCTTCCAGCCTCTGCCTCTGCTCACTTTGGCTCTAAAATTGCCAGTGGTTGAGGTCTAGGCTGGAGAGCCAGTCAGGACAGGGGCACTGTTTTCTGATTGCATGGTCTGCTTGGACTGGCAGGAGTGAGACTCTTAGAGGGACAATGGTGAGAAGGCTGGAGGGACGTGCAGGGTTTGTGGGGGTGAGTAAGAGCCCATTTGTGGTGTTAACCATTAGTGCTCATGAGCAGGATGGTCTGTCTTCCCTGTTGGGTCATCTCAAGTCTTGCCTGATGGAGCCCGGCACGAGATGGTAATGCTGCCTCTGGCTAGTCCCAGCGGTTACGCTGGGGCTGGGAATATCCTTCATCTCTACTGGGATCAGATTTACCCACCTGTCGCTATGCATGTGCCTCGCGACATCCCAGCCTGCCGGGTTTCTGACCCACCCAGCGCCCTCCAGCCCATGCTGAGTTCCTACGCCTGTGCCGCAGCGTTCCGAGATGCCCCGCTGACGTACGGCTGCCATGTGGCTTGCAGCGGTGGAGATTGACGCACCCTGCTAGCTGCGGGCTGGATAATGATGGATCGTTTCGTTTGTGCTAGTTATATTCCAGCCTGCTGACACAAGGCAGTGCGTAACAAGGACCGGATCACAGGGCCGGCTGTGCAGAACCTGCCTGTTGCCATGGAGTTGGCTGTTAGTTTGGACACTGCATTCAGCCGTTCTCTTGGCAGGCAGTGGGAGCTCACGGCATATGGAGGACTGACTCTCCCCCCTTCTAGTTAGATGCTCTAAAAACTATGGAAATATTTGACTTTCCAGAAGCTCACAATAAGCACAGTTTGTGGGGAATTTTCCAGCCTTTGGTGCTGTGAAGGCAGGGTCACTGGTCAGACAGTCAGAAGACCTCTCATCTTTGGGGGAAATCAGCC
This sequence comes from Podocnemis expansa, assembly GCA_007922195.1. Classification (NCBI taxonomy): domain Eukaryota; kingdom Metazoa; phylum Chordata; order Testudines; family Podocnemididae; genus Podocnemis; species Podocnemis expansa. The sequence goes on along the minus strand of ML682107.1, from coordinate 3,212,073 downwards.
CTCAGGAAAACCTGCCCCCCCTGGCTTTTTGGAGGCTCTGAACGCAGGTGCGCAGCTGTGCGTTCCTTTCCACTGGCCGCGATCAGACTGGTGTGACGGGAAGAGCAGAGAATGATTCTGTTCAGCATGAAGGGGGAGCCAGAAATAAGTGCCAGAGCTGTCAGGCTGGCCCCTCCGCCAAGCTGGGAGCTGGATTGAGTCTGGCAGGAGCCTATGTCCAAGGAAAAGCCAGGTGCAGGGAGAAGTGTGGTCAGGCAAGCCTGTCTCTGGACCAGTGCCCCAAGTTGGGTGTACAGTGACATTGTCTTTCGGGTCAGGCTCTTGGCTTTATCCAGGAAGATGCCCCGACCCTCTTTGCACCAGTCAGGGATGTTAACTCTGTCCTGGCCAAAGTCCAGTCTTGATTAAATAGCTCCATTGAAAGCACCCCCTGCACCCGACCCCCCCCCCCATGCACTGAAGTTGAGTCGGACCCGTTATTTTTTTTCACTTCCTGCTGCATGCCACTGTGGCGTGCAGCCACGCCAGCCAGGGGAGGTGGAGACCCTCTCCATAATTTCGCGGTGTGCAGTCACACTGGGCTATGTGTCAGCCCAAAGCACTGGTGAAGCAACTTCTGTGTCTGTGTCAGTCAGTGAAGTGCTGCGTGACCTACTGAGATGGCAGGCAGGATGGAAACACATAAGCTCACGCTTGCCATTCAGGCCCTGTCATATTGTGTCCCAGGGCCCACGGCTGCTGTTTGGAAGTCCCCGTGGACAAGGGGCCATGGCTTTCTCTGGGACAATCTTTGCACACTGCACACACGAAAGAACCTTTTGGGAGCTTGCGTTGTGGGGCACAGCCAGTGCCTCCTGGCAGCACATCACAGGGGCCCGGTTCACAATGAGGTGTCTGTTCACGTTTGGCAGGGAGATCTCTTCATCTCTGGGCTTTGACTCACAAACAGCTTCTGTGCTTGCTTTCCCTCTCCACATTGGTATTCACCCTGTCCTGTGTGCAGGGCTGTGGTGCTGGCCACTCAGTCTAAGCCAGAGCCTGGTGCTGCGCATTTGGGGCTGACTGCCTTGTGTGGAAAGAGAGCTGCTGTCTGGAAACTTGGCCTGCCCTGCTGTTCCTGGGATGGCTCCACTAATGGTCCAGGGTCCTTGTAACATGGTTGGGAAGTGGCTGAGTGCTGACCGCTTCTCTTCTCTTGCTGCAAACAATCCAAATCCAACGTTTGCTCCTGGCAGCCATGCTTGATGGGCCCAGTCTGGGGCCTGACTGGAGCTGTGGCCTGGAGCTCTGGCTGCAGGGAGTGGCTGCGGAGTGGATCAGTTGCAGTCAGCAGGATGCAAATCTGGAGCCATCCTTGTGTTATTGCGCCTGACACAAGGCTTCCCTGCTGATGGAGGCAATGGGGTGGAGGAGGGAACACAAATGGAGTCAAGGGGTGAAGTTCCCTGCCAGAGACTTCAGCAACAGTACCCCAGGAGCTAGTTTGCCCAGAGGTGGGAGCAGATGGCTTTGGTTGGGGGCCCGGGTGTAGTTCTACACCAGGCTAGGCTGCAGGGGGGGAGGTCTCACTGGCTCTATGGATGGGCCTGACTTTTCCGTGAGAGACTGCGTGCTCAGACTCAGTTGGGCCCCACATCTTTCTGGAAGGGTGCAGGATGCTTCCTGGTGGCCTGACTAGAGCACAAGACAGACTTGCGTGGTGCACAGAGGGGTAGCATCCCTTGGGTAGCTTTTATTGCTTTTAGCTTCTGCTCTGTGCTCTGAAGCATGTGTGAGGGAGGAAGGGGGAGAGAGAAAGAGAGGTCGCTGGTTAATTTGTTCTCTGGTGTCTCTGTTCTGTAAAGTGCAGTAGTCATTCCTGTCTTAATCTACGGGAAGTGAAGGTGATGGGTTTTCCTGGCTCCTGCTCTCAATGGAGGCAAACTCCCAGGAAGCAGAGGAAGGTGACCTTGGCAGCCTGTGTGGGGCCAGTGGTGCTGGAAAGGTCCTGGGTGCATCTGTCGCAACCCCTCCAGCAGGTGGGCTGCCCAGTGTGAGGGTGCTGGCTGCATCTGATGGTTTTGTTTTCCAGATGGGGTGAAAAGCTGAAGTGCTGACCACTTGTGGTCAGTAAAGAACAGGTGGCCCCATTTGCCTGGCCATGGTGCCTGGATTCCTGGTTGTGTGCCTTCTTCCCTGGCACTTTCAGCTGGGGAAGCTCTTTTTCCCTCACTGACTTGTGCAGCTGTGTAGCGTTGCTGCATGCTGTGTCCCACCCCAGAAGTGGCTGCACTTCAGAGGTGGAGTGGGGAGGAACAATCCAATCCTTTCCTTTCCTTGGGCGGTGCTGGGAGGTAATCAGTTAAACGTGGCTAATGAGCTCGGAGCACATCATGCTGATGTTATGTCCCTGAGAGTGCTTCTAAAGAACGACTTAAAGTGGGGAGAGTGAGACGCCCTCATGGAGAAGTGGGAATCCTCTGCTAGGTTAATAAGGGAAGACACGGGTGTTGACCCTCTTTCTTTTCTATTCGGGTGATGGGACACAGGTGGGTGATATGAGGTAGAGCCACTAGGGGGATGGGGGGTAGTGTTTGGGGACCCTGTACCTGGGGCCCCCCACTGGTCACACTGGATTCAGCTGGTTGGACCAGGGGGCGGAGAGGTGGGCAGAGTGAGGAGGGGAGCAAAGGACCAAGGGGAAAGAGGGTAGGAGGGAAATGGAGGGTCCAAGAGACAGGACCCTGCCCTGGGGTGTAGCCCTAATCCCCTGGGGGTTTCACTTCTGGTTGTTCTGATGATGCTGATACCAACTGTCCCTGCTGCTGTATGAACTGGTTTGCTAATAAACCCTCTGATTGCCACACTGGCTGAGAGTCGCTGCTGATTGGGACGGCTGGGACCCTCCTGGAGGGAGGAACCCCCCCCCCCAAGGGAGACCAGACAGAGCAAGGATCGGACCCTCTGAGCCTGGAGTTGGGAGCTGGGAGCTGGCTGCACGGAGCGTGGAGACCCGAGTGCTGGACGGGAGGAGACTCCACCGTAGCAGAGTCCTGACTGGCTGTGGACAGAGGGGATCCAAGAGGTTTTTCTGGGGTCTCCGTCACAGCCCTTCTGCCCCATCTCATTCTTCTCTGCTGGCTTCCCTGTTGTGCTGTGTGCCTCTTTTCCAGTTGCTGCGATGACTTGAAATTACCTGTTTAACTGAACCCCTGAGCTGTGAAAATAGACTTCCAGCTAAAGCTCCATGAAATGTGCACGGATATGCAGGTGGGTGTTTGGCTGATGAGAGCCCTATTAAAACCCCGCTGCCTCTGTGGTGCTCTGAGCTGTGTAGGGACAAGCTCAGCCTGGCCAGTAGCTCCAGGAAGATTAGAGGAACTTAACTGGGAGCTCAGAGTGGACAGATCTGTACTAGGGGCCCATGGGGATGCTCTTTTCTTGCTATCAGTTACAGTTTCCTGGGATCTTGAAGGGGGGGATCAGAGAGCTCCCCTGTTCACAACCGTACGTCCTGCGCGTGCAGAGTAACAGCAGCAGGGATCCAACATCCTGGTGTGCAAAATAGGTTAGCTCTTGTGCTGTATGCTCAAGAGCTGGTGCCATGGGAAACTTGATCCTTTCACTGTTTCCCAAGGCAGCTAAGCCAGATCCAGAAATAGAAGTGGGGGGGGGTCTAGTATCTAGGGGAACCTGCCCTACTCTTCAGTGAGGACTATGGATGTGGGTCCTCGGTGCTGGGAGACCTCCTCACACACTAACCTTTATCCCTTGGTTCCCAGCCTCTTCATTCTGTTCTGTTCAGGCTCTTACACTGTGCCCCGCACCGTGGCACCTGGTGCCTTTACTGCCCCATCCGCCTGGGCACCCGGGGGCTGACTCCCTTGCACAGTGGCCAGCAGGGCTCTGTGTGAGGACAGGGCTCTTACCTGAGTGGGAACCTGCATCTCCCAGTATCATGAGCAGCACCGCAGCCTCAGTATTTCTCCTCCCCAGGCCTGGCCCTTGACTCATAGCCTGCCCTGCCTGGTAGGCCAGACCCTTGCCTGTTACCGGTGCACTGAGCGCCTTGCCACCCTACTGTGTGGGTCCTTTGGATGGTGCCTCTAGAGCTGAATTATCTGCTGTGCTTTGTTAGTGATGTCACCAGGGCTGTTTCCTGATAACAAAGTGTAGTCCTACCCCACACATCCTTACACTGTTCTGTGAGGAGATTGTGCCTGGCTCCCAGGCCTTCTCCCAAAGGTGGCTGCATTTGGCGGTGGTGGTCTCAGTGTGAGCTGTGACTGGTAGTCTGCCTCTCTGGGCATGATGGGTTTCTGGGCAGCTGGCAAAAACCTGATCAGGAATTTTCTGAACAGCATAAACGCCTCTGTGCCCATCTCACTCCAGCCAGCAGTGCCGTGCACGGCTTGGTGAGTGATGTGTGTTTGTAAAAGAGGACTCTCTGGCCCTGTGCCCGCACGTTCCTGTGAGGTGTTGTTGCTCGGTGTGGCGAGCCTGGTATCAGAGCCTGTCTCTCTTCTGGGCTCTTCTGATTTCATGGTCTTCTCAACCTTGGCCTCTTCACTGGCTGAGGGGGGCAGGAGGTGGCTGATGCCCACAGCCAGGTTGTTCTGGTCAGAGGGGTTTGTAGCCAGGGAAATGTCAAGGTGGTTGCAGTAAAATAGCTGATTTGTTACCCTAATTCTGCTGAGTAGCTCTCTGCCCCAAGAGAGGTTCCATGGGGCATCATTGGGGCTACTCAAGGAGTAAGTTGCTAGTCCGTGGAATCGAGGGGAACAAAGCGTGGCCCTGAGACATCAGCATGTGGTTCTTTGACTCCCTCCAGCCATGACTTGCTGGGACATTTGTTACCCCTGCGCTGCTGGCATGCCGTGCACTGACTATTGTGAGAGGATGGATGACTGGGAGCTTCAGTGCTTTGATTTCTCCCCCCTTCAATAACAAACATGCTGGAGAGCCAGGTGTCCTGGGGAGGGCAGGGAAGGTGTGAGAAACCTGCCTCTCTGGGCCCTTTCCTCTTGTCTACAGTAACAGCATGGCCCAGTCAGCAGGGAACTAGCCAGCTTCTGTACTGGCATTACCGGGACGAGTGTGCCTTGCCCTCAGTGAGTGGTGGGCAGCATGGGTGGATTTGTCCCCAGAGCACGTGATCAGCATGTAATTGGTGGGTCAGGTTATGATAGCAGTGCCTTGTATTAGCAGGGTGCAGAGGGATGGGAGAAGGTGAAGTCACACGCTGTGCCCCCCTGTCCACTCCACACACAGTTTTGGGCACTTCAAGCTGATGCCCCGGGGGCAGGTGAATGGCTCCCAGGTTCCACTGGCTAGCCCTGCATTCTCAAAGGTGCATCTGTGCTGCAGCAAAACCCCACAGGTGTCTGGGCCTGCAGCCTCTGACTAAGGAGCTGTTTAATTGCAGTTTCCAAAGGGGCAGCCGTGTTAGTCTAGTAAAGCAAAAAAAAAAAAAAAAAAAAAAATGCAAGGAGTCTCGTGGCGCTTAAAGACTAACAAATTTATTTATCGCACGAGCTTTTGTGGGAGAAAAATTCCTCTTTGTCAGACGCTTGCTCATGCAATAAATAAATCTGTTAGTCTTTAAGTGCCACGAGACTCCTTGCTTTTTTCAATTGCAGTGTAGACATTCATGCCTGGGCTGCAGCCTCCCATCTCCAAGGCCAAATATCTGCACCTGGCTCTTGCTGTATCCACCTCACAGGGGAGTGTCCCTTGCGGTACAGATGTACCTGACCAGTTTGAAGTAGTGCCGCTGGTTGGGGCAGGGATCTGAGCTTGGACCTCAAGACTGACAGCGGGACAACGCATGCTCAGCACCTGGGGTGGGCTGGGGAGTGAGGAGGGCTCATGGGCCCCATCCCAGCTAACAGAGACTCTTGAGGGTGTCCTCTGGCTTCCATCCTGGCCTAGAACTGAGCGTGTGTCTGTCCCACTGGAGATCTTGGTGTTGGAGGCATCCGAAGAACGTCTACACCAAGCGTCTCAAACTCAAATCACCACAAGGGCTGCATAAGGATTAGTGTGTTAGCCCGAGGGCCGCACCACTGAAACCTTTTCATACAATGATATTGCAAATATAGGTAAAAATAGTGTTGTTGCGGGCTGCAGGAAGTAGCTTTAGGAGCCACATGCAGCCCACTGGCCTGCATGTTTGAGATCCCTGGTCTACACTGTAATGAGCCATCCAGTGTGTGTCACCACTGCCTTCTACTGGATGGAATCAAGCAGCTCTGCTGTGTGTCATAGGCCCCACTCTGCTAATAGCTCACGGAGATTTTCTTCTCATTCAAATATTAGTGGCCTGTGTGCCTGGTGCAGGAGGATCTGAGTTCTGGCCTTGTGGTCACAGGGTAGACAAGCAGTGTTTAGAAGCTGCTGTTAAGTTTGGGGTTCCCCAAATGTAGGCTTGGCTGGAAAAGGTGTGGTGTGCAGAAGCTGATACAAAAATGTGCCTGGAAAGGCTGTGAAGTTGGCTTTGGGTGGACCTTCCGCTGCCATAATGGAGACCCAGGTCCCAGCCTGCGAAGCAAGGCAGTAAATGTGACAGGCCTAGACCCACTGGTTCAGCTGAGCTGAATGTAAGAAACGACCTGCGTGGGGGGATGCAACTGACTGTAGAAGCTCTTCCTGTTCGAAGAGTGTGGAGTATCGTCAGTTGCCCAGGCAGAGTACTCGTCTGTCTGTCTCTCCTCTTTGCTTCTGCATCACTACCTACATCTCCTCTGCCTTGCCATCGCTTTTCTTTGAGTGCTGCTCTCTGTTTTTATGGCCTGTTGGTAGTGACAATGCTGCACAGGTGATTGTATTAGGATGAGTCACATCAAGATCTAAAAAAGCAAGCCAGGCCTTTCGTGTTGTTCAAGAGTCGCTGGGTTTGCCAGGACCCCAGAGGAGCAAGGTTTCTTCCTCCCGCCAGTACTTCATTTCATAGTTACCTGGAACAAGGGCTGTTGGAGCATACCAGGAAGGGCATATTCAGTAACCTGGCTTGCGTTTGGGTTTGGAGAGCCATGGCATGACTAGAGAGGGTGGTAAAGTATCCAGATGGTGCCTGGGAATGCAAGAGATTCCTTTGCAGACAGGAAAACCACAGAAATAATGGGGGGTGCATTGAGTGTGGTGAATGCTTTGCGAAGGTGCCGTTTCCGGTGGCACCCTCTGTTGGTACAAATTAGGGGTTCATAGTGGGGGCAGAGAGCAAATATGGGTCCTCAGCCTCATTTGGGAATTGATATCTGAGGCTGCTGGCCCATCTCCTTCTAGTCCTAGGTTGAGAAGCCCAGGAGATGTGATCTGTCACTAATGAAGGCCAGTGACTGTGTAGGGTGTGCCTTGACTGTGTGGCCAAGCATTCCAGCACCATGCTCTGTGAATTGACTGTCTGCAGTCCAGAGGTGACTGGTGGCATGGCAGGCAGGAGGCAGAGTTCAGCAGTGGAAGGTGTGAGCTACATTTCTCTCTGTGACTCCTCCACACATGCCTTTTCCCACCTGGGGCACTGCACCTCTGCTGCTCTAATTGGGACTTGGGCCTGGGGTGCCACAGAGCAGGGGTCAGTCTGCAATCCTTGCTCTGCATGCCTTGGGGAGCTCACTGGGCTTGTTGAGCCTTGTTTAGGGTCTCTAGGCTGCCATGGGACTGTGGGATGCTGGCACCTGGGGAGCTGGCTTGGGAGTTCCTCTTCCTCTTGGCAGTCTGAGCTTGATCCTGCCCTTGGTGCCACAGGAAGCAGTTGTGTCTGCCGAAGCTAGAGATGAGAAGACTCTGCTCCCAGGGCTTTGGAGCCAGGCCTGGTGGCATAGTATGTTCCCAAGACAGCTGATTGTAGGCATCTCCAGTTGGAGCCCTGTGACTCACCTGGGTGAGGCGGGGAGGAACTTCTGCCCCAGTCATCCTAGTGCAGCCTGGAGGGGGAGCAGCACACAAGGGTTTGAATGGGTGGCAGGTGGCTTTGTGGCACATATCTCAGATGTGGGATGGCTCCCCCATGCCCAACGGGCATCATGTGGGCAGAAGTGGGAGTCGTTCCCCTGGGGGCATGGGGCTGGTTGCTCTGGGATGTGGCCTTTCTTCCACATCTGGAACAGATTCTCTTGAGAGGGAGTCAGACCTGTTAGTCCATGAAGGGACGGAAGATGGTAGTAACTCCATTGGGTCTGTCCCCGGTTGCTGGTGTACGCCACACTCCTGTACACGCCCTTACCCAGTGGGAAAACAGAGGGCCTCACATGGGTTTGGGAAATAGGCCATCTCATGTGCACTGAGACAGCAGCAGATCAAACGTGTGATAGAAGATCTTGTGTGCAGCAGCAGGGTGCAGGGGGCCTGGCAGACTACACCCCAGCTTGTGGCTCACGGGTCACTGGAGGACGTGCCCTTAGTCTCTGTGAGCCTCCCATCTGTAGCCTGGGGCTAACAGCCCTGCTGACTACTTGTCATGGAGAATCCAGAAAAACCTCTTGGATCCCCTCTGTTCACAGCCCACCAGAACTCTGCTACGGTGGAGCTTTCTCCCATTCACCAGGGTCTTCGCGCTACCTGTAGCCAGTTTCCCAAATCCAGGCCCAGAGGGTCCGATCCTTGCTCTGTCTGGTCTCCCTTGGGGGGGGGTTCCTCCCTCCACGAGGGTCCCAGCTGTCCCAATCAGCAGTGACACTCAGCCAGTGTAGCAGTCAGAGGGTTTATTAGCAATCCACTTTGCACAGCAGCTGGGACAGTTGGCTCTCAGATCAACCAGGAGGGCTGACAGTAAACCCCCAGGACGAGCCCCGGAGGTCCTGCCCCTCCGACCTCCATCTTCCTTCTTCCCCTCTCTCCTCTTTGTTCTCCTCTCTATCCAGCTGCCCTGCCCCTGGTCTAAACCGGCCACAACCTGTCACCCCCAGGGGGTCCAGGTAAGGTCGCACTAAAGCCTCTCCCCCCCCCCAGTGGTACCTATAGTTATCACACCCCTGTGTCCCATCACCAGAATACCATCACCAAAGAACAGGAACAGAAAAGAAGAACCACAGTAGCTCAAGAGGTTTTCTTACTTCATCATACTACTGGGTGCTAGTCACTGCTCCGACCTTGGCAGGAGCCTGTGCCCTGCTTGGCCCTGGTGAGCTATCTGGACAGCGCCGCGGCGATTGCAGAGGAGATGGCAAGGGCTTCGCAAGCTGCTTTTTGGTAGGGTGTGGGCCAGCCTGCTTCTAAAGGCTCCCTTCTTCCAAACGCCTGTGCCCTGCTGTCCTGCCGGCTGATCCCAGTCACTGCTGTGCTCTAATACTGTGTGGCTCAGTTGGAGCCATCTCTCCTCATCCATAGCCCTGGCCTGCGTCATTCTCTGTGCTCCAGTCAGGGCAGGTTACCCTGCTAGCCCCTCCTTTGTCTTAGTGAGGGGGCAGCCGAATGCTTTATTTGAGGGTTCTGTGGGCCTGCTGTGGGCAGAGGTAAATGCCTAAGTGTGTAGGGTAGGTTGCAGCAACATTTTCTCTGTTCAGCTTCTGGAAGTGCTTGTGCTCCATCTGTGGTGGAATGGAAGGGGGCTTGGCCTCCATGGAGCTTGTGCTGTGGCTCAAGCGCCACGTAGGAGCTGAAGCCAAGGGTCAGATCTATGGCAGTAACCCTTGCATGAGAGCTAGCAGGAGGCATGACCCATCCTGGGCACCTGATGTACCTGGCTTTGGGGCAGCCAAGGACTTGCAGACAGGCCCTCGGTGCTACACAGACAGCAGCCAGACACCGCCTGGGCTCTGACAGTCCAATTTGGAGATGAGGGGCCATAGGGTCACTGAGTTTGGCAGGTTCCAAGGGGGCAGCCATGTTAGTCTAGTAAAGCAAAAAAAGCAAGGAGTCTTGTGGCACTTAAAGACTAACAGATTTGTTTATCGCATGAGATTTCGTGGGAGAATATCCCACTTCATCAGACCAAGTGAGAGATTCTCCCATGAAAACTTATGCAATAGATACATCTGTTAGTCTTTAAGTGCCACAAGACTCCTTGCTTTTTTTTGAGTTTGGTAGGTTAGCACCGGGACCATTGGTGTTGCTCAGTCTTGCGAGCAGAGCTAACACCATCCATCCCTCCTCTCCCACAAGCCTCTTCGCCCAGCTGATGCCAGCTTGCCTGTGTCCCATAGGCTACAGTCACTTGGAGAGTTGTGGGCTGACCTGCTGGCTGGGCGTTGTGGGGCAGGCACCAGAGATGTCCCTGGCTGGTGAGGAGGGCAGCCCTTCCAGACACTTTTAATAGTGGTAGGGGCTGTTTCTTAGCAGTGTGTCTGACCAGTGGCTCCATTACACATTAGACTCTTGAGGGGCAGGGCTTTTATCCCTGGGTGCTGCTGGGGCTTGGCCACACAAGAATAACTTGCTCAGGATCAGTCAGGGCCTTGGGTGGTCCAGGGACTTGTATGCAGGTCTCTCCTGTCCTAGCCTGCTGCCCTAACCACTGGGCCAACCTTCTTCTCATGGGGAGGGTGTGGCAACAGAGGGGAGCTGGTGGAGGGGATTTCGAATGGGTGGAGGAGGCTGTTCCAGTGATGGGTACAGCGCAGTAGTACTTGCTGCAAGTGGCCGTGGTGGGCAGGGAGCTGCTCCGAGGGCTGCTGAGACGGGCCCAGCTGGTTCCCCTACGTGCCCCCTCTTGTTCCACTTCTGTCTAGGTGCCATGTGGCTAGGATCATGTTAGTGGCTGCATGACCCCTCATTGCTTTACTGACTCCAGCTGCTGGTACTGGGGTGCCGTGGGCTGGAGAGATGCAAGCCTTGCAGCCACATCTGGCCCTGTCAACCAGTATCTATGAGGTGACTTGGGCACCTCTAGCATCTCTGAAGGGTAATGCATACCTTCGGCTGGCCCAGTGACCCCAGGTGCTGTATTCCTCCAGCCCTGGGCTCTGCAAGGAGCTGTGCATGGTGCCGGCCTGGCTGCAGAATGATGCGGCTGCTGGTCGGGACAGCAGGCAAATAGGGGGAGGTCATGTGAGGATAAGGTGTAAATTGGACGCTGCGGTGCAGAGGGGTAGAGGGCAGAGTTGCCCCCTGGCCATGAACAGGCTGCCCCCTTGCCCTGGGTAGGCACGGGCTTTGGGAGCCTGGCTGAACTCTGCAGGTGCCCTGGGGGCTAAGACCCTTCCTGAGCAGAGCAGTACCCTGTTCTGCTCACTCACTCTGTCTGTCTATACTGGGCTGGGCCCCTAGCTGATCCGGCAGGGCATTCTTGTGCATGTTGTTTGGGAGGGCCACAGGGCTGCATGGTCTCTGCAGACACAAGGGTCCAGAACTGAAAAGCAATCCCTGGTCCCTGGACTAAACCAGCCCCTTGAGCCCAGCAGCTCATCTGTGTCTTTCTTGGAGCGGGGGCAGTACAGGGGAGCTAGGGCTTGAGGTCTGCACCTTGCATGCAAATCCATGGATTGAGAGGTGCCTGCCTTTCCTTCGAGGCAAAGCTGAGAGCCACAAGTCCCAGTATGCAGTGGGACTAGCTAGCCGGCTCAAAGGATGCATTGCATATTGGGAGTTGTAGTTTGCATGGGCTGCAGCTTGGCCATCCCTGCTTATAAACCAACAAATGGACCTGCGTCCTGGTGTTATTCACACTGGCATGGGGATGAATTTAAAGGGCCTCTGAATTTAGCCCCCTGTATTGCACCTACCCTAACAATGGTCCTGGGGAGATAGACCGGGGAGGGGGGAACCCAGGACTCCCTCATCACACTCGTATATATCCTGGGCTTGCTCTTAATCTTGGCTTTTTGGGCTTTTTGGTCAGTGCTGGTGCCCGAGTTAAATACATGAGGTTGGCTGGCACAGTGCCCTCCACACTGCCTCTGGGCCCAGGCGGTCCTATCTCCTGACCGCCCCCCCATGGAAGAGGGAGCAAGCACTGACTAGGTCCTGAGGCATGAGCTGCCCCCCCAGACCATGGCGAGGATGGATTCCTTGCTGTGACAGGGTTGGAGACGCTGGCGGGAGGCTGGGGGGCACTGAGGAGGGGGCTGTCATGCTGCGGCACTTTTGGGAGCTTTAGCCTGAGGGCATTGATCCAGCACTGTTTGCTGGCACTAAATTGCATCAGGAATAAACCAAATTCCCACTGGCCTTCAGCTAAACCTTGCCCTCCCTCACTCCCCCCCCCCGTGAGTCTCCCTGTGGGGAGGGGAGAGGCAAAGATTGGTGGTGGCTGCTTTTCTTGGGGCAGGGAGAGCTGTGGCTCTGGTGACAGGGCAACGGTGACCAGGCAAAGGCAGCAGAGGAATTTGCATTTGCAAGTCTCATGCTTGCCTGGCCTGGAGATGAGCTGGGAGCATCTGGTCACATCCCGACCATCTGTCTCACTCTCTTTTTGCACTGAACAGCTGACCTTCTCAACTGAGGCATTGCAGCATGTTACTGTTGTGCACCCGAGGAAGGCATGGGCTGTCAGGAAGGCTGAGGGTCTTGTGGTGGGCAGAATGTCGCAAGCAGGATCCTCCACCTGCTGCACCTGTCTCGGCTATGTGAGATGAGTCCGGATTCCAACAGCACTGCACCTTTTTGATGCTCCATTACCCATCAACTTGCTCTTTCTCTAGCTGCTGGCCTGCAGCACCTCCTCTTGGCTGGAGATGTAGCATGCTTTGATGGTCATTTCTGGCCTTGGCAAAAGGGATTTCCCCTCCCATCCCCCTTCCCCAGCTTCACACCTGCCCGAGTCGAGAGACAGCACTGAAGGGAAGCGCTTTCTGGCTCTTGGTCTTTTAAAGGTGGTTTTTTTTTTTTTTTTTTTTTAATACAAAGGAGTTCTCTGCTTTCTAAAAGGCCTGGTTAAGATGCTTTGTCTGGGCCCCAGGGGACCGGCTCAGGCTGTGTATGGCTGCTACTCAGCTCAGGGAAGGATCGATTTTGAAGTCACTTGAAAAGATTCAAACACAGGCCCAGAGATCCAGATCTGTCAGTGTGAAGGATGAGATGCAGCATTGCTGAGCTCCTGTCTGCAGGTGCTGGGCTATGGGAAGGGTGGATGAAAATCAGGATTTTCCTTTTTTGAAAATAAAATCTGATTTTTTTTAAAGTGTTCATTGTTTAAAAAGAAAGTGATCCTTTAAAATAAACCTGCTAAGAATCAAACTTTAATTTAATACAAAATATGTTGAGGCCTAAACTTCTTATAATCTCTTACAGTGTTTAAATTAAAAAAGAAATATGCCAAATCCAGGCTCCTCAATCAAGAGCTATATTTCAAGACTGCCTTGATGTTTTCCCCCCTGATTACATGGCTTGGCCTTAAATGTTTAAATACAGCCCAGTATCCAGCGTCTGGCCTCTGCTGAGCTGTAAATCAGCATGTTTGAATTGTTAAATCCACCACTGAGAATGCCCCTTTCTTGGGAACAGAACTAAAGTGCAAATGGAAAAGTGGATGAAAATCAATGATTTCAGCTGAGGCTTGCTTTCCTCTTGGTGATTTAAATCAATCCACCCTGGCTCCGAGGCAGGTGCACTATCCACTAAGGCGCTCGGCAGTGTTTCCCTGTCCCTTGCTGCAGATGGGAAGGGAGGGAGGAGAGCAGGCATCTGTCCATAGCACAGGGAATGGGCAGGTATGCTGGGCTGAGCTGGAACAGAAGCTGGGGGTTCTCTAGTTAGTCTTTCAGGGGGTGGCTGGTGGAAGGGACTGATTCATGCTGCACATATCCCAGGTTGTTAAGGCCATGGAGGTGTGGCTGTGGAGGGAGGAGGGCTGACATCCCCACCCATGACTTAGTGATTGTTGTTCATGTGGAATCTGTGGGAAGAGACACCAAGCAGCATTCCTGAGCCTCAAACACAGCATCTGCAGCAGTGGGACCCCGTGATGGGGAAGACCCAGCACCGAGGGCATTCTCTGTGTGCTCCCGTCTTGGCGGCTTCTCCCAGGTGCCGCAACAGCATGTTCTGGTTGCCTCTGCAGTGCTTGTAGCCTGTTGAGGGGCTGGTAGTGCTGGGCCTGGATCACTGGGTCCTTTGCAGACTCAGTAGTCTCAGGGGTTGTCCCCCATCACTGACTTTCAGCCCAAGCAGTGAGCTGAGCCTGGCAGTGCCTCTCTCTTCCTAGACGTGGATTGAGCTGGCTCTCTGGGGCTGCCACCTCTGGACTGGAAGCTGGGAGCTGGTTAGTGGTGCACACCGCTTTAGGACCGGAAGTGAGGGATTCTCAGTGTGACTGCAAGAGCAGGGACCCATGCTGTAATGTGCCTCCACTGGGATTTCACTGGGGATGGGGTGCATGTCCCATGTCTCCATGAAATGTGTCTTGGGATCTGAATGATGCTTGATACTGCAGGTGCCTGTGGAAATTGTTCAGACTGGCCCTGGTCTGCAGGGGCCTGTAGCCGTGGGTCAGGGCCACAATTGAAAGCAAATGTTGGAGCTAAGAGGAGAAGGTAGCCAGGAAATTTGGTGGTTAAAGGGCCATGGTGCCACCTCTCCTCCCCACCACCCTTCATGCTGCCCCACCAGACAGCAGCGCCTAGTGGAGATGGAAATACTGTATCAGGCTTTACCTTGGGTCTGTTTTATTGACCACCCTGCATGCTGACTGGTTGGTTGATAGTCAGGCTGCAGCTCTGATTTTGCTCCGTAAGAACAGGGTTAGAGGTTTGATGTTATTAGAGGAAAGCTGAAGCTCCCTGGAGTCAATGTTCTAGCCCAACCTCCCAATATTGAATGTCATTAGTATTTCAAATTTGGTTGTGACCCAGTAGTCTTTGATTCTGGGCATTAACTAGAGACAGAGTGACCTTGGGATTTAAGTCATTGGCCTGAGAGATCTGGGTCAGTTTTCTACTGGCTGTAGGATCTGTGGGGTAACCAAGGCACACAGTTGTAAAAAGGGAATCAAAGGCCTTCCCGTCTGCATCTTGTCAGTCTCGCGTGTTTGATCTGCAAGCTTTTTGGGGCAGGTGCTGTCTTGTGTTCCCTCTGTGTGCACACAGTGATGCAGCCTGATCTGGCTTGGAGCGTCAACTGTAATACAGACCCTAATGCTGTCTTGGCTAGGGGAGTCCAGAGAAGTAGGTTGCCAAGTTCCAAAGGGGCAGCTGTGTTAGTCTAGTTCAGTAAAACAAACAAGGCGTCCAGTGGTACTTAAAGGCTGTAAATAAATAAATAGTGTTAGTCTTTAAGTGTCACAAGACTTTGTTTGTCAGAGAAGTAAGGTCTCTCTTGCTTTCTGGTACGCATGTTGGGTTCTCATGGGCAGACTGGAGTTGCTGTTTCACCTTTAGCTGTAAAATGGTTGCTGTGTCTCCAATGAACAGGTGCAAAATAATCCTTGTGTGATGAAGAAAACCTCTTAGGTTATTGTGGTTCTTCTTTTTCCTGTTCTTGGGTGATGGTATTCTGGTGATGGGACACAGGGGTGTGATAACTATAGGTACCACTGGGGGGGGGGGGAGGCTTTAGTGCGACCTTACCTGGACCCCCTGGGGGTGACAGGTTGTGGCCGGTTTAGACCAGGGGCAGGGCAGCTGGATAGAGAGGAGAACAAAGGGGAGAGAGGGGAAGAAGGAAGATGGAGGTCGGAGGGGCAGGACCTCCAGGGCTTGTCCTGGGGGTTTACTATCTGCCCTCCTGGTTGATCTGAGAGCCAACTGTCCTAGCTGCTGTGCAAAGTGGATTGCTAATAAACCCTCTGACTGCTAGACTGGCTGAGTGTCACTGCTGATTGGGACGCCTGGGACCCACGTGGAGGGAGGACCCTCCCCAAGGGAGACCAGACAGAGCAAGGATCAGACTCTCTGGGCCTGGATTTGGGAAGCTGGCTACAGGTAGCGTGGAGTCCCTGGTGATTGGGAGAAAGCTCCACCATAGCAGAGTCCTGGTGGGCTGTGAACAGAGGGGATCCAAGAGGCTTTTCTGGGTTCTCCGTGACACCTTGGTGGGCCAGCGTGGGCAGGTGTGAGCAGAAGCCGGAAGGGGGTGATCAGGCCTTTCAGGGCAGAGGGAGAACCGGCCTTCTGCTTGGGTAGCAAATGCCAGCTGATCTGTGCCTTCCGCCTCTGCTAGGGGACAGCTGTGGGTTCAATTCTCCAGTGGGATCGAGCCCCTGTGGTTTTTCTCCATCCTTCTGCAATCAGCAAATACAAAGTTCCATTATTAATGTGGTTCTGCAGCATAGCAAAGTTTCCCGGTGCATTATTTATGCAGTCAGGATTGATCACAGGGTAATAATGGCTTCGTTAGCATCTTAACTGAGTGTGGGGCTGGTTACGTGACATGACCTTGGCTGCAGAAATACAAACATTTCCCTGGTTTACAAGCTCTCAGAACCGTCTCCTGCCTTGGCAAGGCCTCTCTGCCTCCAGGCAGCCTCTACTGGCTGTGTGCCTACCCCATTGAGCATCCAGCACATTCCTGCCCTGTGGCCTGTAAATCCATCTTCAGGCTGACGGGTGTTGTCTGTCTGTCTGAGGCCTGGTGGGATTCCTCTGAAGTGTAGCTGGTAGGGAAGAGGTGGAAGGGGAAGGTAGGATGTGTTCAAAGCAGAGCAGTAAAGGGGTATGACCTGTCTGTGCCTAGGGTTGCCACCTGAAAATGCCCAGATCAGGGCAGGCTGCAAAAAGGCTGAGTACATTCTCCCACCAGCTACAAACCAAGCTTCTGATTTCCTACGTTGGCTATCAGGAAGCCAAAACAAAATATAAACAGCCCCCTTTACTGCATTTCAGCCACTGGTTGCCAAGCAGTCACCAGGTCAAGTAAAGAGATGATTTATTTAAAACTCCATGCTCTGTACTCAAAGGGTTCTCCTGACCCTAAAGGGTCAGCCACATCACCAGATCAATCTAAGTCTGGATCTCACCCAAACTACCACACTGCCAGCCAATCCTTTAGTAATTAAAACTAAAGGTTTATTGTAAAAAAAGAAAGAAAGAAGCTATAAGAGAACTGTGAAAGGATTAAAGCCATCAGATACACACAAACGATTTAAAGGTTCATATACATCAGGTTCTCAGTAGAATTTGGAGTTTGCAGGTTTGTATAGTCCCTCTGGTTACACCCAGTACCCAGATGGGTCTGACTCCTTTTTTTCACAGCTTCAGTTGTAGATGACTAGCTCGAGAGGTAGGTGATAGAGGGAGACTGAAGAGAAAATGGAGGTGGTACAGCTGCCTTTTCTGTCTCTTGGCCTTTGCCATGCTGCCTGTGGAAATTTACAGGAGTAAGATGGAGTCCAGAGTCACATGAGCAAGTCCTGGTGACTCATCCGGTCTCTCTCTAGGCCCATGGTACCCGGGAGTTTTCTTAATGGGCCGTTAAGCAGCCTCAGGGCTGCAGCCTGACATGGCCTATCTCATATGAATTATTGTAATTTTGAAATATTGATGGGAAATTATAGCATAAAGGGTCCCCTGATCCAGCCACAGCATTGCACAGGGTCTTTTGCTTTCCATTCACGCCTACGGTGCTGGTGTATAAATGAACTACAGATATGGTGCTCAGTCCTGGGGATCTTGGTGACCTTTCAGTTCTGGGGGAGCTGAATGGTCCCAGCAGTACTTCGCACCTTGGAATTTAAATGCTTGCAAAAGTAATTGTTCATGGTGATTGCCTAGAAGCCTGAGCACAGTATGGGGAGATGGGATTCCTGGGTTCTGTCCCCAGCTGTCTTATGTGTTCTGTCTCTGTGGGGGGAGCCTGCAGGTTGCATACTTGGCTGCCCAGCGACTCAGGTCAGCAGATCTGGAGGAGCGCTATTCAGCCTGGCCTCACCTGCTGCCAGATCCAGGGAGCCCACACGTGGCCTCTGGCTTGCCAGCTCAGGACTTTACGCTTAGTTAGCGTGCCCAGGCAAAGGTTTGCAGGAACAGCCCTTCCTGGGTTTCACCTTCTCCCTCAGATCAACCAGTGATTTAACAACGGCAGTGTGGCTGGTAGCTTGGTGGGCCGCCACAGCTTCTGGCATTGTGGCGAGGGTGCCGGCAACCCTGCTGGAGAGCTGTGAGTCTCAGGAGTCTCACGCCCCGCAGCTGGCATTAACTTGGCTCCAAGTGGATCTGACCTAAAACTTTCCAGGGCTTTTTCAGCAGGGAGGAGGAAGCCAGAGCCGCCAGATACTGAGAGATGGGATTGCTGATGGGAGCCACCTGGGAGCTGTGCTTGTCCCTACACGTAGCCTTTTACTATGCCATGATCTGGAAACCACCACCTGCCAGCTGGACACCTCCAAAGACCCTGGCTTGTTTAGCCTAACCAAAAGAAGACTGGGGGGGGGGGGAGATAATTACTTTAAATATATCATAGGGATAAATATCAGGGAAGGAGAGGGGTTATTTAAGTTCAGCATCGGCGCGGACACAAGAACAAGTGGAGATAAACTGGCCATCAGGAAGTTTAGACTTGAGATTAGATGTAGGTTTCTAACCATCAGAGCAGTGAAGTTCTGGAATAGCTTTCCAAGGGGAGCAGTGGGGGCCAGAGGCCTAGCTGGCTTCAAACTGAGCTTGATAACATCTTGTGGCAAAGCTGAGCTGGTCACATCTTGTGGCAGTGAGTTCCACCAACTGTCGTATATGGTGTGAAAATCTGTTTCCTTTGGTTGGTTCTGAATCTGCCCCCTTTCCATTCCACTGAGCATTCTTGTGTGGGGAGGCAGATGGAACAGGCATTCTCCAAGCCATTCCCCAGGTGTGTATGTTGGGGCTCACTTGTGAAGTGTGGGATCCTGCTGCAGGCTGTTAGGGACAGTGAGGACTCCCCTGGGGAGCCTTTCTGCTGCACTGTTCCTGGGAGCTGGCTGGCTCCTACTCTCCTTTTAACCTGCCTTTATCAGCTTGGGAAGCACGGATTGGAAAAGATCATTGTTCTCTTAACAGCACTTGATCAGGCCCAGCTAATGCAACAGAAGCTTTCTGCACCCGTTATTTGTGAGCAGTTCGGCAGCCAGAATATAATTAAGAGCATTTATTTCTGACACTTCCTTTATCTGCCAATTCACAGTGTGTGCTGTTACCAAACCTCCCCTCCCTCAGTGAAATACACACTTAATTTCCTTCATAAAAATATTCCTTGTTAACATCCCGTGGGTGGCGGGAACCAAAACACAGTACAAGGAGGGAGGGAGGCTGGAGCTGCTGGCGTGCCGGGATCAGTGCTCCCATGGTGGCCTGCGGAGGTGATGTGCCCAGCAGAGTGTGGGTCTGGGGCCCTCTCTGGAATGAATGAGCCTTTGTTGCCCAAGTGTGAGCCTGCGCCTGTCCTGATCTAGTGGCTGCCATGGCCAGGTGAGCAATCTGCGTAGCCCATAGTTCCTGCTTGCAGTGGCTGGCCAGGTGGCTGCATTAGAAGGCAAAGCGACTCTGCACCAGGGTCAGGACCCAGGAATCCAGGCTCCACTTTCCTCAGCGTGCACATTGTACTAGATGGGCTCCCTCCTCCATGAATGGAAGTTGTGGCTTATGCAGGGTGGAGAAGGTGAGATGAGTGGGCCCATTCCAGGGCATGGCTCAGGGAAGAGGGGGGGCAAATGGCAAGTCCAGGAGTTCGGGTGGGTGGCCAGCACTGTGGGGAGCTGGCAACAGAGATGCAAGGGCATGCTAACCCCCTTGGGGAGCAGGTTTCCCCTCCTAGAAGGGCAGCATGGTGGACTACATGGCACAGGGCCAGCAGACCTGATGTGCCCTCCTGCCAGTGTCATTTGGACCAGAGTTTGCAGGTACAGGCCATTCGGCAGCCCCCCTGGATGTGTCACAGCTCGGCGGGCAACATGCCTTCTCCTAGCTGGTGCTGTGTGTGTTTCCGCCTGCAGATCGTGGTGTGACCCCTGCTCTGGGAAGCCTGTGTTGGGTAGTTAAATGCCCTTTCCCCTCTGTCCTCAGTGAAAGCTCCTAGCAGAGAGACACTGTGGGCGAGTGGCTGGTCACAGAATTGTTCACAGCAGCACAGATCAGCTCATCTGTTAGAGGCGGTGAGCACTGGCCATGCCTGGCTTGAAGCTTGCTTCGGCTGTGGGTCTTTGTGAAGGAGCCTCAGTTTTCAGCAAAGGCATTACATGGCCAGGACAAGGAATGCTGTGGCTTGCTTCACTGGCCTCCCTCCCTGTCCCTCTTCCCCTGCCTGGGCTCCCCTTCCGTCCCTCTGTGGGTGGGACATGGTGACATTGCATCAGTTCTGAGTGAGGTTGGCGCTCGGGTTCTGGGCCAGCATGAAACTGTTGCTGGGACTGGGAAATCAGGGGGAGCCTGGCTCTTCTCCCTGCTCTGGAATGGCAGGAGCTGGGACGAGACTCAAGGCCGGTCCTGTGCTGGCAGTGGGGTGATCTGGTGCCGCAGCTCTGCCGGTGTGTTCCCGCGCTGCTCACTCTGTGCTCTGCACTGGTCAGGAGACATCTGGTGACCGTGCTAGCTCACTGAGCGAGCAGGAGGTGGCTGAGTCCTGCTGAGCAAGGGAGAGCATGGCGCTGACCTACTGCTGGAGTTGGAACAATTTAATTGCAAAAGCCAATGATGCAAGTTAGCTTATTCTTGCTGCGCAAGTGATTGGGATTGCCGGATACACAGTAAAAAGCAGCTTACACCACCAGCAGCCTCCCCACAAAGCAGCTGGGACTTAAAGAAGGCCTGAAGTTCTATTGCTGGCTATCGCAGTGTATGTGGGGTGGGGGGAGGAAGAGGGCAGGAGTGGCTCTGTCTTCACACCTGGCTTTCTCCACTAAAATTCAGGCCACCAACCCAGGCTGGTTCCTTTTGGTCAGAGACCTGCACAGCCCTGCTTGAGAGGGGCGGAGACTGGATAGCACAGAAGGTCGTGGGGGATGGCGAGCAAGGCCATTGCTAATCAGAGCTGAGGTGTGTGTTTCTTGCACAGGAAGTCAGGGTGCCTAGGTTCTTGTCTCTCTGCTCTGCCCACGATGCACTGGGTGCCTTGCTAGGGCTTGGATTTTCCCAAGTGTCCAGTGACTTTGGGAGGGATTTGGTGCACCAGGCCATGCCATGCCTGCCTGTGTGGGCAGCCTGGCCTGTGCAGAGCCTAGCAAGGGCAGGTATCTTGCCCTCACCTCGCTTTGGAAATACCTCACTGTTCCCTCCTACCAGTAGAAGCATGCCAGGGCTTAACAATGAGGAGGCTTTGTGTCCCCCTCCCTCTTCCCTGAGGAGATGTGCTGCATCGCTCATGCAATGGTGGTGCCAGATGCAATCTCTGATGACTTGTGCGCACAATGAGAGCACGGCATTGTTGGGTCAGCCCGCGGTGCCCAGGTGACAATGCAAAAAGATCAGAAACCAGGCCCAGTGAGTGCTCTGGCACCGCATTCCCCTCCAGACCCAATTCATAGAGGGTGTGAGCCTGCTTCAGCCCCTCATGAGAGCACCTGTCTCAAGCCACAGAGACGTGTGCTTTTAGTTCTGCAGGTCCCCAGCTCTGGCAGCAGCTCTCCTGTCTGATCATGCATTTTTGGTGCGGTGCCATACTGCTGCTGTCCAAATGCTGCTGGGGTGGTTGGGGCTGGAGTCTGGACTCCGCTGGAGCCAGGGCCACAGATTTCTCAGTATTGTGACCCTGCTGTAATAAAGGGTGCCTGGTTCATGGTGGTGCACTTTCCTCTCTCCAAGATCCAAAGGGGCAGCCGGGTTAGTCTAGTTCAGTGGAACAAGCAAGGAGTCCTGTGGCACTTAAAGGCTAACAAGTTTATTGCACGAGCCTTCAAGGAAGAAAATCCCACTTTGATAGATGCTGTTCCCATGACTTACACTTCCCTGCATTTATTTCCTCCCATTCTGTAAGTTCTCCCATCTTAAAATCATCTGATGAAGTAGGATTTTCTCCCACGAAAGCTCATGCAATCGATATATTTGCTAGTCTTTAAGTGCTATGGGATTCCTTGTTTGTTTCCTCTCTCCATCCTGCTTTTGGGCACACATGGTTTCCAGTAAGACTGCCAGGAGCTGAGTCTGACACTCGATGTCACTGTCATGTTTACAGTCTCAGGGACAGAGTTTGGGGCCTCGGTGTTCAGAAATTGCTGAGGCGCCACCCTCCTTGAAAATTGGGCCCTCTCAGGTGTTTCAGGTGGAGCCCCCAAACCGGAGACATGCTAGTCAACCCAGGAAACCTTGGTCCCTATATTTTAACCTTCCCCTCCCCATCACATAAACATCACCCAAATTAATGCAAAGTGAAATGGCCTCCAAATATCTATCAGTTTTGCCCGTGTCTGGCCCGGTGCCATAGGGTTAGGGTTGTAAACATCGCTGTGGGTACCAGCCACCAGGGTGTCAAGTCCCAGGAAGAGATTTGATGAAACCTTCTGAGGAGTCAGCTAGGACCTGGCCAGCCTTCGCTTTTGCCTCCTATAAACAGCCAACTGGTTCAGCAGGTAAATAGACCATGGGGTTGAGGTGTGAGTGGGAGGGAGGAAGGAAGTGGCTTTTCCCTATGAGGATGTTGATTTAGCTGAAGTCGAAGCCATCTGCTATGCTCTGATTGGAGTCTGGTTCCCTCATAGCTAGCACTAATGCTCCCCCTCGCTGTGCATGGGCTGGGATTGGGAACTGTCTCGTGCCTGGAAAGCAAAATGCAGTGATGGGTGCAGACTCCCAGCCAAGGGGCCAGATCTGCAGCGGAGTTGCTTTCAGCCCCATCTGCAGTACATCCACACACTCTCCTGGGCAGAGGATCAATACCTGCTTCATCAGCATGAACTTGGTGGTTGGGAGGGGGGAGGCAGAGAACCCCCCCACAACGTAGATTGATCTCAGCTGGCTCTCAACTTCCCTGCAGATGAAAGATCCTTGATTAGTACATTTTTCTCCTCGACATTAATGGGCATTTCACGGCCCCACAGCTGGTAAATTAGAAGCCAAGATGTTTAGCATGTCTACAAAAAGGCCTGACTTTTTCTCTGGCTTTGTCAATGTTGGGGGCACCAGATCTAACTGGGGCTTAGTCATTGAGCTGCAGTTTGGTGTCTGCGGCTTGTGATGTGAGCGGCCGCTGGGCAGAGAGGAGCCAGGGGCCCTCAAGTGAAGCTGCTGCGAGTGAGCAGAGTTCACTGGTGGAAGCACGCTGCTCTTCACGGGGCTTGTGGTCGTGGTGATGTGGTTCAGCTCCGGGAGGGGAGCCACGCTCCCAGCAACAGCCGCATGGCTCTGGCTGGAGCAGGAGGGGCCCGCTGCTCAAAGGAAGGGCAGTCTGAAGTAGTGAGGGCTCATCATGAGTAACCTGGCACCAAGAAGCTGCAGGGTGTTGGCCCCAGCCCAAGTAAGAACAAACCAGAACCACATCCAAGAAGATGTTGAACAGATGCTGGACTCCTCAGTGTCTCTCTGGCAGCAGGTGCTAGGATTGTATGTGACAGCTGCTCTCAGTATCCATCATGTTGGGGGTGGGATCGCTGGGGTCACGCTGGCAGAGGGGCCAAGTGGGTTTCTGACTGGAGAAGCAAGTTCTGTTCATCCCTGTCAGCTAGAATCCGGCTCTTTTTATTCAAGCCCTGATGGTTTGCTCTGTATGGTACCAGACAGGGTGAGATGGTCCCTACGTAGAGGAGCTTCCAGTCAAGGTGCTGGAGCTGGTTAGGCCATGGTACAGCATGGGGACCTCTTCTGGCACTGCTGGACCTATGCTCCCATCTGGTGGGTCAGCTGCAGGCCTACGTGTTTCCCACAAAGGCTGGCCTGTGCTGATGAGGCTCCCCCCCCCCACCCAGTGCACACACAGCCCACTAAGCGCAACATGCAGAGGAATTGTTCCCCAATCCAGAGCGGTTGGTGCATGCCCCTGCCCTGGCACACGCCTGCTGCAGATGTTCTCAGTGGAGTACATTGGCTTGCACGGCTCCTGTAGGGTCCTCCTCTAAGACATGAGATCTGTGAGCAGAGACAGCTTTGCTCAGCTGCCGGGGGTTGGAAGGCGCAAAGTATGATGGGACATCATGTCTGGCCCTCTGCTTGACGGGCCCCAGTTCTGGTCTGACCTGGGGCCGCAGCTGGAGGTTAGTGTTTTGTTGGCTTACTTGCTGCATCCTTTGGCTGGATCAAAAGTGCTGGCTGGAAGGGAATTGGGTAGCTAGAGGCTCTTCCCTTATTTGAATCTTATCATTCTGGTTCTCCTGGGCTGTTGGGGAGGGTCATAGGATGCACATCCATGTATCCCTGGGCTAGGGTCTACAGAGTATGATGTTTCTGTTCACTTTTGGACTGTGATTGTGTGATTTGATGCCAGTTATGCCATGTAAGGTTCCTTTATAAATGCTCATAACATATTCTACAAAATTACTAGGGCATCATGTATGCATGCCCATGTGAAACAGGTTACAAAGCTTGGGAGGGAGGGGGTCAAACAACTCTCTTCCAGCAGCACATGAACAGCACAGAGGCTGGAGAGTTACATGATAAAGGTGATGTAAATCGCCCTTCCTGGTTTTGGTCCGTGTGAGGAAATCATTGCAGCCCAGGCGAAAGGGGGCTGCGGGGTTTGGAAACAAAGAGAGACACTTGGAATGGCTTGAGGCTTTTGCCTGGAGTCACTCTATCGTGAAACATCTACAAGAAGGACGATGCCCTGTCTGAAATAGGCAGAGATGACTGCAAACCATCTCAGCTGGACTTTAGTGGTGAAAGGAGCGTATTTCAAATGGTGTTATAGTGTAGTATGTGTGTTACAACTTTTATTTACTCATGGTCACTTCTGACTCCTTTGTTAAATGATTGTGCACTGATTTGCTGTGTACTCACTTAAAATCGTATCCTGATCGATAAACAAGTAATTGTTTTATCTAAAGCTGGGTGGATGTTAGGGGGTGTGAATGAGGAACCCATTTCAGTTTTAAATGGATGAACATATGTCTGTGGAGGTTGGGGGTAGATTCCAGTCACTTTAGGATGAGGCTTCCTGTTGTGGTTTCTGGGGGCTGAGGATGCTTACTTGGGAACTGCACCATAGGTTCCTGGTGGCTGCACACCCACTGCCAGGGACCAGTTACATGCAGCAGACTGGTGTGGGCTGATTTAGGAGTGAGTGGTCACCTAACAAAGTGGGGTAAGCTGGGGTTCAGGGGTTGGATTTGTGGGGGTCACAGCGGCACACAGGGCCAATTTTGAAGGGCAGCCTGTCACAGGGAGCTGAGTTGTTTTTTGTTGCATTTGGTGCTTCAGTAGGACAGAAGTAAACCTTTCATTTTAAGCTTTACCTGTGCTGTTCCATGCTCTTAAGTCTCTTGCTTAAGGTGCCCTCTACACAGTGGGCCTGCTGGGATTGATGCCCAGGGACTGGGTGGTTCTGCTTGGCTGTGACTTTAGACACAAAACTCAGCCTCATGTTGTCTCTGCGTTTTGTTTCCCATCTCAGGATGCCCCCACCTGACTGGAGTGAGGCATGTCATCCAGGGGCTGCGAATCCACTTGAGTGGAGTATCCTATCCTGGGCTGACAGGGCATCAGATCTCCTCTTGTGGGGAAGTTGTGGGGAGTTGCTTTTTGGGCTGGCTCCATGTTTGGGAGGAATGCTGTGCTTTGGAGGGGAGACCACATTGCTGCCACATGGGGATGGCATCTAGAATTAGCGGGAGTCCAGTGCCTGGCAACTGTGCTTGAAGACATTCTAGGTGACAACAGAGCAGAGTGTCCGTAGATGAACACGTTCTGGCCCTCGCAATGAACCATTCTGCAGTCCAGTGGTTCCCCTTGGCCAAACATAGACTTGAATCGAAGCAAAGGCATGTTTGACAGTAGTCACTGGGGTTGGATCTCTCAGTAAGTGTTTATCCCCGCCAGACTCTGTTTATAGTTGCTGTCTCTAGCAGATGTCTGTCTCTCTCTTGCACATGTACGCTAATCTCCGAGTGGAGCGGGGAAGCGTATTGCACAGAACTAGATGGGGCTTTTTTCTCCCCTTCCCTAGAGCTGTTGATTTCACATGCTTCCTATTTAACACTGCCATGGTGTTTATTTTACTTTGTACTTGGTGGGGCACCATGAGCCCTGGAATCTTAGGTGCCTTCCAACCAGTAATTACATGCTACCTCCCTAAAAATCCACCTGTCATTGGTGTGTCAGGTCCTCTGAACTGGTGGGCATCGCTGTTGCTTTTTAACTACTCAGCCAGTCTAGGGCTGTGCATGGTTTAAATAACTGCTATGTTCCACCTCAGTGGTGACTGCTATTCAGTAGTAGGTGAAAAGATCCCTTTACAAGGCTCGTAAACAAGTGTGCAAAGAACTCTGAGGCCTTTGGGGGTGAAAGGCTGGGTAAATGCACAAGCTATTCAAATTAAGTAGGGTCATCATGGAGGGATTTTTTGCTGCCTGGTTACAGTGGAAGCGTGGGCTTCCCCAGTCCTCTGCTGGAACAGGACATTCCTAGGGGTCAAAGACAACCCCCTTCCCCCTCCTCCCTGAGGCGGTTTTGGTTTTGGGAATTAAATAGGTAAGCAGACGTTCTCTAGGAGAAAGCGAGCGAACGGCCCTGAGCCGGACATCACGTCGCCTCACGGATGTTGTGGAGTCAGCAGCACTTTAGCTGTGGTTAATGCAAAAGTGGGACAGATGCAAGATGAAATGGGGAGAGAAAAAAAGCTGTCTTTTAACAGGCTGTTCTGTGGTTGGCTGGCCTGGCTTGGTTCTTGCTACCACACTCCTGGGAAGAACCTGGGGCAGCTAATGGGGTCGGGGGACGCCTGGACTCCTCGGCTGTAGAGACAGTCTCCCAGTTAAAATATGATGGACTGAAAATCAAAGGGATGAAGTGTCCACACAGCGACTGCAGGCCTCCTGTCTGCCTGAATCATGCCTGCTGGATGGCTTGGTGCGTGTTCTCGTACTCTTTTAATCTGCATCACTGTAATGGAGTGTTTCACTTTGGTTTAGAGCAGGGGTGGCCAAACTTATGGAACTCAAGAGCCACATAAATTGATTATTAAACCTTCGCGAGCCACACTGAGGCATATAGCCATATGCTTTTACCTACTCCAAAATTACTAAGTTTAAAATTCATTGCACACTTCAATTTTATCATAAAAAGAGGACAAATATTGATCCTACTGTTGTCAGATTCTAATAATTACTTAAGGTTACCATGAAAACTAGGCCTATACAGTAAAATCTTAACTGCTGCTCAATGTAAACGACTACAGGCTAGTGGAGAGTTTTTTAAAATCCTGACCATGCTGCACTTCTCCCCATTGTCCCAACCCCCTCCCAAACTCCTAGGCTTGGGGCTGCTTTCCTAAACTGATTTGCTGATATTCTTCCAGGAGCCACAATTTTTCATTCAAGAGCCACATGTGGCTCCCAAGCCATAGTTTGGGCACACCTGGTTTAGAGTCATAGGGCTGCCCCTCTGGTTCCAGTCCTGCTCTGTGCTGCCCAGGCTGCTCCTAGTAGCCTGAGAAAGAAGTTCAGTCCCCCATTCATCTCCTACTAGACTGGCACCACAAACCATGTGCTCTGCAGGGAGACCCAGAACTGCGTGGCTTTGCAGACTGTTGGAGTGAGTCAGGCTGACGTGGAGCTTGCTGCCGGACCTGCTCTCTGCAGAGGACACAGTCCCACAGAGAATGACTGAAGCAGAGTGTGACTTGGAGGAAGATGTAGCCCCCCTGGGTTAGGAGGTGTTTGTCTGGGGTGCGGTGATGGAGTGAGATGCTGGGAAGGGGTTACTCTCTGCCTAGTGCTTGATAGCAAAATGTTTCGGGTTTGCTGCATTGCATGGGAGCTTTGCTTTGACTGTTGAACGGGCAGCTGCTCTATTTATTGGCCTGGACCTGTAGCCACAGCAGAGCCCCTGGACGGTCCTGCCTTTGATCCAGGGAAACGTCTCGTAGCAGGAGAAGGAGCACATGAAACTGACTGTTTATTTGCGGCCATGCTCTGAACAGCTCCCTGTTCACCTTCATGCTCAGCGGTCCCAGCAGCTGGTTTTTCTAGCGGGGCCTGAGGCAGTGCTGAGCTCTTGGCTCAGGTGAGATGCTAACCTAGCAGTGGGTCAGGCCTGGGAACCAAGTCGGACCTGCTCCCCTCTTTCCTAGAGTCCCAGGCCAGGAGGGACTAGGGACCAGTCTGATCTCCAGGACACATCAGTCCCCAAGTACTATGCTCAGCAAGCAAGCTGACATCTGAATGCTGCAGCCCCTAGGGGGCTAGGCTGTCCTGGGTCATGGGCAGAGAGTCAGAGAGACCCGCCGAGGTTCCTCAGCCCTCAGTCCTCCACAGTGACAAGGGGAGATCAGGTAACCCTGGCAAGCCACATATGCTCACCTGCTGCGGGGGAAGGTGAGAACCCCACCATGGTCTCTGCCATCTGACATGGGGTATGTTCGTCCGCACACCCAGCCCTAGTGATCAGTTAGCCCTGAGCTTGCGAGTCCGAATGTTAGCTCTGGTTTCGGCTAGCCAAGCACCTGAGAAAGGAAACTTTTGGTGCCCCCTCTTAGCACTGGCCCGCCCTGTTCAGTGTCCTGTCTCCAGACATGACCATCCCTGGTCCTTCAGGGGAAGCAGACAAAGACCCTACCCCAGACTGCTGGAAGAGAGAGTGTCCCTTTCTGGCCAGTCAACCAGTTTACAGGTTGGGGCAGGTAGAGATGCATGTTGGTGGGGGGCGGGGGGTGCAGACTCAGCACTGGAGCCTGATGGGCTGCGCCTGAGTAATTCCCAGGCCCTGTCCTTGGGGACTGTCACTGTCCAGCATGTACCTCAGCTGTCGTCCGGACACCCACTTCTTTGTCCTCCAAACTGTCTTTCCTTTAGGTCACAAATGTGTGAGTTCCAGCCTGACCAGGCCTGGCTGACCCTCGGGAGCACGTGGGTACAGCTGGCTGGGAGGAGGGCTGTGTCATTGAGTATGAAGGATGAGATCGAGAAGGCTGAACCCTGGAATAAAGAGCTGAGCTAGGAGTGGAGGAAAACCAGTTTGGCTGGGAACCTCCTGGCTCTGGCTGAGCAGTAGGTGTAGAGGGTGCACACCTGTGACTGGATCCCTGCTGCTGTCCCAGCAAAGCTCCCTGCACTGTGTGGGGCCTGGAAGGATCCCTGTCAGCTGCCTCTGGGTTAATGGTAACCCCACCAACGCTTACAGCCTCTGCCTGCCTCCCCCCTTGCAACGCCTACGGGGCTGCTGGTGACTGTTCTGAGTGGTGGCATATGCTGCTGCTTCACATGCATCCCTGTGCGTTGTCGCCATGTGGGCGCCGCAGAGCGGTGCTCAGTGAGCTCGTTCGCATGTCTTTAATTAAAGGCAGGAGGAAGAAGCAGGGTACGCACAGTCTCTGGGTAATTAGCCAGGGAACAGCAGCGAGAGGCTGCCCAGTTAGCAGGGACGGTGATTTCCTTTGCAGCAGGTGGTCTCCGTTAGTCCGGTTCCTAGCTTCTATAGCCTGACTCTCTCCACATAACCAGGGGAAATTCTTTTCTCATTTCAGGCCCATTAACCAGCTTCATCAGGAAGGCATTTTTCCCAGCGTCCTGAGGCTGGGATGTGGGTGGAGCCACCGGCTAGCCCAGCTAATCTGCTGGCCCCTGGAGTAGGACTCAGATTACCTCTCCGTGGAATTTGTACTGCAGGGTCCATGCAGTGTCTGGCTTATCGTTGTTTCCTGCTCCTCAGAGCCTTGGCTCCAGCCTGTTAGCCACTTCCCAGGCCCCATGTGTGCCTCCAATGTCCCGTCCATGGGGCAGGAGTGGTGCAGCTTGGGAGAACGGGCTTTGCTGCAATGCAGGGGTAGAATGGTGATAGCACTGAGACTTTTGGGCTGGCCAAGCATCACACCATTTTCCGTGCATGCCAAGGGATCACAGTGACGTTTGAATGGCTGGTGTGGGGACAGAGTGACAGTGCTGCACCATTCCACCCCACATCCCTGGGAGTGATCTGAGCTCGTGGCAGGCAGTAAGGTCCCTGTCTTCACTGCAGAGTTACCCTGGCTTTTCACTAGGTGTTCTCTAGCCCTGCTCCTGCTTCTCCCACTCATTGGGTGCTGTTTTCACTGAGGCTGGTGATGTCACTGGCTTCAAAACTGAGGTGGATCCATTTGTGGAGGGGATGATAGGATGGGCCAGTGAATTAACTGATCTGAGTTGGTAGAGGAAATTCTTTTTTGAGTGTCTGTCTGGGTCTTGCCCACATGCTCAGGGATTAGCTGATCACCATCTATGGGGTCAGGAGGACATTTTGCCCCAGGGCAGATTGGCAGGGTTGTTGGTGGGTTTTCGCCTTGCCCTGTAGCGTGAGAGCATGGGTCACTTGCTGGTGGTTTCTCTGAACCTTGAAGTCTTTAAACCATGGTTTGGGGACTTCTATAACTCAGTCATGAGTCAAGTGTCTATTGCAGGAGTGGGTGGGAGGTCCTGTGACTTGCGTTGTGCAAGAGGTCAGACTAGGTGGCCATATGGGTCCCTTCTGACCCTGCAGTGTAGGAATCTATAACCCACTTGCTTTGCAGTGAAGGTGCAGGTTAGACCCCCACGTCTTGATAGTTCTCCAGTGCTTTACTGTGCTTCTCCTCCCCAATCCTCTTCCCTGGCCCCATGTTCTCCTGCAACTCACAGAGCAGCTCAGCTTCCTGCAGTACAGAGAGCCCAAGGATGTGGCCCCAGCAGGGCTTAGGACATGGGGATGTGTGGTGACTCAGGTAAGTCATGGCAGCCACACCCAATGCTGGGCTCACCTGCGTGTCAACTGCCTGAGTGACTCACCTGTGTGACTGGCCCAGCAGGACTCTGGAACCTGGGCGAATCTCTTGTAGGCAGCAGAGAGAGGCTGGGTGCAGTACAACGCAGTGGTGCCATTGGATGGTGGTGGCACATCAGGATCTTGCATCATGGCTCTTGCTGGTGGGAGGGGAAGGGCGTACCAGATCCCTGTCTCCAGGTAGATCTCTGTTAGTATTGTGTTTGCTCTGTCTTCCTGCGGCTCAGGACTTGTCATCCCCAAATGCCGGAGCAGGGGAATTTGCTGGTGACTGGCTCCCCTCCCTGGGAACCGTGCGGCCTTTCCCTCCATCTGGGTTGATGCCAGTGGTTTTGACAGCCAGGTGTGCATGTCTTATTCTTTTGCTTAGTAAAATGCCAAGGGCTGGCACAAAGGGAAGGGGACTTGCCTGGTAAACCACCCAGATGCTGCTGTGTACGAAGGATGGGCTGAGAAGATGGGGTCTGGCTGGAGATAGGGCCAGGGTGCATTGGAGAATCAGCTACTTTGGGGGGTTGGAAGGAGGCACCAGTTGGAGATATCTGGGGTGTGCTGGACACAGGGGCTGGACTGGCTGAGTGTGAGGGTTAGGCAAGAGTCACCCTGAGCAGGGGCCTCATTGGGTTATTAGAACTATCCAGACCCAGTTACTGTGCTGGTCCCTGGGCTGCTGCTATTTGCATCCCTGGCATGTGAGGTGCTGCCGATCCAGACCTGTTCCCTGCCTCAGCCAGGGGGTGTTGGAGTGTTTCTCTCTGCAGGGGCTGAGGCTGTGGGCCCATCTGGCCAGATCCTGAGAAGACAGTGTGCTGGCCAAATTTCAAAACCTGTCGCCCATAGCCATGGGGCTGAGTTTGTGCTGTTGCAGACTTCCCAGCCTGGCTCTGTTTAGGGCCTGAGCTCTGTGGGGCAAGTGAAGGAGACACTGGGCCTGGCAACAGGCCCAGCATTTTACCTGTGGCTCTTCCCGTCTGCATCCCCTTTGTTCTTTAGTATAATCCTTGCCCCGCACACTTCAGTGTTGCTTTGAAGTGCTGCCGGCTCTCTGCTCAGCTCAGATGTTCAGTGCCATTGTGATGACGTAAGAAAACCTCTTGGGCTACTGTGGTTCTTCTTTTCTGTTCCTGTTCTTTGGTGATGGTATTCTGGTGATGGGACACAGGGGTGTGATAACTATAGGTACCACTAGGGGGGAAGAGGCTTTAGTGCGACCTTACCTGGACCAATAAAAAAACAACAAGCAGTTGTGTGGCACTTTAAGACTAACAGATTTATTTTTTGCATGAGCTTTCGTGGGAGAAGATCCCACTTCCTCAGATGCTTCGAAGATGGGTGAACTTACAGAAAGGAATGAAACTAAATGCAAGGGGGTGTAAAACATAGGATCAGGTCATAAAGTAACAGCAAATCAGAGCAGTTTACAGGCTCAAACTATGGGAAGCCTGAAGTCAAATTACCCTTTGTAATGGGAAAAGAACCCATAGTCTCGATTCAGTCCTGCTTTCACAGAATTTAGCTTGCATATTAATTCGAGTTCAGCTGTTTCTCTTTGGAGTCTTGGTGTCCCAGGTACATCTCTAATGACAGTCGTTAACAAATCCATCATCGAGTGATTAGGAAGATGGAAGTGCTCAGCAACTGGTTTCTTTGTTCTTTGATTTCTGATATCAGCTCTGTGCTCATTCAGTCTCTTACAGAGCGATCGCCCTGTTTGTCCAATATATAAGGTGTTGGGGCATTTCTTGCACATGATGGCATAGACCACATTAGTAGATGAGCAGGTAAATGAGCCTTTGATGGAGTAGCAGGCTTGATTAGGACCTATGATGGTGTCTGTTGTGTAGATATGTGGGCAGACTTGGCAGCGTGGTTTTTTGCAGGGGTGTGTGCCTGCTTCAATGTTCTTACCTGGACCCCCTGGGGGTGACAGGTTGGGGCCGGTTTAGATCAGGGGCAGGGCAGCTGGATGGAGAGGAGAACAAAGGGAGGAGAGGGGGGAAGGAAGATGGAGGTTGGCGGGGCAGGACCTCCGGGGCTCGTCCTGGGGGTTTACTGTCAGCCCTCCTGGTTGATCTGAGAGCCAACTGTCCTAGCTGCTGTGCAAAGTGGATTGCTAATAAACCCTCTGACTGCTACACTGGCTGAGTGTCACTGCTGATTGGGACGCCTGGGACCCTCGTAGGGGGAGGAACTCCCCCCCCAAGGGAGACCAGACAGAGCAAGGATCGGACCCTCTGAGCCTGGATTTGGGAAGCTGGCTACAGGTAGCGTGGAGACCCTGGTGAATGGGAGAAAGCTCCACCGTAGCAGAGTCCTGGTGGGCTGTGAACAGAGGGGATCCAAGAGGCTTTTCTGGCTTCTCCGTGACAGCCAGCCAAGGGCATCCTTAGGCCAAGATCGATCAGTACGGCAATTGCTCTTGCTCCTCTGGCTTTCGTACAGCAAGTGTCAAGGGGGCATGCCAGGCCCTGTGTGAGGGGCTCCAGTGCTCGACCCAGCTGTGCAGTGACTGGGGATAGCCCCTGAGAGGCAGCAGTGGGGGAAGGGCTATGGAGAGCCTTAAATCCCACTCCAGCCAAGCTCATTCTCAGAAGCCCCGCGACAGGCAGATGGATGGATGGATGGATGGCTCTGGGATTTCAGTAGCGTCAGCTCATCGGAGTCAAGTCTTTGCCAGACTCCAGCGGCTGTCTGTGCAGCACAGACACTGCATTAACCCCTCTACCACCAGGCTGGCCTGAGCACCACCTGAGCAAGGAGACTGGGAGTGGAAGGCTGAGTGGGGGCATCAGGCTGGCGTGAGGATGGACCCGGAGACAATGGGAGGATGCAGAGTCTCTGACAACAGCATTGTCAACCTGTGGGGAGCAGCTAGGGACAGCTTGTCCATGAGTCATGCCTAGGCTTGGGGACCAGTCCTGCAACCTGCTCCATGTCAGTCTGGGGCTTCCTCCGTCCACTCGTGCAAGGAGCAGGTGCAGGGTCAGACACAGTCCAGCCAGTCACCTTCTGCCTGGCTGGCTTTAGGGATCAGTGGTGTGAGGCTGGGGCTGGGGGAAGATGAGGGGCTGTACTCTTATGTTCCATCCAAACAGCCCTTCTTGCGAGCAGGTTGCATGGTGAAAGTGGGGCTCAGCAGCCCAACCTAATCCGAGCCTTGATTAACTCCTGCCATGGGCTCCCAGCAGCTCCTCCTTGGCTGTCTTTTCCCCGTGCTTCTGGCATGTGCAGTGATTGTGGGCCGCTCACCACAGTGACTGTGCCCTCGCAGGCCAGTTTGTCAGTGGGAGGAGTGGGCCCAGAGGCTCTGTGTGAGATTTGACTGTGGGCAGAGCCCATGCTAGTCACGGCCTGGAGTTAGCGCTGCTGAGGAGAGGGAGAAGGGAAATCCGCCTGTACCTCTGGCAGGGAGAAGGCAGTTTCCACTCAATCCTGGCCCCACTTGAAAGGCTTCCTGAAAAGCCTGTTTCTCTCTAACCTGCCTCCCCCATTTTATGTGGGCCTCTGACTCTCAAAGAGGGAGTTCGCTACTTGTCCAAGGTCCCCAGGGAGACAGTACCAGAGCTGGGGATTGAACCTCCAATCTCCCCTAGGAGCCCCACCTGCTGTCCCTGGATGTGTCTTTTAGGTTTCTAAGATCTGGAGGCAGGAGCTGCTTAAGGCAAGAACCAGTAATGCTAGAAGGGCACTGCAGGGGTTTGAATTGAAGAGCCGTTTGCTGCTCTCTGTATAGAGAGTTCTCTGAGGAAGCTGATGGCATTTTCCTTCTTGAAACGCACATGCTGGTCTGTTGTCATGGGGTTGCCCCAGGGCCCTAGGTCTGTGCTCGCCAGTTTGCTCTGGGCTGTGTGCGATTGAACTCTCTAGGTGTGTTGTCAGGTATCTCCCTCGATGCCTCTGTGAGTGACTTCGGGAGTGCAGGAGCATGACTTCTCCAGGGAGAAATGAACATGGCAAACAGCTGGTGTCTGTCTCTTCCTTTGGACATGCCCTGTGATCCTGGTCATCTTGGGCACTGGCTGGTTCCCACACCTGCTGTGGAGCCCACTGTTTGAGGCCTGCTCTCTTTCCTTTCCACACTGTGCCTCTGTGCCCTTAGTCATTGTGTCGTGTGGGCCTGGTAGGTTGTCCTCTGTTCCACCATCCCATGCCACTGCCTTTCCCCCACCCTGAGGTGGGAGAGCCGCAGAAAGAGAAATCCATCATCTTTCTGTGCACGCTGTGGAGTCCAAAGATGGAGTATGTACTTTGTCTGCCAAAAGTCGGTGCCCTGGTTCCTTTCAAGGGCTGGTGATTTCGACGTTTTAAAGTTGGCTCTGCTGGTAGCGTGCTTTAGTGTCTAGCGGGGAGGGGTGGGGACAGGTGGCATTTTAAAAAGGCAAGCCACAAATAACTTCCCTTCCTTGGGGGGTGGGTGCGTGTTCTGTGATTGCCCAGCTGAGAGTGCCTGTGCTGTGCCTGTAGATCATTTATCAGCATGGAGGATCAGGATCTATAGATAAGCCCCATAATGAGCTGATTGGAAGATGGTTTTATTGTTGACTGCTTCACTTGCAGGCGGAAGCGGCTGAGGCGGGCATTCCTAGCTGAGCCCTGGGAGACCTCTCCACCATCCTGTCCCCTAGCTGCTCTGTGCCTCCTTGGAGAGGAACTGGTTTAGAATCCATTCCCTGCTGCTGCCTGTCTGTCTTGTGTCCATGTGTCTGTAAGTCCAGATCAGTAGAGCCCTGCACGGATACAAATACGTGGATCCATATCTGACCTGCATCCACAAGAAACGGTCCGTGGATATCCTCGTTGTATCCGTGGATGCAGATATAATGTGGATATCTGCGGATATCCGCATATTTGCAGGGCTCTAGCTCTGTGCAGATAAAAATATGTGGATCCGTATACGATCTGCATCCACAAGAAATGATCTGCAGATATCTGTGTTGTATCTGCAGATGCGGATATCTGCAGATTTGCACGGCTCTACAGATCAGTGCCCTGTGCATCCTGTCTCAGACTGGCTGCTTGGGGAGTTGTGACCTCCTAATCCACCAGGGTGCTGTGGTAGGGGATTTCTGAAGGGTTTAGGACTCCCTAATGGTGCAGTGACTGGACGATGGAGGGATGGGGGGAGACAAGTTAGGACCTGGATCCAGGGATGGCTGCATAGCCAATGCCTTGGCCCGGCTGCCAACCAAGTCAGAGCCCTTGCTGTCCTGGGAGGGATAAGCAATCTGCTGTTAGCAAGAGTAACCGATGCTGCGATCATGCCCACCTGATGATGGGGGCTTGAAGCCAGCAGAGAAACTGAGAGCTGTACTGCCCACACAGGCAAAGCCGCCTGGGGGGATTTCCAGGGGCCCTGGCATAGAAGGCGTCAGGGCCTGAATTTCTGTACAGGCTTAAAGAGAACATGCTTGCTGTAGCCTGTCCAGTCAGGGCTTTTCGTCTCCCCAGCAGTAAGGGAGAGGCACCTGAAGAGAAGCGGGGTAGCTTGTGAGTGCATTGGTTCTGGCGTAGAAGTTGAAGGACAGCAGGCAAGCCCCTCTGGTCGGGCTGGCAGCCAGAGAAATGCCAACACTGACTCTACTGAATCCGTGCCATTAGGTTTCAGAGTTAACGGCTCCCATGTGATAAGGACCAGTGCACGCCTCTGTGTGGTGAATCCCTGCTGCAAGCTTTTTGGAGCAAACTAAGTGGGACTGTGGCCTGTCATTCTGCTAGGCTGGCCACAGACTCAGGCACGCAGCATGGTTCTGAGTACTGCTGGAAAGGTCCAATTCTGGATCTATCTGACCCCTGCTAAGATCTGGCTACCAGCAGGCAAGCATGAGTTGGGCTGGGCTGCAAGGGAACCGCTGAGCCCCGTTGGGCTGTGACCGACCATCTGTGCACTAATCTGGCTGCAGCCCTCCCACGTCAGCCAGCCCCTCCACCTGTAACTGAGCTGTTTGTGTCTGGAAGATAAGCTTTCCCGAAGAGAGACGATTAGCAAGTGTGTGAGATCTGTCTGAGAAGAGTGCATACAGCTGCTTAGCTGGGCACGTATGGCTTCAGCTTAAACATTCGACCACGTGTGCGACTGTCAGAGGCCGGAAGTGATTGTTGCTTGCGTTAAAATGATGGTTAATCCCACCTCCACTGAGAAATGACGGGAGGCAAAGTGATCAGTGCAGCCCCAGGCTTTAGCATGACCAATCATTTTAAGGCCTTGAGCCTGGCTTAATTACAGGCAGGTAGCTGATGGCAAGGTGGGTGAGCCAGTGACACCTCTGTGACCTTGGTGCCTTCCTTGGAAACTATAGGTTGGTGAGACAGCCCAGCCACCAGCACCTCTGCTCACAATGTGTGACTGCAGTGATATCAGACAGACATGCAGCTGGTAGCCATTTGCTTTGGGGAAAGGTGGCAGGTTTGCTGAGCTGTGGGAGGTGGATGACAGCCAGCTGCCAGCACAGCTCCATGTGCGACACATGGGAGATGGGGGAAGAGGTACACTGAGGAAATGGCAACCCTAGGCGATGCCTGTGGTAGAGGAATCATGTCCTCCAGCCCCCTGGCATGGCACTGGTCTGCTCTGGAGGGACTGGGAACCACTGGGCCAGTGGGAGGGGTGGCAGGAGGGGGCAGCTGTGGCAGGAAAAGATTAAATTAGGGTCAAAGTCTGGACTCAGATATGTAGAAGACTCCCTCAACCATCACATATTCTGCAAAGGGAGGGGTGCTGTGATCAGAAAAGTGGGCTGTGAGTCAGGACTCATGGGCTCTGTTCCTGCCTCCCCCTTCTGCCCCAATTTGACTGGGTAGTTAGTCAGGTCGCCTCCTTTTGTCTCAGCTTTCCCAGCCGAGCCAGAGGGCTGACTGCACTAGCTTGCAGGGGCATGGGAAGATGCCTGGGTGCTGAGAGAGGCAGGTGTGGTTGCCACAGCAATGGGTATGCCTTTGTGCAGAGCCTAGCCTGAATGCAGCTGGGTCCGATCATTGCACAGCAGGAACGAGCACTGCACCGAAGCATCATCAAAACAGGTGTAGTGGTGAGCTGTCTGGCCAGCCATTAACAATCCTGTGGTGGTGGTGGTGGTGGTGGTGGGGGCGTGATAGCAGTCCCAGTGGGCTCCTGCGTCTCGACTCCAGCCAGGACCAGCCCCATTTTCTGCCCTTAAGCTGAGGCTAGTTTCAAAAGCCCCAAAAAATGGCTGGGTCACCCCATTCCTTGGAGAAAAGCTCCTGTGGTTTGCTGCAAACCACTGTCATTCCTGCCAGTCAATGTAAATGTTCCCTTTCTCAATTCCAGCTCATCACAACCAGAGACTTCTAAATAACTCCCCTTGCAAGGTAGCCCAAGGACTTTCTCCAGCAGCAGCACCTCCTGACACATCAGCTGAAGTCATGAGAGCCCTCCTTGCCTGGCTGTGACTCCACACCATGCTGCCACGTGTGATCCGGTTTTGTGCCACTGGGCTTGGAACAAAGGCAGCATGAATTGTTGATTCTCCAGGGAACTGACGTCCCTGATTTGGTTTGAAAAAAGCCACTTTGGGCGTTAAACGGGGGATAATTAGTAGCTGCTGGTTGGAAATTAAATCCAGTGCATAATAATCTATTACTCGCTGGAACCCTGGTGTATTTTTTTTCTTTTTAAGGCATTAGTTTTTATTAGTCATTTTGTGTTTGATGAGGAGATAAGGTAGCACTTGTTCAGCCACAGAGACAAGTGACTTCCTTTGCTCACCAGCAGGGAGTCAGTAGTGCATCAATGGGGCAGTCTGTCAGTGTGCAGAGCACACTGTGGATACTTCCAGGGGCAACTGCTATATGCGCCTGCTTTTAGCACTCGTAGGAGCTCTGCACTGTGGCAGCAGGGGAAAGATGCTGCCTGGCTGGCAACACTGATCACTTCTGTTCTTGTCAACGCAGTGGCAATCAGCAGACCCAAGTCCCCATGTAGATGGCACTAGGCTGACGGAAGAATTCCTCACCTCCCTGAGTGGTGTGTGACTTGTGCCAATGGGAGAACCTCTCCCAGCGGTGACGGTGGTGTCTCCGCTGTTGCATTTTAGTAACCCTGAGAGTGCCCCACCCATCTGGGTTGGCAGGGATGAATTGGAGGATGCTTGTACTGCAGGTGGGGAAAGCACCCAGCGTTTCTGGAATCTGGGTGGAGAGCCAAGTCCTCTGTCCCTTGGAGAGAGATGGGGTGAGTGGCATCAGTCCTTGAGTACATCCACACCCAAGGCCTTGTGTACTTGGGAGGAGGGTTATGGAGCCCCTGGCATTTCTATAAGCTTGTAGAAGAGACTTATTTGGTGTCTTCGGCCAACTATTGTGTTGTGTCCTGTGTGTCAGCTCCTGCCCTCCACCCCAGAGGTGGCTGTCTCTGAGTGGTGCCACATGCCTGGGGCTTCCTTGGGATGGAAGTGGTTACATCTGCAACTATGATATAATTCCTACAGATTGCACATTGCTGTGGTGGTCATGCCATGCTCCCTAGCCTGATTTTTGGCTCTTGAATCCTGTGTTTCAAACCCAGAACGATCCAGAAACGGCCAAATATTTTGCTCTCCCTCTGATGCTGTCATCTTTTTAAAACCAAGATCTGCCCCGGCCTGGCGTCCCATCTCTGACTTGCAAAGCTGAAGCATAGCCTCGGGTGCACCCAGGGCCCCAGCAGGAGTGTTTTGAACTCCACCCTTTCAGGTGCCACCCTTGGTGCTGGGTATATGATCGGTGTGTGTTTCTCTCCCACATCCCACAGGTGAGCATTGCCCTGGAGCGTGACGTGATTATCCCAGGTCATCAGGACAGCCTTGTTATCTCCAGTGACTGCTTGGCTCCCACCCCAGGGCCCTTCCTCACCCTCTGGTGGCCAAGGAGCTGAGCGCACACCAGCCAGACTGCCCTAGATGCCAGGATTGGCTGCCTGAGTTAAGGGAAGTACACTGCACCCTCCCCAGGTTGTGATGGGAGCCTTGTCCCTGCAATTTTCAGTTCTACGCTGAACTCCTGCAGGCCACATGCCCCGCGCTGGGGAGAAGGGCTGAGCAACTTCTCAGAGACATCATTGTCCTTAGGAGTCCTTGTCCTGGGGTCAGTTACCCATTTGGTAGATGGCCTGAGAGACCCCATGGCACTGGAGCCATGCAGGCCGTGCTCTGTGGGAATCACCTGACTGTTCTTCTCTTGTCACACTGTTCTCTTGTTCTCATCCCTGGGGTGTCCTGCCATAGGCATTTCATGATGGTCCTTGCGGGCTTGTGGTAAGTGTGGCAATGAGTATTGCAGTGTCCCACCCCACAGCTCCCTAGCAAACTTACCAAAGGCATTTATTCCTCTGGTTCTGCTGTGATCTACACTGTCCTGGGCATGACCCACAGAGCTACTGCCCATCCATCCCATAAAGCAGTGTTTCCCAACTAGTGTGCCATCAGGTCTGAGCAGGTGTGCCACAAAAGTTTTTGAAAAACAACTCAAAGAGCTCTGGATTGGCTCATTGGCTTATGAATATTCATGAGTTCATTTGGAAACTATATGGTG
The DNA here is from genome assembly GCA_007922195.1 of Podocnemis expansa. Taxonomy (NCBI): domain Eukaryota; kingdom Metazoa; phylum Chordata; order Testudines; family Podocnemididae; genus Podocnemis; species Podocnemis expansa. Next base: position 3,171,919 of record ML682107.1, on the reverse strand, counting down.
GTGTGCCTCAAATTAATTAAAGGTAGCAAGGTGTGCTGCAGCAGAGAAAATGTTGGGAACCACTGCTGTAGAACTTGGGGTCTCCTGCCTCCTAGCCACTAGCATAGCAGAGAAGATGTGATGAAGTGGAAACACTCCTAATGTTTCCTCTGAGTTCTGTATGTGTGCTTAAGTTTCCCCATATGTTACTTGCATAAGTTCCAAAGGGATAGCCTGTTAGTCTAGCAAAACAGACAAGGAGTCTGGTGACCCTTTTAAAGACTAACAGTTTTAACACATGAGCTTTTGTGGGGGAAAATCCCACTTTGTCTGACACTTAAAGATGGGGAATTTACAATGTCTTCTTCAAACATCTGAGGAGTGGGATTTTTTTCCCCATGAAAGCTCATGCAATAAGTAAATAAATTAGTCTTTAAAAGTGCCATAGGACTCCCTGTTTTTTTCTCATATTTTGGTGATGGGAGCTGAATGGGTGATCATTGCAGAGGCCACAAGAGGGCAGATGGGCCCCAGCCAATGCCACACCAACATAGACCTGGCCGGGACCCTCTGCCCGGGTCCAACCAGATGTGGTTGTGGCAGGTGGAGACCAGGAGTGGGGTCTAGCTTGCTCAGGAACAAGACAGAGCACTGGGGAGGGGCAAGGGGACAGGTCTGAGGGTGGCTGGCTGGAAGAATTGGGGAGGCAGAGCCCACAGATGGGGGCTCTGAGGGCCTCCAGTCGGTTGCTGCTGGAACATCTAATTAATCTGCTAACAGTCTTTCTGTGCTGTGATCCTGAGTGCTAATAACCCCTGATGACTCCCACTCTGGCTGTGAGCTGCTTCTGACTGCAAGGTGGAGCTCATGGCCCCTTTGGGGGAGTGAAGGGCTCCCTACGGTCCCATCCAAGGGGGGTGGACAGGGGCAGCTTGGATGGCGTGCGGGATGCTGAACGGTACGAGACTGGAGTCAGGAGGCAGCTGCACCCCTGGATGGAGACCCAGGGGCGGTGGCAGACTCTGAGCACTAGAGTCCAGACTGGCTTGCCCAAGCAGGTCCAGAACGCAGTCCTGGGGACTCTCGCACAGAAGGATTTGATGTTGGGGGGAGAGGGGGACTATAAGTTTGGTCACCCAGGAAGGGGGAAGGATCCAGCACTGGCATCTTGGTACCACTCTGTTGCAGTCCAGTGCTTCTTGCTTAGGTCTCCAAGCTACTGCCCCTGGAATCAGAGGCTAATGTGAACACTGCCAAGCCTGTGGACAGATTGCAGAGAGCTGATCCTTGCAAATCACTAAATCCCGTTAGCCCCTCAAACAAAAGGAGACGTTTTCTTGGGAAGCTGTGGATGGTGCTGCAGGAGCTGACTGTTTGGCAGGGTGTGTGGGGCTGGGCAGACCCCTAGGTGATCATGGGGACAGGGGAGGCCTGACCCGCCCTCTGGGGGACTTGGAGTAAGGAGAATGGCATAGAGCTGGGCAGGTTCATGGGATGTGGTGGTCCTTGAGTCGTGGAAGCTGTGAGTTCAGACCCAGAGCACCAGTGTGGTGCCAAGGCCGGTGCCAGTGGGTAACCCCTGAAGGCCATGCAAGAGTTTCTGGGGCCAGGCTTCAGAGAACGTACCCCTGCTGAGGGACAGTGTGTCTGCATTGCACGTGGCCTGCCAGGTGCCTGTGTCCAGACACTCAGCCTATGGCAGAGACTAGTATGACCACCTAGTCTGACCTTCTGCACCATGCAGGCCACAGAACCTCCTCCATCCCCTCCTGCAATAAACCTTTAACCTAGGACAGACTTGTGCCACTTTGGTGAGCTCCCGCCAGGGCAGGGTCGCTGCTGTGTTTTCGTGGATGTCTGATAAAAACACCCCAGGTTTTATTCTGCTGGATTTGTCACAGTGACTATGAGATGTCTGTGTGGATCCAGTGCTCAGGGAAGGGGCAGAGCTGCAGCCGTGGTTAATTACAGCTGGTCACGCCCTGGTCCTTACCTGACTCCTGCCAGTGATCTGATTAGGGCAGCTTCCCCCTTTGTTCTGGGCTACCTGGTTGTGAGTTTTCCCTAAGCCCAGGGTGATGGGGGGACATTCCCACTGGATTGGGATGCTGGCATCTCAGATTCTCTGCGTGCCTGTGGTGTGCCCTTTAAAGTTCTTCATGGGACCTTCTGGCTGTGGAAACAGGAACAGGGGCTGGCTCAACAAGCCGATGTTGATCCCAGCTTCCCCACCCTGGAGTCCATCAGTGCCCAAGTGAATTGAGATGAGCATTTCTCAGAACAAACCCTGGAATCCCCGCTTCCTCTGGGCCAGTAAATCCAGCCCTGGGTGTTACAGTCTCAGCAGAGATGCTGAAGATTGACAGGGCCAGGAGGGGATGGGTGAGAGAAGCCTGCATCAGTCCTGTGGAGCCTGCTTCAGTGTGTGGCTGTCAGTCTAGCACCTTTCACCACCAAAGACACGGGAAGGGATGAGATCTCTGTGGATGACACCAGCTGGGGGTTGGTGGGAGGGGCCTGGATCTCAGCTGGGTTTAGGCAGACACCTCCTAGCTGTAAGATGAAATAGAAGGGGTTCCTGCCCCCTCCCTACGATGTGGTTAGGGGCAGCCGCTCCCCTACCATGGCTGTTGGTTTGTTCTGATTTGACAGGTTGTTTCCCTGCGACACTGTCCAGCACAAAGGCACTGCTCGGGGCCTTTATTGCATGGATGGCTACTGTCTGCATGGCTGCTATATCAAGATCTTGCTTCCAGCACTCGCGTTCTCAACTATGCTGCTAATTTGTTGCTGATGTACTTCGTTAACATGTTAAGCAAACTGAAGGTGGAGGGAGGGCGCTGTGTGACTCGCACTAAACTCCTCTGTGGGCCTGAAGAGCCCCTGCTTGGGAACTCTTCATTGCTGGGGGATTGGGTGTTTCTCCTGTGGTGCTTTGGACCGCTGGGCCATTGGTGCTGAGCTGGGAGCTCTGTTCCCATCGAAGCAACTTCCCTTTCATTGCAGTTCTCCCATGGGCCTAGCACAGAGGGTGCCTTTGAATTCTAGTAGTGAAGAGGCTCCAGTCGCATTCAGACACCTCTCCCTAGGGGCTGGGACTGGTGACTGGGGCTGCATTTACCTGGTCACTGACCCTTTCAGCCCAAAGTGTGTTGGCCATTGAAGGGGTCCCAGGCTGTTCTGCTTTCCAGTTCTTGCACATAGGCTGCTCAAAGATGCCACAGCTGGAGTCCCCTGGATTCTCCAATCTCCGTCCCAACACCACTCCATAGGGAGCCCCTCTCTGCTGTGTCAGAGCCTGCAGCAAACCCAAGCGAGGCCTGGCCAATATGTAGTGCGGCAGTCTCAAACGCTTGGCCTGCGGGCCACATGTGGCCCCTACAGCTATTTCCTGTGGCATGCAATGACACTATTGTTACCTATATTTGCAATATAATTGTATGAAAAGTTTTCAGTGGGGCAGTGTGATGGAGACCCCCAGACAAGCCTCTTGGATCCCCTCTGTCCACAGCCAGTCAGGTCTCTGCTACGGTGGAATCTCCTCCCGTCCAGCACCTTGGGTCTCCCCGCTCCGTGCAGCCAGCCCCCAACTCCAGGCTCAGAGGGTCCGATCCTTGCTCTGTCCGGACTCCCTTGGAGGGGTTTCCCTCCAGGAGGGTCCCAGCCGTCCCAGTCAGCAGCATCTCTCAGTCAGTGTGGCAATCAGAGGGTTTATTAGCAAACCAGTTCATAGAGCAGCAAGGACAGTTGGTATCAGCATCCTCTGAACAACCACAAGTTGAAACCCCCCAGGGGATTAGGTCTACACCCCAGGGCAGGGTCCTGTGTCTTGGACCCTCCATTTCCCTATTAGCCACTCCTTCCCCCGGTCCTTTGCTCCCCTCCTCACTCTGCCCACCTCTCCGCCCCCTGGTCCAACCAGCTGAATCCAGTGTGACCAGCGGGGGGGGGTCCCAGGTACAGGCTCCCTAAACACTACCCCCCTGCCCCCAGTGGCTATACCTCATATCACCCACTTGTGTTCCATCACCCGAATAGAAAAGAAAGAGGGTCAACACCCGTGTCTTCCCTTATTAACCTAGCAGAGGGTTCCCACTTCTCCACAGGCAACCCTCAGGCTAATATCCTAGTCCTCATGCAGCCCTCATGGTGCTTTGAGTTTGAGACCCCTGATCTAGTGTCACTCTGAGGTTTCTGGTCCAGCTGCTGTGCGAAGTAGTGGGGGTGGCTCAGGATGGGGCACTCTCCCCAGAGCCAGCAGCCCATATGCAGCCTGTCTCCCACTGCCTCATGTCCTGCTTCCCTACAGACTTCCCTACTTTGGAGTCTTTGCAGCATTTCAGGGCAGGGGTCTGTTTTACTATGCATGCCCCATGCACCCAGAGGTGGCTGTATTTTGGGTTTGGGGGAGGTGACTCCTGCTTATGTAGTCCACCCCAGAATGTCTCTAGGAAAAGGTACTCTGGAAGGGTGGGGTATGAAAAGCCCTGGCTGAGTAGGGGGCCTGCATGTCACCCTGCTGTGCGGTGGAAAGGGGGGGATCTCTGGGAATGGATGGAAAGCCAGTGCTGGCAGAGTTCTGGCAGCTCTTGCAGTGGGCTGGGTGCTATTTGCCTGCCCCAGTCCTCACCCTGTAGGAAGGTGAGCAGTGTAGAGAGATGGGATGGAGATGGGGAGGAGATCGTCCCAATTTCTGCAGTGGGGATGCACGTGGTTAACAGGATATATGCAGTTTGGCAGTGAGCGGCTCTGCTGACCACGACGCGCCAGTGGCTAGCCCTTGCCTGCTGGCCTGAGATGTGATTTGTATTAGCTACTTGCTTCCTCCCCTGCTTTTCTTTAATGTCATCAGAGTGACAAGCCGGTGGCTATGCTGTTGAAAGCCTTGGTGGAGCACGCTGGGGAGGGACTGGGCAGCAGGCACAGAGACTTGCTGCAGGAGCTGTTGTGATATGTGCACCAGAGGCTGCTTTTGGAGCAGAAGACACCTCAAAGCGGTGGCTGGCGGGTGTGTGTTGTGAGGCTCCCATGCACTGCAGGGAACAGGAGCGATACAGGTCAAGGTCCAGGTCCAGGCACTGACTTTGCCAGCCCCACTTTGGGCCAGTCACGGTTCTCCTGAACGTATCAGTCATGAGGGCTCAGGACCGCTCCTGTCACTCTTTGGGCAGGGCTGTGGTCTCAGCAAGGGCAGTGTAGGCACAGACAAGGTGAGGACCGGGGGTCCTGCACCACTGAAGCATGCACATCTGTGGGTAACACTGAGTGTGGTGGTGGTCCTGTTGGCCTTGCTGAGCCTGGCTATATGCTGCAGGGAAGCATGTGCTATGTTGCTGCATTGGGCTGTTTCCCCCAGTCGCCTAGTGAGTGGGTGGAGAAAGCAGGCATCAAACCCACTCTTGGAATGTAGCTGTGTTTTGGCCAGGGCATTCCTGGTGGTTTGGCTGATGCAGCCATGAGTGGCATGTAATCGAGTGCTCTCTAAGGGCACTGTTATGGAGGAGCGACTGTGGGGCCAGGTTAGAAGAGATGCCCCTTGCAGCCTGGGGAGCTTCTTTTTAATTTTCTTCCAATGGGCTCATGATGAGTCCCAAATCCCATTCTGCACCTAGCCTGTCAGGAAGATGGATCACCGCTCTTCACATCGAACCAGGGCTGTATTAGATTATTTCCCACGGGACCCAGGGATGTGTCTCGCTGCTCGTGGCTGGCATGGGTATGTGGGGACAGGAGATAGCTTTGGAGAACATCCCTTGCATGCAGGCTATGATGACAGATGCTCGTGTAGGGGCTGGAGTCTGTTTAAAGAGCCCAGGATTCCTTTGGAGGATACAAGGTTAAGGGCCTGGGTGCTTCCATCATGTGGGTGGGCCGTAGGGCCCAGGATTGGAGGGCCTGGCCTGCAGACCTGTGAGGAGCTGTGGGGCATACAACTATTGTGGAAGTGCATGGTCTGGTGGCCAGAGAATTGGCCTGAGTCCTAGGGTTCTACTGCCTGCCCAGCCCCTCATCTGCTGTACATCCTCGGGCAAGCCCCTCTCAGCTCTGTACCTCAGTTTCCCCTCTCAGCCTTTGTTTCAATTGTGAGCTCTTTGGAGCTACATTGCCTCTGACGAGGCATGTACAGTGTCCCGTGCAGCGGGGCCCAGATCTCAGTTGCCTCTTATGGTGGTGGCAGTGATGTGATTAGTTATTTTCTAGCCTGGAAGCTTCCCCCTTTCTCCAGGATTCATCCATCCCCTCTGACATTTTCCCAGCCTCCGTTCTTTTCCCTGGGAGGATTTATTTTCCTTTGGAGATTTAAAATAACTCTTTAGAGTGGAAAACAAATGCTTTATTTGGAATCAATGTGAGATCCCAGGCCAGGCCTGTGAGTCTAAAGCCTCCTCCCAATTGATTTCTGTGGGAGCAGGATCAAACCCAAGGGCGGCAAAGCCCCTGATCTCCTGCAGTATCTGGGCCAGGCTGCTCCAGAGGACGCCCTCTGGGTTGTGCTCACCTGTTGCCCAGCCTGGCAGAAGAGGTTGTTTGTTGCTAAGGGTTCTGTGGTTTTGGGCCTCTTTTCGTGAGCTAGTTCTGATGGCCTGGTCCCATCCCAACCCCAGAAAATTGTGTTTTGTCTCCGTGAATGTGTGTGCCTGGTTCTCCCTCACTTCCTCCCTTAGACTGGTCTGCAGTGGGACTGTGTACACTCTTCCCCAGATGCTCTAGGCCACCCCAGAGGTAGCTGCACTTCAGTGACGGGTGAGGCAAACCCTCTGTGCACATTCCCATCGTAATGAGGGCGAGGAGTTGTTCGTAAAGCTCTCTGAGACCCTATATGGAAAGTCACTGGAGCAGCACCAAGCAGAGATGGCAGTGGAGAAGGACGGCTTGCTAAGAAGTAAATAGAGGTCAATGGGCAGTGAATGCTGGGGGTTGGGGGGAAGAATAACAGACAGAGTGAATGGAGGGGTGATGTATTGGGGCAGCACAGCTGAGCACTTGAGGGGAGCTCCCTGCAGCACTGCTGCCTGAGCAGGAGTGGAAGAGGTAGAAGGTCCAACTATGGGCTGTTCCTGCAGCCTTGCCAAGCCTGGACCCTGGTGTTCCTCCTTCAAAGGCTGCCCTGGGTTCTGTGCTGGGCAAAGGAGAGGTGGCAGAGAGGGATGGTGGCAGCTGGGAGCTCACGATACGTGGTGCCTGGTGGCAAGGGGTATGGCCTGGCAAGATGCCAGTCTGGGTGCACCTGGATTAAGAGGGGCTGGAGGGGATATGAAGTGGAAGAGAGAGGCAGTGTGGCCTATAGAGCCCTGGACTGTTCAGCTCTTTCTCTGACCTGCTGGAAGAGCCCTCCAGCTCTGTGCCTCAGTTTCCCCTGTTAAACAGTGTGGGTATGCTACTACCCTCCTTTGTGAAGTGTTTGGCACCCTTTGGCTGAGACTGCCTAGGTAGGAGCTGCTGACTCTGATGAGGTTATAAAACAGAGGCCAAGGGAAGCGAGGATGGAGGCAGGGAAACAGAGCTGCATAAAGATGGCCTGGTGAGTGGGAAGGGGCACTGAGGCGCTTTAGAGTTGGTGCTGGTGAGAGGTGGCAGGCAGAGGGACACCTGCCTCGCAGTGCTGGGCTCTCTAACCAAACCAGCCAGCCTCCACTGCCCTGTGTGCGGTGACTCCTGGGCTCTGTCCATGGCCTGTCTGTGCACGGTAGTCCCTCCTGGTGAGCAGCGCAGTGCAGTGTTGCCTGGTCAGTGGCCTTAACTGGGAGAGCAGCTGTGCAGGAGTGGCCTTATGCTCGCTGGCAGGTGTCTTCCATCCCGCCCTCCTCCCCAGCTGGGACACTTTGCCTGGGCCCAGAGCTGCAGCGCCCAGGCTCTTGCCAGCAGCATCCTCCACTTGCCTCCTCTCTGCAAGACAGACCCGACGTTGCCTTGGCAACTGCCAGATGTGTGCACAGCGCTTCTGGCTCTGGAAGGATGCTACTTGCAACCAGCGTTCTAGCCTGCCCACCCCTTGCCTGGCTGGAGATCGCCAGTCACCACCTTGTGGGGTGTCAGCTGGCAGCCGCTTTTCAGCAGGCAGCCCAGTGAGGTTGCTGTGGGGCGAGTGGTGTCTTGTGTGGGGTTGGCCCCTTTGGCAAGGCCCGGCTTCATTACCAGTGATGATGATGAACGCTGGGAGAGTGCCTGCTGCGTAGCTGGTGCTTAGTGGGAGTGGCAAAAGGTGGTGTGCAGCAGTGTCAGCTCAGCGTGTCCCTTCTCTTGAGGTGGGGGCATTGTGAACTCCATGTCCTGAGGGCTTTAAAAAAGTGAGGTCCTGTCTTTTCCTCTAGGACCAGTAAGATACCTGGTGGCTCTCTGCGTGGGAATCAAGGTTTGCCTCCCCTCTATCTGCTGCTGTGTACCTGGCCAGGTGCGCTGCCGTCGAGCTGGCTGCGTGCCCCACCAGCGGAGCTGTAGTCTGTGAGTGTGGTGCGGCCCTTTGGAGGGAAGACCCCATGTAACTGAGATCTTGTCAGCTCGCTGCTCTGGGGCATGGGACCCAGCCCCACTGCACCAGTGCAGACGCTTAGACATCCCATTCAGTGGTAGGGACTGATGGGTCTTGCCAGGCCAGCCCCATCCTATGGTCATCTCCAGGAGGAAAATGGCACAAAAATTAGTAAGAAGCCTGGTTCATGGAGTGACCAGGGAAGCCAACCTGCCTCTGACAACCCTGTCCAGATGTGAGTGGGGGAGAGATTCAGTGACATGCTTGCAAAATGCTCCTTCCTGCTCCAGAGCCACCCAGGCTGGGAAGAGGAGGGGACATGTAGGACTTTGGCATGCTGAGAAAACTCCGACTTAAAATTCACTGCCAGGGCTGGGAGCTGTGGAAGGTAGGACTGGCATTTAGATGTTGGACATCCTGTCCCTCCTCCAGCACCCCCTGCCCGTGCGTGACAGCCACAGCTGAAGAGGAAAGGAGTAAAGAAATAGCTGTGTCATTCAAGCCATGATGGCTCCATTTGTGTTGGCCCTGCGCCTATGGGCTGCAGCTTCCCCAGCTCCTGTGCTGTGGCCCGTTCCAGGGCTGGGATGACGATGATCCCTTTAATTGAAAGCCTTAGCTGCATTAGTGAGTAAATCTTATGTAAATCTTACAAAATCTGTCATTATTTCGGTAATTGGATTGAGTCCCAGTATTTTGTTTTCTCTGCTGTTTGGCTGGGGAAAGTCCCACCCACTGCCAGGCACCGTTTGGTTTCTTGTGTGTAGTCAGGCTCTGTTTTTTATTCCGCTAGTGAAGTGTGGTGCCTTGGGTGAGCGGGGAGACCTCTGCACAGCCAGGGTGAGAGCCAGCCACAAAGAAGAGCAAACTCTCCCTTGAAACCACCTGCAATTCTGTCACTGGCTTGTGAGCCACTTTACCAAACCATTGGTGAGGTGCAGTTAAACAGTGGTCATGTTCCACTCCAAAGGTAGCTGCAATCCACTGGTGTGTGTAGTGGTTCCTGTACTCTGTAAAGCAAGTTGGGCTCCTTTGGGATCAAAGATGCTATGAAAGCGGTGCGGTTCATTGACCAAAGTACTGAGGGAACCTGGATTTTTTTCAAAACCCTTTGGGAGGCTCAATGTGGTTTGCTGCAACATCTTCCAATGTATTTGTTACTCGTGTATTTCTATGTCAGTGTGGTGGTAGGTTTATCAGCGGCAGTGTGTGTCCTCTAGCAGAGAAGAGGTGGAGTTCTTAGGGGGCTAAGAGACCGCCAGGTTGGCTTCATGGCCTGAGGGATGGGGAAGAGTCATGTGATTCAGAGCCTCTGGGGAAGGCAGGGACAGACTTTATTGGCTTTCTGCCTGGGGTGCCCTCCTGCAACTGGCGCTGTGTGAAAGACACACTTGTCTCAGTTTCCCTACTTCTGAGTCCTCAGGTACAGTCCAATTGTACTGCAGATTTCCTTTGCAGGGTTCATTTACTGAAGAAATCCCAGACATACGAATCATAACCCAGAATATCAGATAGGCCAGAGTTTCCCTACCATAGTCTAAATGATACATGAAAGATCTGTCACTTCTCCAGTGGAGTCCTTTCCTGTCCTTTTACCAGGACAGCCACTCCAGCCTTTCCAACCCCATTCTTCCTGGTGAAAACCCCCCAGCCACTCCGCTGGGAGCCTCTTTGTCAGGGGCTTGCCTTCTCTCACTGTTCCCTCTCTGGCCCTTGAGATGTCAGCAGATGAGTTCATAGAATCATCGGGTTGGAAGGGACCTCGTGTGGTCATCTAGTCCAACCCTCTGCTAAAAGCAGGACCACTCCCACTAAACCGTCCCAGTCATGGTTTTGTCCAGCTGGGGGGCCTTGAACACCTCCAAAGATGGCGATTCCACCACCTCCCTAGGCAGCTCATTCCAATGCTTCACTACTCACCTGGTAAAAAAGTTTTTCCTAATATCCAGCCTTGACCTCCCTAACTGTAACTAGACACCATTGCTCCTCGTTCTGTCCTTCATTACTACCGAGAATAGTCGAGCGCCATCCTCCTTGGAGCATCCCTTCAAGTAGTTGAAGGTTGCTATCAAATCCCCCCTCAATCTTCTCTTCTGCAGGCTAAATAAACCTAATGCTTTCAGTCTTTCCTCATAGGGCTTGTGCTCCAGCCCTTTAATCATTTTGGTTGCCCTCCTCTGACCTCTCTCTAGCATGTCCCTGTCCTTTTTGTAGTGGGGAGCCCAAAACTGAACACAGTATTCTAGATGTGGCCTCACCAGTGCAGAGTAGGGGGGAATGATCACATCCCTTGATCTTCTGGTAATACTTTTTTTGATGCAGCCCAGTATGTCATTGGCCTTTTTGGCAGCAAGAGCACATTGCTGGCTCATATCCAGCTTCCCATCCACCAGGACCCCGAGGTCCTTTTCTACAGTGCAGCTACTTAGCTGAATGTTCCCCAGCCTGTAGCAGTGCATGAGGTTTTTCCGTCCCAAGTGCAGGATTTTACACTTGTCCTTACTGAACCTCATAAGATTTCTATTGGCCCACTGTTCCAGTTTATCTAGGTCTCCCTGAACCCCATCCTCTACTGCTTCCCTGTCTGCAGCTTTCTCCCTGTGGGGGGCTCTCTTGTCTTCAGGTCTTCTCCCAGGCCCCAAGCATGTGGTCTCTGAGCCGATTCTCCCATATTCCCAGGGAGGGCCTCTGCACTTAACCTCCTGCTCTCTGAATCTCTCCCTGGGACGACTTTCCCCAGTCGCGGGACTTTTCCAAGTCAGATCTCGTCTTGAAACGCTCTGGCTGCTACTGCTGCTGCTTGTGCTCTAAGGCAAAACAGACTCGTGTGTTGAGTCTGTAACCACCACCTACTTTATTCCTGGTGTGTCCCTGCCACTGCACTCCCTTACCTTAGTCCTTAAAAAAAAAATTATAGTTGAGTTTTGTTAAGAACCACCCTCCTTCCTGCTCCTCTCACTAACCCCCTTCTACTATAGCTGGACATCTGAACACATCTAAATTCTTCATAAAGGGCCTTTCTTTCCTGAGAACACTCCCTGCATTCCTGTATCAGGTGATCAAATGTTTCTTTATCCTGTGTGTTACCTACCTTGATTCTGTGTCTTTTCAATAAACAGTAAGTATTATTCAAACCACTGTGATATGTTATGCTAGATAAGATACCTCATTATCCTATATTTGGGGGCAGATTTCATTGAATTTTCTTCCACTTTTCTCTTCAGCCGACAATTCCTGCCATTCCTCTTCTAATTCTTTTTAACTAAACATTTGACTTTCTACTTATTCAAAGGATGTTTTTACAGTTTCTCCATGTTTTAAAACACTTTTATTTTCTTACCTTCCATTTCATAGCCAGGTGTTCTCTCAGGTGCTGCAATCTATGCTAGTGCTGTGTTCACCCCTGAGTACACCAACTCTTTTGTCAAAAACAGTATTTCATTTATTAGATCACTCCAGCTTTTTGATCCACCCCCTTTAATTATCTCCAATATACCTGATGGTGAATCCAAAAGGAGAACAGCTGTAGGCTGTATATCCCATATCCAGTTTAATGCTAATGCTGTTCTCACCAATTCACCAGTTATCATGGCTGCAAAATTACATATTCTTGTAGATTCCTTAACTCTAGTCAGGATGTGAAAGCTGCTCTCACTTTGCCTGTTTCTTTCAGCTTTAGATCTGTCAGACTATATTCAGCAGTGGTGACTCCATTGGCCATATATGAGTACATAAACTTTATCTTTAAATTGATCCTGTAGAAGATGTTACTTCATATTCCTTGTCTCTTTGAACTTTATTGGTCATATAGGATGACTCTCTTTCCCTTTATTTTAGTATATAATTCTAAATCCACATTGAGAGGGATGATTTTCCAGGTATAAATTACATCCTCATAACTTTTGATTTTGATCTCTTCTAAACCCTCCTTTTCACTTAAGTCTTTTACACACATTTTAATCCAAAAAGCACAAGGTAGTTTACTACATCAGACTATATTTCTTCTGCAAAATTCCCAACATTCATCATATATTTCTTCAGAATTCTTATCTGCCCTGTTTCCCTTGACTTTAGCCCAAAATGTCAGACTTCACATTTCCGTTCTTAAGTTGACTGGAGTTTCTCAAGAACCTGTCTGTGTTACACACTGGCATCATAAGAAGTGCATCACATTCACTTCACCACCCTTGATCTTGAATTGACTCAAACTTGTAAAGCTCCGATCTGGATGTGGAATTAAAGTCTTGACACTCATAATCTACGACTGATCTTCTTAACGCTCTATTCAGCATCATCAGTGCTTTCTTATTTGCTCCCCGGTTAATCCCGGCAATACTTTTAAATAGATTAAGCCTACGCTTACATTTGTTCATAATGCTTTTCTGCATGGCCCCTCCAAGTAAGTTTATTATCAAACCGTATACCCAGAAATTTAAAACAGTTAATTACATGCACCTGTTTGCCATAAAGATCTAAATGATGCTCATCTTTCTTCTAGTGAGGCTCATTCCCTTTTTTCTGGCAATTTGAAAATTGATATCCCCAAACAACTCCCCATTTCCACCTCCCGCTGTGTCTCCTCCTGATTTTTTTTTTGTGGTGTCCAGCTGCTGCCCTCCTCCTGGATGGACCAATTGAGACCCCCTGCTCTGCCACTGGGGCTCTGTACCTGCTTTAATTACAGGTCCAGCCACCCTGTGATGCCCACACACTCATTACAGTTGCTGGTTTTAGCTCAGTTGCTCTCGCAGATCCCTCACTGTTTCTTTCATTTACTCTGTCTCCTGCCTCTCTGTCTTCTCAAGGAGTCTCTTTAATTCTTCCTTGTCAATCTCAGCTGCATTCTGGTCTCTGCTGTAAAGCGGACACAGCTGTTAGGAACAATAAGAGTTCCCATCCTGGAACAGAGCAATGCTCTGTTTGCTCCAGCCTCCTTCCTCCCTGCCAGCACAGCCTGATGGTCCATCCACTCAGAAATCACTCTCAAACACTAGCCAATTCCTGATGCTTCAGTGGAATATAAAGCACGCTTCCCTGCCCCATACAGCTAATAGTGCAGTATTGCACAATGTGGGAGATTGATTCCTGTACATGGTTGCTGATCACCTTAACCCTGCAGTATGATGAGTGACAGCTGTTAAAATTTGTACCCTACTTAGTGTGTTCCAGACACTGATCTTATTAATATAAATATTTAAACCCACTTGCTTCAGTAATATCCTGCAGCAGAGAGTTCCACAGGCTAATCACATAAATTCTGTACAGTCAGAATATGCTCTATCCATTATTGTACTTGTTGCCTTTCGAGGCTGTTGTGTTCTCTTGGTCTGTGTGTCACTGGATGGTGTAAATAGGAGGCGATCAGGCCTTCACTGTTTACTTCATTCATGGACTTACTGTGGACATAATTAAATGTGGAAATCTGTTAAAGTGGCATGTCTCTTAGGGAACTGTTTAGCCCATCTATAATGACTAGAACTTCACTCTCTTTGGCATTAGCAAACATTCTCTTCTTCAAGGATCCGTCTGGCTAGTTTGAGGGGCTGAGCAACTGTGTGAAAGTCTCTGTGTCCTTGTCTTTTAAGAGAGGGAGGGGTTGCCAGAAACAGAGGAAAAGAAGAAGAAACAAAGCTGAAGCAGAGAGAGCAGCATTTGTATGCATTGCCCTTGGTTCCAGATGCTCATTTGTGTGCTTTTTCAGCCAAAATTAGTGTTTTAAGTGACTGCTTCTCTGAGTCACAGGGAACACTGGGTGCAGATGCTGGGCTGCTTGTCCAGGCCTTCAGCTGAAAGGGTTCCTCACTGATCTCTCCTCCAGTGCTGGAGAACCTTGAGATCTGGGGCCTAGGACTCTGGGGTCCCTCTGTCAGTGTGATGAAGCAAGAAACCTCTTGGCTACTGTGGATGTCAGAGGCGATAACCCAAGTGTTCTTTTCTGTTCCTGTACTTTGGTAATGGGAGATGGGTATTCTGGTGATGGGACATGATGGTGTGATAACTATGGGAACCACTGGTGGGGAAGGGGCTTTAGACAAACCTTACCATGACGCCCTGTGGGTGTCATAGGTTGCGGCCGGTTTAGACTGGGGCAGGGCGGCTGGCTGGGAGATGAACAAAAGAGGATGGGGAGGAGAGGAGAGGGTAGAAGGAAGATGGGGGTCTGAGAGGCAGGATCTCCGGGGCTCTTCCTTGGGGGGTTTACTGCTAGACCTCCTGGTTGATCTGAAAGCCAACTGTCCTAGCTGCTGTGCAAACTGGATTGCTAATAAACCCTCTGATGTCTGTACTGGCTGTGTGTCACTTTTGATTGGGATGGCTGGGACCCTCCTGGAGGAAGGGTCCCATCCCAAGGGAGACAAGACAAACCAAGGATTGGACCCTCTGAGCCTGGATTTGGGAGCTGGCTACAGGTAGTGTGGAGACCCAGCAGATTCTGGAAAAAGCTCCACCGTAGCAGAGTCCTGATTGGCTGTGAACAGAGGGGATCCAAGAGTGCGGTCTGCGGTCTCCATGACAGTCAGCAGAAGAGACAGCTGCCTGCCTGCGCCCAGGCTGGAGTAGATGCGCCCTAGTCCTTCACGTGCAGGGTAGATGGGGGCTGTGGCCAGCCAGTGTTGGGCTGGGTGAAATGTTGGTGGATTCAGGGCTAGGCTGGACCTTGCCCCTATGGCTCCTTGGCCCCATCTCCTGGTGGGACTATGCTGGCTACAGAAGCTCTCGCAGTAACACCCCAGTAGGCGAAAGGTGTGGCAGAAGCCATGAGGGTCCGTGAGGCTCACATGGGGCTCTGGCTTGTGCTGGAGTGAGAGTGGCTAGTGGTTGCGGGTGGTGGCAGCAGTTTCCTTGCACCAAGTGAGTAGGTCCTTCCTGCACTGGATCCGAGGCAGGCCCGTGCAACTGTCCATACATATGGCCCAGTTTGCTGTTGTTCCACAGGGTACGGCTGTCCTCCTCCATGCTGCTCTTCCTGGTGTGTGCGAGGACCTCCCTGTCATTCCCCTGTGGGGTGTGTAACAGTCCTTTCCTCACCCCTGCCTCTTCCCCTCCTCCTGGGTCTATAAACCCCACATCTAGCAACTTTCTGAAGCCCTTGAATTGCCTATGAGAGCCCAGGAGCCAGGATGCTGGGGGCACCCTCTCTCCTTGCCTAGAGGATATGTTGTGTGTCTACATGGCACTTTTTTGTGATGTTTCAGTCTGTGAGCTGGGTAGCCTCATGTGGTACCTGGCCCACTGTGGGCTGGTACAGCCCACACGTCCCCCAGCACTGCAGTGTGGTGGATCACTGGGTAACTGTGCGAAACATCCCCCCTTCCATGCCGAGGAACTGCTGCCTAGGCTGCGTCCCGCCATGGGCATGGATAAAATGGTATCTCTGGTCTGGATTTGGAGATGTTGACAGCGCAGCAGGAGACTGGCCCTGGCTGAGGAGGCAGCATTCAGGTTCGCCATTTTCCCCCATTTCCATGTTCTGATGTGCCACAAATGTCTCTACGTCAGAAAGCGCCTTCCCTTCCTTTCCTGCCTTAGCTGCAGGCCAGTGGGTGGAAGCAGTGCGTTCCCCAGATGTGTGTGTATCTCTGGAGATTTCAACTGTGTGGGGCTCTGAGGCTGGGGAGGTGAATGCAGCTGTCAACCAGGCCCCTTTCTTGATGGGCAGCTCTGGGGGTGTGGGCAGAGCCTCTGGGCATAGGGTGTAGGAAACAAGAAAGGTTTAGCAAGGTCTGGAGAGATGCCAGTTCAGCTCATCGTGGGCTAGGAGAGGGAAGCCAGTGTCCGACTGAGACAGATTGGAACTGCCTGTTCATTTCTCTGGCTGGACAGCGTTGTGCCTGCTGACCTAGATCACAGACTTGGCAGGATTTGTTCTGCTGGCCTAGAGAGAGCGTGGCCGTGAGTCGCTCCTGAGCCCCTGGAGTCCAGCTTCCCACAGGCCATGGTCGCCCTCCCTGGGGTCCAGCCTCCTCCTGTGTCAGACGGCACCACTGGTCCATCACTCTGATGTCACACGTGGTGGAAGGGAAAGGTGACTGAATTGGGCCTCTGAAGCGGTGCCAGTAGTCGGGATGGGCTCACCCCAAGCAAAGCCCTCATCGGGGGAAGCCTCTTGCATTGTGTCTGCGAGTCTCATGTCTGAGTTAGGATGCATGCAGCCTGAGTGATTTAGGCATAGGAAAGAACAAAGCCCTGACCCTCACTTGATGCACCTTGCACACTTGGGCTGGGTGTTAGAGGATTCTTCACTTCGCTGCGAAGCATCAGGGAGCTGCCAGCCATGATCAGGATAGAGATCCTGGCTCCTGACCTGCACCGTTCCTGGGACAGAAAGAGTGTTCATGGGGCAGGTGCAGATGGGGCATGTCATCCCTGCACACTTCAGTGTCTGCTCGCAAAGCCCAGAGGGGTCAGCTGCCTGGCAGGGACCAGGATTCGGAGGGGAGCATGTGAGGTCACTGATGGAGGGCCAGAGTCAGGTTTCTGGAAGGCGCCGAATTTTCTTTGTCCTAATAGGGTATGTGCTGTTTTCCTGGCACTTGGGCACACGTCCAGCAAGTGGAATGTAATCCATCCTGTCCCCCCCCACCCCTGGCCCTTCCTTCCTCATGAATAGGAGCCAGACCCATGAACAAGCTGCTGTGATCCCATCAGAGCAATGAGTGACAACAGAGCAGGCCACGGTGCAGCTGGAGGGACAGAATTCCTGGCTCCTCTTGGTGCTTCCCTGCCTTCCCCGTGTATAATCTGCCACTGCCTCCAACTCTGACACAAGCTTTCCTTCTTTCTTTCTTTCTGCAAAGCGATGTGCTGCAGATGTATGCTCCACTGAGTGGCCTAGCACATGGGGGAGAGGCCCCAGCTGCCCATGAGAGGCTGAAGAGGGTACTGGTGGGAAAGTCTTGCCCGGAATAGCCTGGGGCATGAGGGGCATCCTGGGTGACACAGGACCAAGACTGCCAGAGCATAACAGCCTTCCCTGAATCTCCTCCAGGAACTGGTGTGGCCCTTGGCACTGGTGTGTGTGTGGGGAGGGGGGTGATCAGAGGTGAAGAAGTCTGGCTGCCCTGGGATAGTGGATGAGGCCTGAAGTGGGCCAGGGTGGGGGAGGAAGGAACAGCTGTATAAGGCGATAGACCTGGAGTTTGTGCTCATCATTCTCCTATGAGGGTCTCACCAAGCAGTTTGCCTTGATTTACTGAGTCTCTGGCTGGGCAGCTCATTAACAGCGACCCTTCAATTACACATGGACAGTCAAGCCTTGATGTCCATGGGCTTGGGGCAGCTCAGTGTGGGACCTCTGGGGAGAGGCCAAGGTGTGGATGAGGCAGTAGGAGGTGCTCTGCTTCCTCAGCTGGTGCTGGCCCCAGTGTCCCAGCTCAGTGCAGCCTTCCAAAGAAGAGGGCAACTGTAGGCATTAAGCTCATGTTGGTGCTGAGGATCCCTGGGTCCACTCCATACAGCGGGGGTGCTAACCTGATGGGGCTTATCCTTCAGGGCAGTTTAGGATGAGATTCCCCATCACAGCCCTTGTCCTGTGTGGTTTTCTGTGCAGTCTTCAGTTGCTACCCCCTTCCTCTGGGACCGACACCGAGCATTTAAAAAAAAATGATTCAGGCCCCAAAGCTTTACGCTATTGATCCCCAAAATCATGGGATTTTCAAAACCATAACGTTTTGGGTTCTTCCTTCCTTCTGAGTCTTGAGCCTTTAGGGTATCTTGTGTTCCAGCTTCCTCAGCAACCAGGGGGGCCAGAAACTTAATTTTGTTTTTGTTGTTAAAGCTGAAATTCTGTCAAAATAACATGACTCCAGGAGCTGGTGCTATATGCAGAAACCCACTGTGTATTACAAGACTCATGCTACAATCCCAAGAACTGGCAATGCGGTGTCTTGCCCCAGAGGTGGTCACATTTCAGGGACAGATGAAGTTAAAGACTACCGGGTGCATGTGGGAGGGAAGGTGCTTTGGTCTCTCTGGAGATATAAGGGGCTGATACACATCCACGGGGTGTTTCCTGCTCAGAGACTCTTGTCTGGTTGAAGTGGGGAAGACACAGACTTGGTCTCTCTCTCTACCTGGTTCTGCCCTCCCCTGTATGGGGCAGGTAAAGAAGATGCAGCTGTGCATCCACAAGGTACATCATCTGGGAATAGTGCAGAGCTTGGTGTCTGGGTGGGGAGATTCCCCTTAGGGCCAGGGGTGCACTGTGAGTGTCTGAGCTGCAGCACTTCTCCCAGATGTGTTGCTCGTTTGAATTCAGTCCAGGCTGGTGGCCCACGGTAGGTGAACTGGGCAAAGTGCCCCCATCCTGAAATCCATCACCCCCAGAGCTGGCCAGAACTTGCCTCTGTGCTGAGGTTCTGTGAACGGGCCAAGGAGTGAATGAGTTCCTGTCCCATTACAGGCTGGGATTGCCATATGCTGGGCTGTCCCAGTTCTCTGGTTCCGTAGGGGCATCAGGCTCTTGGCTGTGAAATTAAATTAGCCTGAAAATGTTTTTTGCAGAGCAGCATTTCTCAGACCTCAAAGTTTCCCATTTTGTCTCTTGTTTAATGCTTTCTTGCTTTCTTTCTCCTACAGAGCTTCTAGGGTCAGCCAAGAAAGTCAATGTCAACTTCCAGGACACAGATGGGTAAGTCAGTGTGACTCACTGAGTGAGGCAGAGGGGTGGGCCCTTTTCCCTCGGGGCAGAGCTAGCTATGGAAAATGGCTCCAAGTTCTATGATGAAACAGGGCTACTCTGCGAGTGAACTGCTTGTTAGGGTCTGTTGCTTTCTGGGTTTGCTCCCCTAATTTACAGGGGCCTCTTCTTCTTTTTTTTTTTTTTTTTTTTTTCTCAAAGTCTGCTCTGAGATGGCTCAGGAGAGGGAAGAGATTCCATCTGGGTCTGCAGTGTCCACTCACCCCAGATGATCACGAGCAGTTCTCTGTTAGGGGCTGAGTGCAGTGTGGCCCTTGGTGGCATTGTCTGCTTAGCTCTCAAGAGTTGCTCTGGGAACTGGAGTTGCTAACGGCTGTATCTAAGCAGTGACTGGGGGGAGAGCTGGGGATTCCCCTAGCTGGCCTTGTGTCTCCAGAGTGGAGGGGAGCGCTTCCTGCCATTGGGAACACAGGGTGTGGAGCCTGGTATTGAGCAGCTGTGTGGATTGTGCCAAATTGTCAGTTGGGTGGAAACAGGCTGAAGGAAAGGTCAGTCATGGCTTCAGTCTTGGCTAAGAGACCCCATGGTTTGGATTTAACACTGCCATCATTCCAGGCCTGTGTTCTCTGGAAGATGGGCCTGGGATGCAGAACAGTCCCTGGTTAAAACTATGTAGAAATCAGCAGTACCTAAGCTGCTCTTACAGCCCCCCTGGTGCTGGCAGACACCAGAGCCCTGGGGCTAGAACGAGCTACAGCCCCACAAACCAGGGTGCCCCTCGGGGTGAAACCCACACCTAGGAAGATGCAGCCACTGTCCCTCAAAGCTTAGTTTAAAAACAGCCGAGGAGGTGTTTCGTCTCACACCCCCACGCTAGCCTCTCCTCTCTGCTAGGCTTTTTCTGAGGCTGGAGCAAACCTCACAGTTGGTCCCAGGCTTCCTGGGCAAGCTGCACAGTCACCAATGGCTTTATCTGACTTCTCTGCCCCAGATGTTAGAGGTCACTGGCTGGGGAGGCATAGTGCAGAGCCCTGAGTTCAGGTCACTGGAAGGGGGGGGGTGTGAGCGAAGCAGGCACAGCCCCACTCTATAGTCTGCCCAGTGGGGTACTGAGATGTCCCCCGGTGGGACTCCTCCCAACCAGACACTCTGACCTTCACTTGTGGTGGAACTATGGCCCCAGGGGTAGGAGCAACTGAAAATCTGTGGAGGAATCTTTGGGGGGGCTGTTTCATGTCTAAGCAAAAATGTGAAAAGAAACACGATTAAAATTGTGTCATGGAGAGGATTTATTGACCTGTGTGTGTGGATGGACACGGTGCTGGGCAGCCTAGCCAGGGCACATAGGGCAGGCAGGTGTGCCAGGCCTAGGGCTCCCAGTGAGAGTGAGCTGGCAGCGTCCTGGTGTCCCAGTGGGGCTATCCCATGTATTCCTAGGAATAACCAGAAGCCTGTTTGTCACATGGATCACCAGAGAGCTGGTGCCTTGTCTGACCAGGCGTCCAGCCGCCTGTGTGGCATGCTGGCTCCTCCCTGGGTGCTGGGTGTCTCTCCTTGTAGGTCCCCAGCACCTTGTGTTGCAGCTGAGGAGATGCTGATTGCAGCGCTTCCAGGCAGGGCTATTTGGTTGCTGCAGACTGAGAGACCTCAGTCATCAGCTTCCCTGCTTTATCCTTCTGGCACCCAGTGCATAGGCAGGACCCCTGCTTGCTCCATCATTGCTCAGCCCTGCCTGGAAAGCATGAACCCTCTCAGGGCCAACTTAGCAAAAAACTTTGGTGCAGAGTGAGTGGGATCTTCAAGGGGGCTGAGCTGGGACCTCCTTCTGTCCTGGCACCCAGAGCCCAGGGTGTTCCCCGCAGGTTCCTGCTCCGTCAGCAGCTTGGATTCAGCTCTCGGTTTCCACCCTGGCTCCCTGCTCCACCGATGCAACTGCTGGGGGCCATGGCCCCTGTCCTGGATAAAGGGCTGCGAGTGGGTGGGACACAGGTACTGGGAGAACAGTGTAGCGGCACAAAGGATTCTGGGTTGTTTAGAGAAGGTCAGCTCCTGTCCTGTCCTGCTTCCTCATAATGAGCTGACTGAAGTCTCCATGCAAGGAAAAGATCTGGAACCCAGGCAGGTCCTGGCAGCTCCTATTTATATTTCAGCAGCTGCTAGTGGACGGAGCCTCTGTTGCACTGGACGACCTCCTACTATGAACTGAAGAGTGAACCCCACATCTCTTGCTCTTGGCATGTCTAGCTCCTATTATAGGCTTGGGCTGTGGTGTGGTTAGGCTGGCGCCCTTGGTACCATTCTCCTGTGTGTCAGCCCACGGGCTGTGGAGAGGGATGCTGGTGTCCGTGGCAGAAGGGCTGTGGCAAGCAGCGGTTCCAGCAGGCAGAGGGTTAACTCTCAGGCGAACGGGGTGAGGTGCCAGGGCTGCAGAGTCCCAGGGGAGGGTCTTACAGCCCCTGGCAAGGTCGCAGCTGCAGAGGCTGCTGAGAAGGGAGTGCCCTGCCCCTCGCTGCCCCCAGGACCAGGTCTGGCTGGGACCCTGGCTCAAATCACAGCCTCACTCTGTGCCATGTTTCCCCAGGTTTTCAGCCCTGCATCACGCCGCCCTTAACGGCAACACCGAACTCATCTCGCTGCTGCTGGAGGCTCAGGCCTCTGTGGACATCAAGGACAATAAAGGTAAGGGCTGGGTCCCTGCAGATGCTGGGAGCTTGCTGGGGGATGCCATGCAGGGTTAGGACCGTAACTAGCCAGTGTCCCGGTGGCATCAGCAGTGCCTGGGACATGCCCATCCAGCTGCTTCCAACCACTGTGCTGCCAGCCTGATGCCCCGCAGGGCATGGTCACACAGCAGGGTGGCCTGTGGGCTGGAGAGACCCTGGCTCTGGGGCTGGGCTGGGAGCTCTGGGCTTATCTGGCACTAGCAGTCTCCATGCCCATGCACAGGAAGACCAGAATGCCAGCATGGAGCATTGGCTGGGAACAGCTCCCAGGTTCCCTCTGCCTGTGAGGAGAGAGCGTGGAGTCAGGCAGCCCTCAGCCCGAGGCGGGGACACTGCTGAGAATCTGTCTCTCTGGCTCAGTCCCCTGTAGAGTAAGAGGGTGGACATGGAGGCCTGACATTTAACCGGCCATATGCCCCCAGGTAGCCCTCCTCAGACATGAAGCCTATGGGGGTGGACACTGGCAGGCTGCAGGGAGAGTGGTGGGAAGAGCAGTTTATGGGGCTGGAGCTGCAGGATCCTGCTGGCTGCTCCCTTCCCCTGCCGTGTCAGTTCCTCTCACTTGTTAGTTGCCTTCATGGCCCTGGCTTGCCAGGGGTCTGACAGGAGCTGGCCCTGGCAGCAGCCACTCCCTTGTGTCCTCCCTGAATGGGGCTGGAAGTGCCCACTCACTCACCTGGTCACCTCTTGCTTAACTGGCCGTTCCCCTCCATCTCGCAGGCATGCGGCCCCTGCACTATGCCGCCTGGCAAGGCAAAAAGGAGCCCATGAAAGCAGTGCTGAAAGCTGGGTCGGCCGTCAATGTCCAGTCGGATGAGGGGCAGATCCCCCTTCACCTGGCAGCGCAGCACGGGCACTACGACGTGGTAAGAGCTGGGGGAAGTCACCTGGGGCTCAGTGTCCAAACTCAGGGGCTGGTATGAGCAGTGTGCCTGCTCAGGACCTGCAGCACTGACAGCAAGGGCGCCATGGCCTGCTGTGGCTGGGGTGCTGGAGGGTGGGGGATGGAGAGGACCCTGCTCTAGGGTCTGGCCAAACCCATGTGCTCGGCTCCTCTACCCCCAGAGTTAGTTTCCTCCCTTGGGAAGGGCAAGCACTGGGCGGAGGGGTGGGCAGGCTGCAGGTCTGAGCACGGCCTGCGTGCTGGGATCTTGCTGCAGCCACAGGGACTATCTGGCCCTCGGGATGGAGCACGAGTGAGGGTCTGAAGGGTGAGTTGGTGTAACAGCCATGGTGGTTATCGCTGGGCATCTGACTCCTGTGTGGCAGTTGGTCACCCAGCGGTTAGTTTGGGCAGTTTCCTTGCAATCCCAGCAGGAGATTTCTCCCTATCACACAGTGACCCTTCGTTTGGCATCACTGGGGTTTCAAGAAGGCTGGACTGGCAGGGGACAGTGGGTTGGGATTGAGGGGCACCAGCAGAGCCAGTCCCAGCTGGCAGCCTCGGATGACACTGGGCTATGCCAGAGGGTTTCCTGCTCTGGCTGGGGCTGGCTTGGGCTCCGTGTGGGGTGCCAGGCCTGTGGGGCAGCCATGGCACTCAGCTCTGTGCCCTCTCCACCCTGCAGTCCGAGATGCTGCTGCAGCACCAGTCCAACCCGTGCATCGTGGACAACTCTGGGAAGACACCCCTAGACTTGGCGTGTGAGTTTGGCCGGGTTGGGGTAAGTCCCTCCAATGCCTGAGCCCCCTTCTGAAGGTGAGGCCGGCAGCACCAGTGGGATCCACTGCCAGCCCCGGCTGGCCTGGTGAGCCCCATGCTGCAGAGCCCCCCTCCTTGGGTGGGGACAGGGCTACGCATGACCTGCAGGGCTTGGCTCTGCCCACCCCTAGGCCAGCCCTGATCCTGCTCCACTCCAGGCACCCCGCTCTCACTTCCAGCAGGGGCAATTTGGAGTGGCTCCAGGATTCACACTGGGCTGACCAGGGATGAGCCTGGTCCTGGGACAGCCCCAGCACCCAGCCTGTGGCTCTGCACAGAGCGGCTGGGGAGCACTGAGCTGTGCTAAAGGAGGGTGGATGTCAGTGAGTCCAGAGTGGCGCCACAGAGGGCAAGGCTGGCTATGGGACATGGGGCTGCTCCCCCTGTCAAGCCAGCGTTGGGTCAGTGCAGTGGGCTGGGCTGTCTTGCAAAGGGCCCTGCAGGCTCAGAGGGAAACAGATTTTCCAAACCTTCCTGCTTGGGGTCTCCCAGCTGGTGCAGAACATTGCCTGGGAGGTGTGAGAAACTCAAACATTTCTGCTCAGTGACGGGGATGTGGGCAGTAGCCCAGAATATACCCAGCCCAGATCCAGGTAAAGGTGTCTTCGTACCTCAAGAATCCAGGGATGGGTCTGGTGCCAGGTGGGTGGCCCAGCCTGGGTTCTCTGAAGGCTGTATCTTAGTCACATCCTGCCCATGGGCTGGGATACACACAGGCCTTAATTTGGGTGAGGTCAAAGTGCCAGCACCCCAGGCCTGGCCAGTCAGAGCCCCGGCACCCTGGGTCATGTCAGTTGTGAGTGTAAAACCAATTCTTGAGCTTGGTGCCTCTTCTGTGGCAAACAAAGCCCTGGTCCATGGCTCCAGTGGCGCTGGACCGTTTCTGCAGCCAGATCCCTTCTGCCTCTCTGCTCCAGGTGGTCCAGCTACTCCTTAGCAGCAATATGTGCACGGCCTTGCTGGAACCCAAGCCTGGTGATACCACAGACCCCAACGGCACCAGCCCCCTACACCTGGCCGCCAAGAACGGCCACATCGACATCATCAGGTGAGTGTGGCCCTGCCAATGCGGGGAGTGATCTCAGGTCAGAATCTGAGGGGGCGCTGGGTGATCATCCCCTGAAAGCTCCTTGGGAGCCACATGGAGGGTTGGGAGCAACCGGAAAGTTCGGAAGAGTTTATGCGTATCAGTGAATGGCAGCGTTAGGCACTGGCAGGTTAATTCCCCATGTATCTGGCCTTTGGATGCTTCATTACTTGCTGCAGTGCAGAGACTGGCATTTCTGTCCTCATTAGTGCTGTGAATCTGGCTTGAGGCTTAATTGCTGTGTCCTGAGTGCAAAGCATGCCCCAGGATGGAGGGGCTGGGAGCCCCTCCAGAGCCTTTTCCTAACCAGCCACTACGTGCTGTCTGCTCCCTGTGCAGGCAGAGGCTGCACTCTCCCAGGGTGCTTGGTCTCTGGCAACGGGCTGAGCACCACTGGGAGTGGCAGGGAGAGGATAGTACCTGTCTCCAGGGCTGGGCCCCTGGGGGACACAGTCTTTGTAGCCACGGGTTTCTCACTGACCTGGTGCCACCTGCTGGAGAAGCTACATCATGGCTGCACACGCTGCCTGTGGAGGGGGCTGGCAGCCTGGCGAAGGACCCGGCGATGGGGCCATGCGTGCTCAACTCTTCCAGTTCATTGCGATCAGGAACGTCGCTGGCCCCAGAAAAGACCTGGAGCACAGGCCCAGGTCATGCCCCCCTGGGACCAGGCCATGCCCCCTTGGCCACATTCCGGCGCCTGGGCCCAATAATTCATCGGGCTCCTGCCGCCTCCAGCCTGGCCCCAGATCTCCGGCTGGTTTCGGGGCCAGGAGAGGCAGGTGCCGTTGTGGGTTTCCCAGCCTCAAAGCATGGCCAGGACTGAGAGAGGCGGGCACTGTGGAGGGTGCCCTGGCCAGGGTCCCAGGTCTGAGACGGGGCTGGCCAGGACACTCGGGCCATTGGAGCCAAGACTCGGGACACGTGCCCCGTGTGCCAGGTGCCAGCGATGCCCCTGATTGCAATCCTAGAGCAGGGGCAGCTTGGGTGACTGACCTGCTAGAGCAGTCCCATGGTACAAGGCCGGGTGCCTGGCAAACCAGCCCCAGCTCTGGCCCCCAGGCTTCTCTTGCTGCTGCTCGAATGTGAATGAAGGGCAGGACGGAGTGAGACCAGGGGCACTTCTGTCCACTGGAGTCTGACAGCTCCCCACCCCCATGGCCCTGTTCCAATTCCTTGTGCGGAAGGGCTCCTCACTGACCCCAGGCCAGGCTGTACAAGTGAGGCCTGGCAAGTTGGGAAACCTTTAACCCCACCTGTTCCCCCAGGGAGATTTCCCTTCCTTGCTCCTCACCCTAGCATCCTGCAATGCAGGTGCTGCTGTGCTAGACATTGCTGTCTTGGGAGCCTGTTTCTACCTGGCCCAAGCAGGGTGCTACAGGGTGAGACACCCAGCACCCCTCTTGTGGGGTCTTTCTTGTGGGGTCTGTGTGCAAGGGGCAGAGAGCACAGATTGTTGTTCTGCAGTGAGGTGCTTGAAAGGGCGCATCTGCAGGGGTGAGGTGGTGGTTCGAGCTACTCTGGATTAGCTTCTGCGTACACGCTCCGTTCTGGAAAAGAAGCGGAGTAATTCTCAGAAGCATAGTAATTATTGTAGAATAAAAGTGGTCAGTTCCAGAAGAGCACAGCCTCACCTAGGTGTCACTCAGGTGGTGTTGCTGGTCACTTCTCCCATCTAGACAAGGCCTCACTTCCACGCTGCTTTTGGCCCTCTTGTTCTCAGTCTGGAGTTCAGGGACCCTGGGCAAAGAGCGGGGCCCTGTATCCGCTCTGCCACCTGGGTTCCCTCCCCACACACGCTCTCAATCTGCCATCCGGATGGATGTTCTCCGTTGCTAGAAACAAAACATTTTCTTCTGACGTCTTTTTGGTTTTCATCAGAAACCTGGACCTGGAAACACACCGACTTACAGCTGCCAAATGCTGACACTAGTTTTAATTTTTCAAACTTGAAAGCATTTGACAGGCGACAAGATTTTCCCCTGAAAATGCCCTGTTTGCCAGAAAAAGCTGCTTGGATGGGAATCCCTGACCAGTCCCGGAGAGTTGCCCGTAGGCACCAGCTGGCCGTTGCTTTCCACCCCATAATCTTGCACAGGCTTTTGAAGGCAGCTGGCCTCCTTTATGCATGTCAGCCATGGGTGTCTGTGCTGCTGGCATGATGGGGCCCTGGCCCCAGGGGGCTCTCCTGGAATCCAAATAAACAATCTAAAGGCACCATGGTCCTGGCCTGGGTCCAGGTGGGGGCTCCACTGCCCTACCCTGTAGCATGTCCCAGCTGGGAGCCCAGGGCTGCCCTGGCTGGGTGACTGGGCACATGGTGTGGCTCGTTTAGCAGGCCATAAGGTTGGTGACGGTGCCTGCATGGCGCGTCTTGTGTGTCCGGGCTGCAGCACCATATGTAACCGTGGGTGGCTGCAGTGATGTGCTCCTGATCTGTGAAGGTCCGGAGCCCCGATGTAACCTGAGGGGGTGTCCTGCAGTCTGGAGCCGTGTGCCTGCAAAGTGACAAGCTGCCCTTCCCAGCCCTGCCCTCCCCCTTTGGTGGCCGAGCGAGGGAGAAACCTGTCCTAGTGCCTGGGTCCATTTAGTAAATTGGATGCAGCTCAACGCCCTCTAATCTGGGTTTAGGTCTCAGTGCACGGCATCTGAGTGCAGTGGCTAATCTCAGATTCTGGCAGTAGCTGTCTCTCTGGATCTGAGATTGCTGACCCCCTGATGGTAACGCAGCGCTCGCTGCTGGCACAGGTGTCTCTGAACGGGGCCCTCCCCTGCCAGGGTGGAATCTAGCTCCGGTGTGCCAGCCTGGGGCTGGGGGTAGCAAGCCTACCTTTAAGCAAACAGGTCTGGGTGGGGCAGGCTCTGAGTCCCACTGAGCTGGGTGCCAGCCCTCAGTGGGCACCAGTGTCATGAGTACAGGGAGTCTCTTGCTTTGGCAGGTTGGGCACAAGAGAAGCCAGGCACCTGAATAAGGTGCCACAGAATCTGGTGATGATAGCAACCCTTGCTCGAGAGCTGCCCCCACCTAGATGTGTGAGCCAAGAGTGAGGGGCACTGGCAGAGCTGGGGGATTGCCTGGGAGTGGGTAGCAGGGGACTGGATGTCAGGTGGGAGGGGCATTGACACAGCTCCATGTGGAAGCTGGCAACTGCCTCCACTTGTTCCCCACAGCTTGTGCCGCTAACCACTTTGACATATTCCCTGCAGGCTCCTGCTGCAGGCTGGCATCGACATCAACCGGCAGACAAAGGCGGGCACAGCCCTGCACGAGGCTGCCCTGTGCGGCAAGACAGAGGTGGTGCGGCTCCTGCTGGACGTAAGGGTCCTTGCATTGTGGGGAGGGCTGGGGGCTGGTTGGGCTCTCATCTCCCAGGCTTGTGCGAAATGAGGCCGGGGGAGGCTGTGCATGCTCCAGGAGGTGGGGGGTGTGTGCAAAGAACAGCTTTGGGGAACCTTCATGGTTGCAGAGCCACACAAAGGTTTAGCCTTTGAGGGGTGCAGATGTGCCCACAGCTAATGCCAGGAGATACTGCCCTGTCCTGTCAAAGTATTGAAATGGCAGCTGAGGGGGCCTGGGTTAGCTGTGGCCCTTCTTGGATCTCCAGCCAGGGAGGGGCCTTGTCACAGAGCATGGAGCCATCCCCTGTTAGGGTCTCTCCCTGCTGCCAGCCTGGCCTCTGTGGAGCTAGCGAGTGGCCCGGGGCCGAATCTTGTGCTCTGTACTTCCTGTGGGTTCAGTGCCCCACACTCTGCTGGTTCCAGGCATGGTGCAAGGGCCCAGACTGGTATGGATCTTTCAGACCAGATTGCTGCTTGGCACCTGGAAATGAGGTCCCTCTGTGGGGCTCTCCTGTCTAGGGTAGCAGGGCTGGCTCTGGATCTGCTGGGCATGGCCCATTCCCTGTAGATGGCTCTCCCAGGGCAGGAGCAGCAGGGCATTGGAGGGCCCCTCCCAGCCAAGGGCCAGGGGAACAGGGGAGACTGAGTGTCCCCTGCCTAGCTGGCCCCTTGCCAATCTCCTTGGGGCGCTGGACCGACTGAGGCTGCAGTGTCTTTCCTGGGGGTCGTTCTGGGGGAGGCTAATAAAGGAGTCTGTGCTGGCTGTTGTGCTCACCAATCCCCTGACCCCAGTTCTCCAGCTCTGTCCCTCACTCCCAGCCTGAAGCATTGCAGTCTGGCCTCAGGCCTGGTGAGCTGAGTCCCGGTCCCTGTCCTGCCCTGCCCTAGCCCTGCAGTGGTCTGGGGACGCCATTGCCCAGCCAATGCAGTGCAGCCAAGGGGCACCGAGATGAGTGAGTGAGCGGAAGAATTGGGCTGGGAGTGGAGGAAAGAGGGGCTGAGCGACTGTCTGGGGTACAACCCTGCCTGGCCAGGGGGTGCCCTGCACAGTGGGTCCTGCCCAGGATCTCCCTAAAGGAGCAGGGGACAGGGTGGGTTGACTCTCACTGAATAGAGGGTCCAGGGCCCTGGACTGCAGGGGAGGGAGGGTCTAGGCTCACACTGGCTTTGTGACCTCCCAGAAGACTTGGAGCGGTTTGAAACCCCTCCATCCCCTATTGCCCTATGACCAACTTTTTCCAATCACCCTCTAGCAAACCCAAGGAGTTCAGGTTCATTCCTGCAGTGCACACGTGGTCTGTGCAAAGGGCATTGGCCAATATGTGCCCCATCCTGGGCCCAGGTCCCACTGAGCTCCGCAATACACTAGGCTAGGTGGCCTGTCCAGCAGGGGTGGTTTGCCTGAGCCCACATGCTGATCATTTTCTGCCTTGGATCATGAGGTTGAGAGCCCAGAGTCTGTCCCAGCTAAGATCGCCGGTCTCATGGAGGTGCCTCCACACTGCGTGTCCACCAGCTGGGTGAAGGGTGCAGCAGCTTTGGCCAGCTGGGGGAAGCCCTGAGCTCAGCCCTCAGCCTCCCCAAATCTGTCTCTCTCCTTCAGAGTGGGATCAACGCCAGCATCCGGAACACCTACAGCCAGACGGCACTGGACATCGTCCACCAGTTCACTGCCACCCAAGCCAGCAAGGAGATCAAGCAGATGCTGCGGGGTATGGGTGGGATTCTCTCCGTGGCCAGAGGCTGGCGATTCCCACAGTCCCCTGATGTCCTGCCATGGATGGGCGAGCCAGCACTGAGGGGGTGGGAGCTGGCGTGAGCAGAGGCTCCACCTGCCCAGCCATTTCCAAGATTGGGGCTTGGTCTCTGGCCCACCTAGGAAGGTTAAGTGCATTGACTCAAGAGCTGCCTGGACTATTTTCTCCTTGGGGTGCTTGTGCAGGGCTGTTAGCCTTGTGGGCTGGACAGTCATGTCCTTTCTCACTGTCCTTAGCCCTTAAGCAGCTGCCACGTTTGGCCCCAGAGGTGGCTGCTTGCAAGTGACTCGATTCTCACTCTGCCAAGGGCTGTAGGCTTGGTGTGTCTGGCAGGAGCTTTGCTGTGTACACACACAGCACCACCTCCTGGCTGGGCAGGATAGCACCGTTCTGGGTGTCAGCATGGCTCATTGCCAGAGCAGCATATGCACTTGCTGTTCTAGCTACTGCCCTGTTCTTCCCCAGGGAGCCCAGAGCTCTTGCGGGGGCTGGAGTGGGGTTCCTTGATGACACTTTTGACGCTTTCCCCTCATTCTCTTCACAGATGCTTCAGCAGCTCTGCAGGTCAGGGCTGTGAAAGATTATTGCAACAACTATGACCTGACCAGCTTGAACGTGAAAGCTGGGGACATCATCACTGTGAGTTTTTCTTGCTGGGTGCAGTGTGGGTTCAGGCAGCAGCCAGGCTGGCCAAGGCTGGTCTCATGGCCTGTTCAGACGTGGCACAGGCCTGGCCAGACTTCCCAGCCCTGTGACCCAGGGCTGGAGTCCTCTTCTGGCACCAGGCTGCCCAGACGGCCACTGGCGCTCGAGGTGTGGTGAGCTCACACTGCAGCCAGGCCGAGGAGGGTGGGGAACATAAGCAAGGGTTGCCACCAGAGACCCCTGGATACAGAGCAGCCTCTGAGTCGTCAGCCCCAAGATCAGACCTTTACACGTTGTCAGCCTCTTTCAGAGCCAGACACAGGCAGCTGCCCTGCCTGCAGCCAGCCCTGTGCTGTTCCTGCAGTCCCTGCCCCAGTACATCCCCATCCCCCTTGCTGCTGTCATGGGAGCCAGGGTCACCAGTTGTGGGGCGACAGCTCTGGCTGGCAGGAGTCTTCTGCAGGATGGTGCCCCCTTTGCTCATGGTTCCCAGCCCTTCAGCTGTGCCCCAGTTCTGCTGGTGAGTGCCCTCCTCTTGTGTAGGTTCTGGAGCAGCATGCGGATGGCCGGTGGAAGGGCTGTATCCATGATAACCGGACCGGCAATGACCGTGTGGGCTACTTCCCATCCAGTCTCGTGGAGGCGATCAGCAAGCGCACAGGCAAATACCCCACCTGGCACACGTTGGGTCCTGCCATCCGTGTGCCCGTCATCCAACATGGGGATTGAACTGGGTCTCTCAGGGGGATCTGGGAATCCCACAAGCTCCAGCGGTAGCTGGGGGCAGGGGGAAGGGGCTCCACAGAAAGTGGTGATTGATGGAGCAGGGACAATGACCTTGCGTGTCCTGTTCCCACCCTCAGCTGACGCCTCCAGGGCTTCAGCAGTGGTGTGATATGTCCTGGGGCCAGCGGGGAGAGGCGTCGCTTCAGTGGTTGGGGTGGCTTGCTGGGTAAGGAGTGTGGCTAGAGTTGATTCAGCTGCCTCCGCAGTCCCAGAAACTCTGTATTCCTCTCCACAGCATCTGGTGGCATCGCTGCCAGTTGCATAGCAGAGCTGCCAAGAGACCATGCTCCTGTTCCTATGCAGTCCTGCAGCATGAGCAGTAACCAGGTCAACCTGCCCAGACCTGCCCCAAAGCTCAGCACATGCTGGACACGGAGTCCCAGCCCCCTATAGTCTGTGTTGTCAACCTGCCCTCCCCGGTGCTCTTTCCTTGAACCCTCCACATCAGTAGGAACCAGCCCTAACCTGCTGCTCCTAGGGGCAGGGAGAAGGCAAGCAGAGCAGACTGGGCGGTGGGGCTGGGTGTGGTGCCAGGGGTAATCTGGAGGGGGAAGGGTTGGGTGCCAGAGGTGAGGGAGATTTCTGCACGCAAGTCTCGTGCTGGCTCTGTGGTGCTCCCACATGGCCCTCCCGGCCTGTCAGGCTGGACCGTGGCTTCCCTCAGCTCTGGGGAGCAAGTGAGATTGGCTCCTCTCACTATGCTTCCTGCACTGCGCAGCCCCAGCAGACTGGCTATGGGTTCACATTAGGCCGAGCTGCAAAGAACCCAAGTGTGGTGACAGGACACGAATGGCCTGGTCAGCATCAGGCAGGTGGGGTGGGGAGAGTGACCCACACCCCATCATGGGGTGCAGCTCAAAGAGAGCAAATGAGTCCTTCCATGGGTGTGCCTGGGTGCACCCCAGGGCCTCATGGACACTGGCTGCTCAGTGGCTGGCTTCCTAGGGAACAGGGTTTCTGGCTGTCAGTCCCATTTGTCTTGTTCGTGAGTTCTCTGGTTTCTGGATCCACAGAGGAAGTTGGCCATGTCTGGCAGCAGGGGCTGCATCAGTGTGATCTTTAGCTGGGCAGCTTGAACCTTTGCTCCTAGCTTGGAGACACACCAGAGACCAGAGATCTCCCCTTCTCATGCTTGGAATGGCTGGCATGCTCTGGACCATGACACAGAGACTGGGCTGCTGTGGTCCCCCTGCTCACAGGGAAGTCTGATCTGACTTGTTCAGCCGATGTTGAGAAGTTTTGCCCATCTGCTAGCCCTGCTGACCCACCCAGGGGCCAGCTGGGGGAATGGCCTCATCCTCCATGGCCTGGTGTCTTTTATTGTCCTTTCCATTTGGATCCTCTGACTGCAAGGCAGAGGGAAGCTTGGCCTGGGGGACAAGAACTGTAACTGTTCCCTCTTGTGTATCACCACAGCATACCTGGACAAGCTGGTGGGCAGGGTCTGACTGAGGTTTCTACAAACCTTTATTTTTGGGGTGGCTGCATAATGCAGATGCCACCCAGCTTAAGTCTAAGACCCTGGGCTGAATCTGGTGGGCCAGCAGTGAGAAAAGCCGCTCCTGATGTGCAGTCTGCTTACCTCTGCCCTGGAGCCTTCAGAGATGAAAGGCCTAGGCCACACAAGTCTCTTGTCCATGCTTGAAAGCCCTTCTGGGCACCCGCAAAAAGAATCAGCCTGGGCTGCACTGTGAATTGTGCATGCCTTTGTGTGTGTTGCAGTGAGGTGGCATGGTAGATGAGAAGCTGCTGGACAGTGGGCTCTCAGGTGTCTGCTGGCCAGGCCCTTCTCTGCGACTGTGAATTCTCTGACTCTTGTGCTCCGGTCTCTCTTGGGCATTAGGCTGATGACTCCCTCTTCACGGTCTCCCTCTAGCATTTAGTTCAGTCCAGGGCATGCGGAGTTGTGGGGCCAGGCTCATGCCATCTGTGCCCCATCCCATGAGCCGGACCCCAGGCTTGGTGCGGTGACGCTGTCACAGGGGTGGCAGTTCTGAGATGAAGCCCACCAGCTTCAATTTTTCTTTCAGGGTACTGTCCCTGCTGGCTCTGGGAAGCTCTCAGATAGCAGGGCTTGTCTGTGTCACTCCCCTGCTGGCTTGCAGTGGACGGGGTAGGCAGCTTGCACCTACTCGCTGTCCCTAGCTGGCTTGCAGCCCCACCTGGCTTCCTTCAACACACCAACTTGGCTATTTTCATGTCGACAGCCATTCGACTATGAGGCTTTTAGAATGACTGGCAGTTAAAGTAAACCAAGAAAACAGACCCTCAGCCACGATGGACAGGAGTTGGGCAAACTCCTTTGTGGAGGCCTGATGGGCAAAGGCCTGGTATGAGAGAGCACCAGGGCCCAGGAACGTCATCAGGGGAGGAGACGGCTGGATTGCTCACTCAGAGAGGGCCCCTGTCTGGAGGTGCTGGAAAATATAGGCTTGCTAGTGGCTCCTGCTATCCCATTTCCACAGGCGGACCCAGCTAACTGGCAAACAGGCATGTCACAGAAAAACAGAGACTCTTGCACAGGTTAAATATTAGGGGACAGAAGTGCTTTGTGATCCCAGAATAGCTACAGGACCCTAGGATCCAGCTCTATAGCTGGGTACCTAGGTAAATGCCATAATGCTGTCCTTGTGGGTCAGTTCCTTTCCCCATAGCATGGCTGTGTCGTTTACTCAGCAGAAAGACTAGTGGGAGAACTGAACTGGGGTGGGATGGGCTGGCCCTAGCAGTGCGCGCCTTCGCTGAGACCTTCCAAAGGTGACATGTACCTTGGGTCCCATCTGCTGCCAGATCTAACCTGGCTCCACGGTCCATGCAGGATCCTAGACAGCCTGGCTGGCTTTCCTGGGTCACGTCCAGGGAATGGCAGCCTTCATGGCAGATCTGAAGCAAAGCAGACAGGTGACCTTTCTTTCTTCTGGTTTTGAAACAGAGGAGGGCAGGGAGCGGCTCTGTCAGGGCATGGCACAGACATGTGCAGAAGAACATTAGCTGGTACCGAAGCAAGAGCTGAGGCAGTCACTGAGGGTCAGAGGCACCTCAGCCCCTTCAGCTGCTGGAAAGGAGATTGGTCTCTTTTGCCACATTGCATAAAGCAGGCGAGTTCCTCAGAGCAATGAGACACTCCCCCCACCACCCCAGCCAGGGACTTGTTCCTTGGTAGCGGCACAGATCCAGCCTACACAGCACCGAGAGGGGTGGCAATCGCAGGTTTTCTGAATCTTGCCTGGCAAGGAAAGTAATCCTGTTAGCTGCTACTCTGTGACTGATCAGTGGACCTGGGTGATGTCCGTTCTGGGCTCCGAACCTTGGTGCAGGGGACTTTGATTGGCTTCTGCTGGAGTCTTGCATTAGGCTTGAGGGGTTGTGTCGTGGCCATGGGCTGGGCAGGGGGTGTTAAAGTGCCACTGATCCAAGCACCCTCTGTGTCCTCTGGGGGCCTGCCCTGTCTCTGACTGGATCTGGAATCTCTGGGGCTCTGGATTCTTGTCTCCTGTGCCCCAGAGATGGGTGTTGTTCTGACAGCCTGCGGCTCTTCCCTCTCAAGTCTCCTGAGTCACTGGCTGGCCCTGGGTATATCCAGGAGGGGAGTGGTGTCTGTAAGCCCCTCGTCCCTGCTCTGGAGGTGGGTTGGTGTTGTTCCCAGGCATGAGGCTGTGAGCAATGTCACCCCAGCGCCAGCTGTGGGGTGCTAGTGGGAGGCCACACACCTCTGCCCCATACTGGTTGTAGTGCAGAACTTGTATCAAGGGTATGCTCCGTCTCTCCCCCCTGAGTCTCTGGGTCCTGGTGGTGACTGGTGCTTGCCCTGGACTCTGGGGAAGAGGCCTTGGCCAGCAGGTTGTGGTCTCTGCCTCAGCTAGTGACTGTGCAGCCCCAGGCTTGTTGCTCCCTTTTGGGCTTGGCATAAGGCTGTGGCCTGTGCCATTCCGTGGCTTGTCGCTTTCTGGTCAGCCAGCATCAGGAAGGCTGTTGGGGTGAAGAGCTGGAATCTGTGCTCTGGGCATTTGGGTCTGGCACCCATCAGCCAAAGGGCCCAGATTCCCATGGGGCCTGGTGCCATGCAGCACTGCTCTTTGAGACCAGGCTCCTTCCTGCCTTGGTTTGTCTTTAATTTTGCCGCTTGTTTTCAGTGGCTTTACATTTCTCTGGCTTATTTTGCTCCTTTTCATTTTGTCTCTTGTTATGTTTTTGTTAGCAGGTCCATGGGACACAGTCACAATTCCCCACCACTATCAAAAGATCCCGCTCCCAGCTCCCAGGCCTGCTGTGCTTAACGGTGACTCCTCGTCCCATCCGTTCCATTTCTTGCCTCCACCTCCACCTCCTCCACCACATTCCCATCAGCCTCTTTTCAGTTCCTTTGGCTATCACAGGCTGTCCCATAGCACTGCAGAAGAGCTGCCTTATGGACCAGGTAGTTCACTGCTTGCTTCATGGTTTTTCATTTGGTTGGTTTGTGTTCTGCCTTCCCCACTCCCCAGGTTTGCTTTGGTGTGCGTGTGTGTGAGCAAGTGTGTCTCCCCAACTCCCCTGTAAAGCTGGTATGGCACAACTGTGGCATGATGGATGAGTTGCAACAGGAGGTTGGCTCCGGAGCATGGTCGCCACCTTCGGCCCATTCTGCCATCGGCATTGTGCCTGGATAAAGACCCCCACATGCTTCTGCAGGCAGGGTTTGGCTGAGGGGGGGCTGCAGAAAGCTCCTCGTCCTGTCTTGCCTTGGCTCTGTACCCTCATCTTGCAGTGTGTGGTCCAAGCTCTATGGTGAGAAACGACTCTGGCTGGCTGGCTGGGGGGGGCTAGCATGCACTGAGCTGTACAGTAGATCAATGGTTGTCAAACTTAGGGTCAGGACCCAGTACTGGGTCTCAGACCCTCTGGCACTGGGTCGTGGCACCCCTTGGCTGCCACAGTCGAAAGACTGGAGTGCATTGCTCAAAGATATAATTGCTGGGTCGCATGCATAAATGATTTTTTTTTCAACTGGGTCCCCCCCCCCAAAAAAGTTTGAAAACCACTGCAGCAGAGAACTGAGTCAGGTCTGATGTTCTTAGGCTGTTCAATGACACAATAGCTGACCAGATGGGGCTGCCCCTGTCTGTGGATCTGCTGGCTCAGTGGGGCCAGCTGTGTGTAGGTACACCAACCCCAGTTTGTTCCTCCCTGGTTTGACTCTGCCCTCTTTCTTGCCATGCTGCTACCAGGCAACATCACACAGTGTCCATTGCCGCAACAGCTGCCCAGTAGAGGCTGTGCCAGCCACGTAGCTGAATGCCAGACACGTACGCAACCCCTTGACTAGACCGCGTTGGTGTGTGTCGGGGGTTGCCCGGCACAGCAAACACTTGGGTTCCTGGAGCTGCTTCTAATTAAGAGCAATGTGAAACATTTAA
Source organism: Podocnemis expansa (assembly GCA_007922195.1). Lineage (NCBI taxonomy): Eukaryota > Metazoa > Chordata > Testudines > Podocnemididae > Podocnemis > Podocnemis expansa. Next base: position 3,135,396 of record ML682107.1, on the reverse strand, counting down.
TGAGCTTGTCTAATTATAATGAAAAACACTGAGCCCTGGAGATTTCTGCATCCCTGACTCGAACTTGATGAGTTATCCCCTTGCTTCTTGTGCCGTCATTGGTGGTGCAAAACGAGGACCCATCTGATCTGCACCCATCATCTTGTGTGTCATTTACACCCCAGGTGTCCAGCAGTGATGAATCAGGCCCTTTGTCATCAAGACTTGGGCCAAAGATGCAGATTTTGTAACTGGGAAAGACTTTGCAGAAGCCAAGTATGAGAAATGAAACAAACCAAGATCCACTAAAACCGTTTGCTTTTCAGTGCCAGGAAGCTGAAGACACCAACACAGGGCTAGTGGAGTGGGACAGCCAGGCAGCCACCTGCTTTCATTGCCCTGGCTGAGTGGAGTGCAGGGTCATGAAAATGTCCCAGAAGTGGGCCCATCCCCAATGGGGTTCTTGGAGCCTTTTGGCTGAAAACAGCTGCAGGGTCACCAGGGGCCCAAGGCGGGAGGGTTTTGATACTGGGGATTTCTCTGCTGACAGTCTGCCTGGAGGTACAAGAGCAGATGAGCAGTGCAACCAACCCCTAGTCTTGAGAAATCATGAGGCAGGTTCTCTGAAATCAGGCGATAGAAGGAGGCTAATAATTGGGGAGGTGGATCTTTGCTTTCCAGTTTCTGAAGCTAAGGGGCTCACTCAGGTCACGTTTTCCAGCTTTTCTTTGCAATCCACAAGGGCTAGAAACATCCTTTTTTAAAATTGGAAACTGAGATTCTTCCATAATCCCATGACTCTGGGAGCTGGGGCTTTAAGACAGACAGCAAATGCCTCAGGAGCTGGCTGCCCTACAAGCACATGATGTTATAGTGCCCACGTAGTCTCTGGACCATTCCCAGGATCCTCCTTTACCAGCTGTCTCCTGAACCGCCCAGCTCCCACTTTCCACACTGCTGCCAGGACAGCAAGTGCAAGGACTTTCCCAGCAATGTCTTTCCTGCCCTGTAGGGTGCATAAAAGGGGAAGTGAATGCTTTCAAGGGAAACCAAACTGATCTTTGGGATCTCTCCTAATCAGAGAGGATAAGTGACTGCTAGATCTTTTATCAGAGCAGGAATATTTTACTAGCAAAGCAGGAAGCTGCCATCTCAGCTGACCAGTGAGGTCATTTGAAACATAAAGGGCTGGAGATCGAGGGGGTGGAGTGCAAAGGTGATCCAAAACTGACCATGGAACTCTCCTGGTCTGGTGCTTTCTCCATACCACTGTCATGCTGTATTGGCTTGCACTGGTTGCTGACGGACCCAGCTGAGGGTTGGCGTGGTATGGGGCATATCTGGCAGTGGGGATGTGGACACGGTGTTGGAGCCATTATGCCACTGGATGCTCAGTGGTGTGCTGGATCAGTTAGGGCAGAGCTGCTGGATGAGGGCTGAGTTGTGTTTGGGTCTTGGTGTGTTCCTGGGTTGGATTTTGATTTCTCTCTTGTGCTGGATGTGGCCCACATCCGTGCCTATCGCGGGAGGATTCCAGTGCGTTTTATTTGCATCTCTGTGCCACCTAGAGTCCTGCCTACAGTGCCCAGCACTGTACAGACCCAAACCACAAGTCAGCAGTCTTGTATCTCCTTGTGCTGGGAGCGTGGGCACTGGGGCTGAGCAGGGCTGGGGCAGGCCAGCTCTTGCACGGGAGGCTCCATGAGTCTCTGAGTTGCTCCAGGCAGTGGGATGGGTCCCCTTGGGCCAGCAATACAGGGCTTCTGGGTAGGAAAATTCCCCAGAAGCTGTAGTGGTGAATGCTGGTGGTGTCACCCTGTTCCTGCTGCAGCATTTTGGGCTCTTCCCCTGGCTGTTTGAGATGGGTCTTGCTTCACCACTGTCCCAGCTGTGCTGTGCAGGCCCTTGTGTTCCACCGCAAAGGGGGCTGAATGTCGGGTGTGTTTGTGGCCAGCTCTCTGTGTACCTCTGGCCACCAGCAGCACTGCAGGAGAGGAGAGGCGATGGAGATGAGACATGCACTCCCCAGTTCTAGGCTGGGAATGTGTAATTTCCTCAGCTGGGATGTGGAGGGGGCCCGAGTCTAGCTGGTGATGGTGGCACCTCTTAAGACAGCAGTGCCTTCTTTACAGCCCACAGTGCTTTGTTTTGATCTACTTTTGATGGAAGGTGAGGCTGTGACTCTGCTTATTAGCTCCTGGCTGCTGTTGCTGATGTTGGAAAAGACTTCAGACCTTTCAAGTCAAGATCTGTAAATGTGTCTGATCTGCCTGATTGGTTTGTGAGACAGCAGCAAACAGGAACAGCCTCTAATCTCCACAGACCTGTGCCGGTGCTGTGCTTAATGGGGAATTTAGGGATGGGAACTGCCTGTTAGACCATCTTTCTGCTGCTTTCAACATGTCCCTGCTCTGTGCTCCCAGGCTAGGTTACCTTTCAGGTTCTCCTTGACTTCTGGACCTGAGAGGTTGTTCTACTGTTGTGTCTGGCACTGGTGCAGCCTAGCTCCCGTTCTGGTGGCCACAAACCAAGAAGGTTGCTGATGAACTGGAGGGAGATGAGAGAGGAGCCACAAGAATGTTTAAAGGGTTAGAAACTGGCTGATAGTGATGGGCTCCACCTGTTCAGCTCCCAAAGAGAAGTTTGAAGGCTGACTTGATCTCAGTCTGTAAGTACCTACATAGGGAGAGAGTATTTAGCAGCAGGCTCTTCAGTGCAGCAGTGAAAGGGCTCACTGGGTCCAGTGGCTAGATCTTGAAGCCAGGCAGATTGAGTGGGAATAAGATGTGATGGGTCATGAACCCTGGAAATAGCTTCCTAGAAGTCATGGTGGATTCTCCATCCCCGACCATTTTTGGCTTGAGATAGGCTGTTCTAAAAGGCCAGCTCTAGGAATGATGGTGGGGCCATTCTGGGCCCCTTGGCCAGGTCACGCTGCTGGCACAGCACCAGCTGATAGCCGTGTTATTGTATGTCAGATCACTTCAGGGTGTTTAAACAGAGTTGTCAGCTGAGTGGAATTCAAAGCTGCCATGTCCTCATTGCTCATTGTCCATTTCCCCCCCTCATTGGATATGTCTCTGATCCGCCCTCCCTTTCTCATGCCCCAATAATCTGAGCTATGCCTCACATGCAGATGCTGCGCTTTTCTGGTCGGGGGTGGCAGGGAAGTTGGGCTGTACTTGTCATGAGGTGGCAGGTCTCTGTCCAGTGCTGAGATGACTCAGGAGATTTTGCTCTCTGGTTTAACATTAACCAGCAGAGAGCTGAAGGACTGAATGTCCCACAGCCATCCCTGGAGCCTCAGGGTCAGGTGGCTGGGTGGGTGCCCTGCAACCCATACTGCGTCTGCTCTGTGTGCAGAGGGCATCTCTCTGTTCATCATGGAATTCACTGGGGATGACCCAGGTGATCAGCACATTAGCTGTGGCTCTGCTTTATAAGGATTGAAGGAAATGGAGAAAGGCCTCGCCATAAAATAAGGGTGAGGAAAACTCCATGTTCCAGACATTAGCTGTGAGGGTCACACACACAGGTTGGTTGGTCTGTCCGTGGCTTTCCCTTTACGTGTTCCATTTGTCTGTCCCTTCCCACGGGGTTGTACCTAGCATTGCTGGCCTGCCTGGTCACCAATGAGCTCATGCGGTCTCACTGAAGCTAAGCAGACTTTATTTGAAGGATCCCTGGCTACTGCAGAGTGGACAGCCTCTGGCTTGTTGAATACCATGGTCCTTGCCGTTCAGCTTTCCACTCTTGCAATGATGGCTTGACCACCCTGCCCTCAGTTGCAGCCTGAGTGCTAACTGGAATAGAGCTAACAGTCCGGCTGGGGGGACCCTCACAGTGCTGGACTGCGTACCTGATAGCTTCTAGTGTTGGACGGTTAGTCCCAGGGGATGTCAGAGTCCTGACTGCACCCAGAGCAAACAACAGTTGGGTTTTTCACCTTCCTCTGATGTGCACCAGCTCCTGGGTATTCCACAAAACAGGATGTCGGGCCACTGAACCCATCTAGAAACAAGCTCGTCAAATGTCAGTGGCGGTTATGTCCCTCAGTGGGCTGGGAAAGACAGGAGCAGATAAAAGGGTAAAATTCTGGTGCGTCCGTGGGTCTCTTGGCACGCTTTCCCATTTGGCCTCCATCTGTCTCAGTGAGTTACCAGGCCAGGGGCACACTGAGTAATCCTTGGTTTTCTCCTCCTGATTTTTCAGCCCAGTGGTTCTGTTTCTCTTTCAGGTGCAAGGAAAGAGTTTGCTGAGTCACTTCTTGTCAGCTCTCTCTGGTTTTCCTCAAGGAATAAGAAATGCATGCTTGCTTGCAGGAATTCCTGGGGAAATAGCTGCACAGAGTCTTATATGCAGAGGGGTTGCGTTATTTGTCTGCTGAACCCTGCAACCCACTTGCTGTGTGTCACACTGCACGCTGGGAAGCAGCTTTGCTTATTTTAAACCCTGCTGTCTAACAGCAGAAAGCTGCAGTCCACTGCTTTTCCTGTTGCTGGAGCGTGGCTGCGTAAATTCCAGAGGAAATGTCCTGCTCCCTTAAACCCCATGTTACCTTGCTGTGGAGAGCTCTTTTGCAGACCCCAAATCTGTGGCTCTCACATGACAGAAGAGGATGGGGGATGGGATTCCCCCCTGCTGGTTCTTCAGCACTTTGCTGAGCAGCTCAGTGTGGTTCCCAGAGCTGGGCCCTCAGTGCCCTCTGGGGACCGCGGCTGTGTGCAGAGAAAGCAAGCCACAGGAGCCATCCTTCCTTTGGATCCGTTTGACCAGTGAGCAGAGAAGGGAGGGTGTTTCCATGGAAATGCACAAGTAGCTGATGCTGCAGGCCATGTAAATGCAAGTCAGGAAGGGCCTGCTGATGAGGAAGCAGGGCCTGTGGTATCCTTGTCCAACAGCTGCTAGGTCCATGAGCCTCAGGCGCTCTCCCAGGGCTGCATTCAGCTCCCCCTGCATGCAAGGTCATGTGTCTCCCTCCACAGCCATCCATGCTGCTCAGTGAGCCCTTTGGATAGGTGGAGGAGCTGCTCTGTGAAAGGGGGGAGCTGGCCACCCTGGGTTCCTATCGTGCCGCCTTGAGCAGCGTGGCTGCATCCCCCTTTAATTTGGAGGTGCTCTGTCTCATTAGCAAAGTGCAGCCAGTTGGACTGGTGGGAGAGCTGAGATACCTGGCCAGCAGAGACGCCCCTGCCCATCACAGCTTCCCTCCCAAAGGCAGCAGAGGTGAAGTGCAAGCCCTGAGCCTCCCCGGCCAGGAGTCAGGCTTGCTTGGTGCTCAGAGGGCTGGCTCCAGCTCAGTGGTGCCACTCCCAGTGGTGCTTGCCCCCTACTCCCAGAGAGTACGTGGGACTCTGCTCTGCGTCTCTAGGCAAAGCATGAGGGGGAGGGTTCATGCAGCCCCTGGTAAGCCAGAGTCCCCAGCCTAGACTGAGATCCAAGGGGCCTGTGGGGAGGTGGGGTAAGGTTCCCAATTCAGATCATCTGCCACACCCTTCTGAGGGCCAGTCGAGCCAGCGGCTCCTTGGTCCCTGCATCCCCCAGCTACAGCCCAGACTGTGGGCTCTGGATTAGTCTGGATACGGATTGCTTCCCTGTGCCATTGACAAGAAACTCTTGCCTTTCAAGTCTACTTCTCGCTGCTTCACCCTGTGTCCTGGCCATACCTGGCTGGAGGAGGACACTGATGGCCTCCGGAGGCTGAGCAGTCTTCTCCCAGCTCAGACCTGGGAGCAGCTTCTCACCAGTGACTGGAGATGTGGCTCTTGCACTAGGGTGTGCAGTGAACACCTTTTGCTACTCTGGGGCCATGTGGGTCAGGGTGCTGGACTAGGGAAGGGCCAGGTCAGCCCCAGTTTGTCTGGTGGGGTTACTGTGGCAGGTGATGGTGATGGTGGGACAGAGCTCTTGGGCCCGTGTGGCCTATTCACCTGGTGAGCGTCATTCCCAGCTGGGCTGGGATTGTGCAGAACCTTGGCTGTGGGTCCGACTCTGGCAGCTCACCCACCTGGGGCATGAAATGTTCTGGAGTGAGGCCTGGTCCAGGAGGAAACTGCCTTGGGCGTGATTCCTGCTAGTCAGCTTAAGCAACCTTTCATCCTCTGTTCCTCATCCTCACAACCGCCTCTTCCTTCTGCTGGGGGCACCATCTGCACCTTTTCCTGGGCACCTCTTAGACCCAGCTGGAGCATAAGCCCTAGCCAGAGCTCGGCTCTGCACTGCATCCCCTCGGTGTGCACCAGGCTGGACCACGCCTGGCTTTCCTGTCCTCCTTGGGGCTCACTGTTGTGCACTCCAGGGCCTGGGATCAGGGTGGGTCCCATTGGATATGGCGGATACGCACTGGGAGCGTAGAACTCGGCAGTGCTGACCAATGTGCTTTAGCTAGGGTGTGTCAGATTATCTAGTGCCCGCTCCGTTGTTGGGGCAGGGTCCCTGAGCAGTGGTGGTTTTCCTGTGAGTCCAGGGGACACTTGGCCTCCAGAAGACCCTTTGGTCGGCGGGGAGGGCAGTGCACTCCTGTGTGAGACCAATGGGTCTCAGTTGGCCTGGAACTTTGTGCCCAGGCATCATCTCCTCCCTGGGCCTGTGATGCCCATGAGTGCAATACCTCGCACTTGCTACTCTGGCAAGGGGTTGGTTAGCAGAAGGGGGCCACTCAGGGGAATGCAGCAATTCTGTGCTATGCTCAGCCAGGCTCCCTTGGGCAAATCGTACCATGCAGATGCCAGTCTGAGAAACTCACTTTGTCTTCAGCCTGTTACCCCCCCGCCCCCGCAATACATATCCATCACCAATGCTACATCCCTGCTGACTGCATCTCTCTCTGTTCTGCCCATGAAGGTTCCCGAGGAGCTGACATGAGCCCATCCCATCTGTCGCCCTCACAGGGTGGATCTGCTGCCACACCAGCTCCTGTGGAAGAGATCTGGGTGCTGCGGAAACCCTTCGCAGGTAGGGCTGCTGTGGCATATGAAGGTGTCAGTAGACCCTGTCCTTGCCCTGAGGCCCATGTGGGGGCATGTGTTCTGCAGGAGCCTCCAGTTGTCATGAAACACCAAACTGAGGTGGCTGCTGGTGCCAAGTTCCCACGGTTGGGGTGTCCGGCAGTGTGCAAAGATGTGCCTCACCAGGTGGCAACAAACCCCCACGATCTAACCCTCCTTCCCTGTTGGCAGGTGGGGACCGCAGCAGCCTGGGCAGCACTGGCAGCGTTGCAAGTGCCCGGAGCTCAGGGAGCGGGCAGAGCACGGGAAGTGGTGGCCATGCCCTGCATGCTGGGTCTGAAGGGGTCAAGGTAAGGCGGGTGTGTGGAGGCAGCAGGGTGCCTTTCTGCATGGGGAGCCTGGCCATGGAGTGAGGTGATCTGTCTGTCTGCTGGAGAGATGCTTTCAGCTGACACAGCTGAGGGGGCGATGCTGCTTCTAAAAGCCAGCCCTCCCCCTGTCTCTGCCCCTTCTACATGAGGTGCCACACTACCTGTTGCTTGCTTTGGATGGTGAGGCTCAGTAGGACCATCTCTCTGCCTGCACTAGACTGATTTCTTCTCTCCTGCCATTGCATTGGGGGCAGGGGAGGATGACAGCAGACATTCAGCCATGCATGTCCATTGCACCCAGCCACCCTTCCCACTGTACTTTGGCTCTATCTCCTGCAAAGTATTTTGCACATCCCAGCCCCCCAGCACCAGCCTGGCTTTCTGTCCCTCTGGCCTGCAGTGGTGAACACTGGCCCTCTCTGAGGCAGGCCACGTTGAATGGTGCCATGGCTGGTTTTTGCCCTAGGGGATCCATGCTCTTTAGGCTGCTCTGTCCTTCCCCTCCCCGTGCCTCCATGGGGCAGAGCATCCCCAGGCTGCTGCAGCAGCTCATAAGCCCCCTGGCTTCAAATGCCTGCTGCTCCTGTGAGTCCCTTGGAAACACCCAGGTAAGGGGGCCAGGCTGTGTGGGTCTTCCTGGGTGATCAGACAGACGGGGGCCCCTCTCTGCTTCCCTTGGCTGCAGAGGACTGGGCCTAGCTGTCCCGGATGGAGCTGCAGCTCTTGCCACTGCTTGCCGGAGGCGATGTACCATCTGTGCTGTGAGCTGTGTTCTCACTCACTCCTTGCTGCATCCGAAATCTGCTGTACCCCTCCCTTGCCCGCCCGCGCCTCCGGCTGCCGCAGCGTTAGCAACGCACAGTCTCTGGATCTTGACAGCCCCCCCCCCCAAACCCCCGCCTCCCCCCTTCCCGTTTTTACCCTCCGTGGTGTATTTTTTCAGCTCCTGGCGACGGTTCTGTCCCAGAAGGCGTCTGTGCAAGAGTCTGTGGTGGGTGATGGACCGGCCAAGGCCCTCGAGGCGCCTGCAGGTGCGTGGCTGGCGGCTGCCTGGCCGCTCAGAGCAGGGCTGACCTTTTGTGCCCACCAGGGCTCAGCGGTTTAGGTTTTTTGCTCCAGTTGCCCACAAGGAAAGCGTGTGGGTAAAAATGACGCTCTCGCCTTTCTGCTGCTGCCGGGCCTTCTCCTGCCTCGGTTAGTTGGGGAGCCGGGGGGTGGGGGGCTGGTGGGTTGGTGGGTGTGCTGTACTCCAGCCCTACCTAGGGAGCGGTGCTGCCCGCAGGCTGGGAGGGGTGCCAGAGCCTTTTATTGCTCACTGGTCCTTAAGTGCAAAGCAGCCTTCTGTGTGTGTGCGAGAGTGGGTGGGTGGACAGATGGATGGACAGGCCGGGGGGTTGCTGCTTGTGTCCACACTGGCTGCATCCAGCCATTTTACTAGCCTGACTGCAAGATGCTTACCTGGGGCTTGCGGGTATGCCAGGTGGCACCGGGGCCTGGGCACTCAGCCAAGCTGGCAGCATTGTGTCACACAGCTTGAGCCAGGAAAGCGCGTGACTCCAGTCGCCAAAGCCTTTGGCAGCCTTCCCTGGCCCTGGCTGCTGTGTATCTGCAGCCAGCTGCCTGACCCTGTCTTTCTGCAGAGTGGAGCATGTTCTCAGGTAGCTAGGCTCTGCGGCTGCTGACCCTTGGGAGCAGGGAGCTGGCAGCTTAATGCTGTGGTCCCTGTGGGTTGGATTAGGCTCCTGAAGAAGATGAGAGCTGCCTCTCCAAAGGGAGATGAGCTCACAGAAGAGTGAGGCTGCCCCCGTGGCCCAGGCAGGAGCGGGCGCGTGAGGCAGACCAGCAGGGCACTCTGCACCAGGGTTAGGATGGAGAGGAGTCCTGGCTCTTGTTCTCTGGTCCAGGGCCAGTGTCCAAAGAGCAGCATCAGACCCAGGGCTCATTGTGACATGCTGCTTTCCCTTGGGCAAAAGGCAGGCATGGTGCACCGTTGGCCGGCTGGCACCCTGGCTTTCATAGGGTTAATGTCTAGTCCTGATGTGCCCCAGATAGGCTCCAAGCAGCTCTTTGCAGCACTGTGCTGTCAGAACGCCAGGTGATTTAACTATTAACCAGCCAGGAAACTTTTACTGCGCAGTTGTTTTGCCGCATCTATAAATAAAATACTTCCCATTGTACCATTGAAGTGTGGTGATAGAGTGTTTTAGGAGCTGAGACAATGGATTAATGTGACTGGGGCTCCTCTGGCTCATGCTGATCACCTGAACCCTGAGAGCAGGTATCACTTCCCTAGACATGGGCCATGAGCCTGAAGATCACCTTGTGCTGGTGGCCTGTCCCACTGCAGTCCTGATGTCAATTTATTGGCTGCCATGCTGAAAGCCACAAAGGTGACCACCCAGTGAATTGCAGCCCAGGGGCCTAGGAATGCCAGCCTCCTGGTGGCAGGAGGGCTTCGTTTCTGGGCCTAGCAGTCCTTGAGAGCAGAGCAGGTGGGACACCCGGTAATCGAAACGAGGTGATTTTGAGTAGTAATGTCTTGCAGTCTGTGTGGGTAGAAACACTTTGCAGGGCCCAGCACAGACCTGGGAGCTGTTTGCAGCACTGATCAGAGGGAAGACGAATACATTCCATACAGGACTGTGGCACTGTCCCCCTCATAGCTCGGGATACAGCCTCCAAGATGCAGTTAATCTAAATAATTTCTTGTCTGGGAAAGTCCTTTGTTTGTGTGTGATACGGAGTGGTCCCCTCAGGTGTTTCCCCATAAATATACCTGTCAAAGCCCCTTCAAGTGAATGGGGAGCCCAGGAGAACTGGCGGAGTTAAGTAAGGGGGATGCCATGGAAAGATACTGGGGGATATTGATGTAAAAACCCTGTGGCCAATGCCATGTCAGTGTGACCTGTGAAGCTGACGGGAGGAGGGACAGTCCCATCCAAGGATTTTGCTAACACCCCCCTAAATCCCCCGTACACCCCCTGAATTTCCTAACACCCCCCCAGTTGTCAGCTAGTAACAGTGTCATATGAATTTAGTGAGCTCCCCAATACCCCTCGCATACCTCCTCCACCCCCCTTAATTTCAAGTCCTGGAGAGAATACTGGTCCCATCTCTTCTCCTGGCCCAGGGAGACGGAGCAGCTGGGACCTGAGATTGCAGATGTTTCTAGAGCCCAGCTGCTATGGGGCAGTCTGAGAACCCCTGAGGAACACGGAGCTGCAGCCATGCAGACACCCCTAACAATGTTAGGAGGAAGGTGGCTCAAATGGAAAATTTCCAAAGGTGTGCCATGTTAGTCTAGTCCAGCAAAAAAACCAAGGAGTAGTGTGGCAAATAAATCTGTTAGTCTTTAAGTGCCACATGACTTCTTGGTTTTTTGTTTTTTTTTCAAATGAAAAAGCCTCACTGTGCCCTTGCTCTGGATTGCCTCATTCATGGGAGAAGCCCCAAGCACCCCGCAGACACTCATCAGTTATACAGGGAAGGTTCCTGAAATGCAGCCACCTCTGAGGGGGAGCACAGCGGCAACACTACACAACTGTTCAGGACACATGAAAGATTCCTCCTCCAGTTGGGAATTGGGTCACCCATACTGTCCTGGGACCAGGACCCCAAGCCTGACGCCCAAGACAGAAGCGCCATGGGGTCTTCAGTGTGTCCAAGCAGCCAGGCCTGACCTGGGTGTTTCAGCTCCCTGAGGCAATAGGATTAAAGCCACAGATCCCGTGAGGCTGGTGCAGCATCCCAGCCCCTCTAACTGCTCCTCTGCCTTCTTTCAGCAGGTTCTTCTCGGAGTCAGAGCGTGGCCAGCTCTCCTTACACCGGGCAGCCGCCGACTGAACAGCAGCTGAAGAAGATGGAGCCAGTGTCAGAAGTGAAGGTAGGAAGGGGCTGGGTCCCCAGCGGGAACCACCTGGCAGCTGATTGAACCCAGTACCCTGAGTCAGGTGCTGATCTCTCGCTCGGTCCTGCCACCAGCATGACTCGTGGCCAGGCAGCAGGAGAGCTGCCCTCTGGGGCTCTGTGGTGTTCAGTCAGGTGGTTGGGTGAGAGAAAAGCCTCCACCCATGTTGAGGCAGCTGCTTAGTGGAGGATGCGTTGTGGCTGAGAGGCATGGTGGGTTTGTCTGCAGGAGATGCTATTTGTTTGCTGCTGCATCCCCCGCTGTGCTCCGTAATAGAGAGGCGTTGGGAAAGCTGCACTGAGGTGGGATTCTTCCCCAGGTTTGTTTTCCAAGGCAGGACCCGCACTTGCCAGGGTTCACCTCCTCCCTTTCCTGGAGGCAGGATCCGATGGTGCAACCAGGTCCCCTGCCCAGCACCTTGGGGTATGGTGCAGCAGGGGCAAGTGGGGGCTGCAGGGTCTGCTCCTGCTTTCTACCTCCTTGAGCACATGAGTGTTTTGAGCAGTTCTAGATGCTGTTGGGGTGTTACAAGCATATTGTCGACCTCACCTTTTAGTTATTAATAGCAATAGCACCATGGTCCCAGTCCTGTCTGTGTGCTGCAGAGGGGCATCCCACTGAGGTCGAGGGCCGCTGGGCAGAGCAGAACCTGATGTGGTGTGGCCACCCCTGCTGGCGTTCAGAACTCTGTCACTTGATTCACCCTCCTGCACCTCAGGGGGTGCGGGACACTCACCGCATAGCCCCCCTCTCCTGGGCTTGTAGAGCAGCGGGACCTGGGTTCTCGCAGGGGAGCCAACACCAATCAAATCACCAGACCTATGTAAATCCCTGCCTGGTTCACACAGTGTCTCACCAGACCCACTTTCTGATTCATTCTTTGCCCAGCCCTACGTTAGCCCCTTTGGCAGCTCCAGCGGTTCTGCTCTGGGGCTGGTGTTGCAGGGAAGTGGGGGGCAGACTGACCCATTGCTTAGGGCTTTGGAGGGATGGTGGGGCAAGTGGCTGTCAGTGGGCTCCAAGGAGGGGCGAGGTGGGGATACCTGCTCTGACTGTCTCTGTGCTCAGGACCTCGAACTAGTAGCACGTTGGGCTCTGTTGTCTGCAGCCCTGGGTCAGCCTGTTCCTCCCCTGGAGCAGCCGGCCAGGCGCTGAGGGCAAAAGTCACACGTCCATCAGCTGAGCGCCTCAGATGGCTCCCTCTTCATGCTGCCGCCTGCACGTCCCAGCTTCCTGGTGCTGCAGGACATGGACAGCAAGGAGCTGGGAGCCTGGCATGCCAGGGCAGGGGCAGAGAATGTGCCAGGTAGGGATGTTGGGCACATGAAGAGATTACGGGCTTTTTCAAAGGGCCTGTTCTTGCCCAGTTGAGCAAATGCTGCTTGGTCCATCTCCCTTTAGGGGAGTGCTGATGATGGGCTGCCTGCCTTCTACTGGGAGGCCACAGGGCAATCTGGCAAATGTCTCCTGGGCTGTGTCATGTCCCAGGGAGTTTCCCAGGCTCCTGGGTCTCAGGGCAACCCTCTGCCACATAAAAGGCTGCAGCGTGTGGGAACAGGTGGTGCTGGGCACCTGTCACAGACACAGCCTTGAGGTTCTTTGCTTTTGAAATCCTGCAAGTGTCTGGGCTCCTGCCCTCTTACCCGCGTTGGTTACCAGCCAAGAGCTATGGCTTTGCCTGTCTGTGCTGGGCATTGCCAGGACGATAGCAGGGCTGGGTGGCGCATAAACAAGCCTGAACGTAAGGCCCCTGGCAAGGGCACCAAGTCAGTCCACGCTGACAGAGACTAAGGACTGAAGGCTGGTGGGACCAGGATGCTACAGCTGGATATTCCAGACCCCTCCATCCCCAGCTGCTGGGTGCAGAAAGGCCTTGGGGCGGGGGGGGGATGCCCAGACCAATCCACCAGTTTCTCAGGCCAGGAAGGACTCTCTTGTCCGTACAAGGCTTGCCTGGGGGCTGCCTGGCTTGGGCCTTTCCACTCCGCAGGCCCTGACTATGAGGGCTGCCATGTGTAGGGCATGGCTTGGGCTCCCTGGGTCGTGCCCGTGACCCCATCCTCTCTCCACCCTAGAGCTCTGAGGCTGTGTACCAGTGGCTCTGCAAATTCCAGCTTCAGCTGTACGCACCCAACTTCATCAACGCTGGCTACGACATTCCCACCATCAGCCGCATGACCCCAGAGGTGAGGGTGGCCATGAGCCATGGGGAGCTGAAGGGCAAGGAGTCTGACAGAGCGTTCCCCCGACCGTGTGAAAGGCTGACCCCAGTGGGCGGGGGTGGGCTGGGAAACCTTCCCGAGCTGCTGTGGCTCTGCGACTGGGGTGGGATGTAGGGTCCATGGCCATTGCCTGGATCAAATGTGTGGTGCTGGCTCCTGGCATCCCAGGCATGAAAAGGGAAAGGGGATCCTCTTAAACCCAGCCAAGTGGTACTGGGGGGCTAGCAGCTTTGTGGGGCCTGTGAAGGATAAGGAGCTTGGCATTTGTTGCTGTGCTGAGCAGCCATCTTGGGAGAGAAGCTGAAATCCCTTCTTTGGGGCTAAGCCCCCACACAGCTGCTGGGGCAGGCCTGGGTCTCCCCCACTGGCACAAACGTGGCCAGGGAGGGAGCTGGTCTGTCAGGAGGGGTTGAGAGCCTTTTTGTATGGGGGCTGGTGCCCTGGCATGACCTCCTGGTGTAGACACCTCACTGCAGTACTGGTGAGCCCTAGGAGCAGACCCTGCGAGGGGGGAGCTGGGGGAGTGCTCACGTGGGGGATGCTTCAGGTCTCACAGTCCTTTGTGGCCTGGTCTTCTGAGGTGCCCAGTCCCTGCAGCTCACACTGGGGTAGCTCGGTGTCCCAGGGAGCTCAGAGCAGCTTGTGCCAAGTTGATGGGTGGGTGGGTGACTGGTCCCTTCAACACGCTCTGGAAACACTGGGGCAAGTGAGGTGGATCCTCCAGAGCTGGCATTGGATCCAGAGTGGGTTTCGGGCAGCTGGAGCAGCATGACACAGAAATGCCTGTCCCAGCCCCAGAGGTGGCTGAATTCTGCCCTTACAGCCGCGGGTGCCCCTGCGTGGGGGTGTGTGGAGAGCAGTGTCTCGCTTCCCTGAGTGTTTTCTTAGCTCTCCCTTCCAGCACCCAACAATTCCAGGGGTCCCATGGGGTCCAGGCCATTCCTTACGTGCATGGCGGTGACGTTGTCGGGGGACGCCACTACTCTGGGTGTGGGGCATACAGCGAAAGCCTCTGTCCAAGCCTTCGTCTCTCACCCCTGGGAGTGGAGAAGTGCCCTTCAGCGGCTGGCGACTGGAATCTTCAGTTCCAGCTGCTGCGGTGCCCAGGGGCTGGGTCCTCGTGCGACAGAGGTGACGTCTCTTTCTGTGCCCTAGGACCTCACGGCCATCGGCGTGACAAAACCTGGACACAGGAAGAAGATCACCTCAGAGATCAACAGCCTGAATATTCCTGAGTGGCTTCCGGAGTACAAGCCTGTAAGGCTGTTGGCTCTCTGCTAGCAATGGGTGTCCAGAACACTTTGCCCTGGTGGCGGGTTCCCCTGTTGGGTGGGAGGTCACAGGGCTAGCCAGCCCTGGGCACACCTACACCTCACCTGTCCCACCCTGGGGTGGCCTTCAGCTCTTTTGATATTGGAGAGAGAAAAGGCCTTATGTGGTCTTGGGACACATCTCTCTACCAGGTGTGGATTAGTCCCATGTTGCAGCCTGGCTTGTGAGGACAGTGTTGTATTGTAGTATGGGAAGGGCCGTCTCCCAGGGCATTGGGAGGCTTCTGTCCCTTCCGGGAGAGCAGTATGGGTAACCCTCTGCAGAAAGGAGCTTTGCCTGGCTTGCTCCTCATCTCTCAGCATAGGTCTGGGGGCCCAGTCCTTCAGGGCTCCCAGAGAAGTTCAGGAAAGAGGCTCCAGGGGTGCTGGATTGATTGGGAGGCTAATGCAGGAGAAGCCTGGGTGCTTGGCTATCTCTGTGCAAGGGCACAGGGCCATTGTTTGTGGCTCATGAGAATGGAGCTAGGAGCAAAGGGATAAGATGAAGCCTGGGAGAGGTGAGGCAGTCTGAGGAAATCGCCCTGTTGATGAAAACTCCCTGGCTCTGCAGCCCTCTGCCGTAAGGGGATGGGAGCGCTGTTGTTTGGGACACTGAGAACTCAAATGGACTGCACTGGAGAGCTGAGCCTGGACAGCGTCCTACTATGAGGTGGGGCTGGGCGTGGGGGCAATCACTGCTGCCCAGCGCCTTCATTCCAATAATTGGGCTCAGCATGTTGCAGGCCATGAGAGGCTGGGGCCCCATTTGCCATACCCTGGCACTTCGGGTAGGGTTTACAGCTGGGCAAAGTGAGTGCACAAATCTGAACACTTGCAGGGGTGCACACAATGGTACAAGAGACGAGCCCCTGGAGCAGATTGCTGATTAACCAGCAGGAAGTTCTTCCATGCCCCAGAGGGCCAGGCACCTGTCTTGCAGTCGGAAGGGATTCATAGCCAGTGTGGGTGTCAGAAGGTTTTATTGGTTCTCAGGATCGCAGTGTAGACAGACTTAGAGTTCCAGCAGTGATCACCCAAGTAGTGCCCTGCATGGATACAAATATCTAGATCTGCATCTGCAAGAAATGGTCTGTGGATATCTGCAGATTTGCAGGGCTCTACACCCAAGGAGCCCTCGAGCCCCCATCCCTGGGCTTGTCTCCTGGCAAACCACCCCATAGGGCAGTGGTTGTCAAACTTAGGGTTTGGACCCAGTACTGGGTCACAGACCTTCAGGCGCTGGATCACAGTGCCCCCTGCTGCCACCACCAAAAGACTAGAATGCATTGCTCAAAGATGGAACTGTTGGGTCACGGGCATAAATTATTTTTTTAACTGGGTCCTGAGGAAAGAAGTTTGAAAACCAGTGCCATAGGGTAAAGACTCTTTCTGTCAGGCAGCTCCACCACCCCTTCTCAGAGCCGTCCCCTTGCCCCTCCCCAGTCCTTTGTCTTCTCCCCTGGGGTGGCTACTTCTCCACCTGCTACAAGGTGTTGTAGCGTGTGGAGCCAGGGCAGGGATCCTAGCTAGGTCTATGTGTATGTGACTGGGGAGGATCCATCCACCCTCTAGTGGTCTCTGCAATGATCACACACCCAGGTCCCATCACTGAAATATGAATGACATGTGGGGAAACTGAGGCGCACATCCACTCTTTGCACTTGTTACACTAGCGTATAAAGCTTTTGGCTTCAGCAGCCTCGATGGGAGTAGGATGTGAATAGCAAGCATGGCATTTGTATTTACCCCTGCCCCCAGTTGTCCATTTCCGTGGTGTCAGGTAAGTGCTAATGCGTTCTTCTCCTTTTGCCTCCTGCCCCGTGCAGGCCAACTTGGCTCTTTGGCTCTCCATGATTGGCTTGGCCCAGTACTACAAGGTCCTGGTGGAGAATGGCTATGAGAACATCGACTTCATAACGGATATCACCTGGGAAGACCTGCAGGAGATCGGCATCACCAAGCTGGGTAAGGTGGGGCCCACCACTGGCAGAGGGCAGTGGGGCTTCACGGCATCTCCCTGGGCTGGAGGGGGGAGCAGTGCAGTTGTAGTGCCCAGGGGCACCCACAGCTGTGGCGTGATGCCTGGCTGAGAGTGAACGATGCACCTTGGGTGGCCATCACTCTGCCACTGGTTAGAAAGGGATGCGAACAGCCTAATCCTGGGAGCCCACTGGCTGTGCTCAGCACCGGACCGGATCAACCCCAAGTGCCTACCCAGCTTAGCTGGTGCCTCTCACTTGTTCCTGCGCAGAGTTTGGCTGCTCCAACACCCCCTCCCATTGCTTCACCAGAGGACTGTGCTGCTCCCAGAAGTGATATGTAATGTGTCCCCATCCCAGTCTGGAGAGCCTCCCTCAACCCTCTCTCCCCATTCATGCTCACTTCTGATACACAACCCTTTCACAACCCCAGTTCTGCTGCTGCCCCTGCCAGCTACCGCAATCCCCGGCCTCTGTCTCCATCATAGCCTACATCACAGGGGCGTGCCCAGCAATGACCAGGAACCACTGAAGAGGGAAATGTGCATGTGGGACTGGCTGGGCCACTTCAGCCTGATGGTATCTGGGACAGGGCAGGGAATGAGGCCCAGTCTTCCCGGATGCCCCTGGGCAGGGGCAGAGCTGAATGCCAGCACGGCCCTGGGATGGGAGGGTACCTGAAGAGGGGAGGGGATTCTCATGCCAGAAGCTAGGCTCAGAGGGAACTGAGACACGAGATCTGTTCACCTCTGGCGCACCATGCCCTGGTGCACACCCAAAGCCTTCAACCTCCAAAGCAGGGCCAGACTATGTATTCAAGCAGCTTCAGGGCTCATGGTGGTACCTTCCTGTGTAGCTGTGTAAGGAGGTTCCCTAGCGTGGGTGTTTCCAGATGTGCTGGGGATCTTGTGCACTCTTTGCTCATGCTTGGACTCCACTGCTCATGGTGTGGGCTGCCGGTGCCAGGAACCAGGAGTGGCATGTGGCTGCAGTGACACACAAGAAACCGGTTACCGTTACAGCCTGACATTTTTGCTCACGGTGACCAATCTTGTCCCTGCCTCAGTCTGTCATGGCTCCCCGTGAGTGAGAGATTCCTGGTAGGGATACAAAGGCCCGCTGAAGGATGGGGTGGGGGAAAGACATGAGGTGTGTTGAGCATACGGGGCACCTGGAGGAGGAGGAAACAGACAGACATGCAGCACTGCACATGGGTCCATTGTGTCTTGGTCACTACACTCACCATGTGCAACTGGCTAACATCCCAGTTTGCTGGGAATTCAGTTCCCTTCAAGTGACAGCTGGAGGAGTTTGACCCGTCACTAGACAGCAGTCACCCTTACACCACTGGATGAATGCTGAATACTGGTTAGTTTCCCTGAATTAGACGTTGGTGGCACTCAGATTAACACAAAGCCCCTCCACCTAAGCTTCTTTCTGGGTGTCTGACTGATGAGTCTTGCTCACATGCTTGGGGTTAGCCGGTGACTATATCTGGGGTCAGGAAGAAATTTTCAGCCAGGGCAGATTTTGGGTGTAGCCTTGGTGGCACTGTCCCTGGAATGCTGAACCCAGGTCTGGCATCTGCTATTTAAAAAGGATGTTGAACAATTGGAGAGGGGGCAAAAAAAAAAAAAGCCTTGAAAATGAATTGAGTGTTGGGAGAGAATTCCTGGCAGTGAGAGACTCAAAGAGCTCAATCCTTTTAGCATGCCAAGACAATCAAGAGGTGATGTGTCTCTGTCTCTCCAGGGAGAAAATAGTGGATACTAAGGGGCCCTTTCATTTAGCAAAGATGGGCAGAACAAGAACCAGTGGCTGGAAGCCAGACAAATTCCAATTAGAAAGAAAGCACAAATGTTTAATACAGGGTGATTAGGCACTGGAGCAAACTGCCTAGGAAAGTGGCAGGTTCTCCAATGTTAAAGGTGACATTAAAGTTTGACTCAAGCCCCCAGAGCCACCAGTGCAGAGAGGAAGGAAATCAGAGAGGAGGGAAATCAGTGGGAGGTTAAGTCACCGAGCCTGTCTCTGGGTTTTTAAATATTAATGTGGGTAACCTTTAGTTTCGGCAATAAGACAGCAGTGCTGTCTGTAGCCAGAACAGCCTCTGTTCCTAGCTGGCTCTGAGCCGATTGGCTGCACTTTGCATCCTTGCCATCATGAGATGACTGAGGCCCAGGCTGAAGGAGCTGAGCGAGACCCTGCCGAGGAGGATTTGGTGGTGAGGAGAGAGGACGGGGGGCCTCTCGTTGTGTTTTGTGTAGGGAAGAGATCAGGATTCACAACAGTGAAGAGCTGCCAGCTAATGGCTGCCTTGTGAGCTCAGGTGGGAGCTTGAAAACCCGCCAGCCTCCCCTCCGTGAGGAGAAATTCTCCTGTCCAGGGCCCTGGATTGGTTGGTCTCTTACTGCCTCCTCGCCCACCAGAGCCTGGTGTTGCTTTAATTAGGGAGGTTAGTGCCTTGTTTCCAAAACTGTTGGGATCTCCCCCTGCCTAGCCCCTGGGCAAAGGGATCTTCCTCAACATCCCAGCAGGAATATTCCCCGTGCAGCTGGGAAATAGAGAAACCTGTTGAAGGGCCAGAAGTGCTGGCTCTGATCCAGCCCTGGGTTCGAGGTCAGTGGAAACCAGGGACCTAGGTGCAGCAGTGCAGCATCCAGGAGAATCTCTGCGCTGTGCCAACAGGAGCTGGGATTGTTGCAGGAGCCTAAAGGAGTTGGGCACTCGGCCCTAACTCCACAAGATTGCTGTGCTTCATGATCCTCATGCCCCTTTGTGGATCCCACCCTTCAGAAATAACCCCTCCCCAGCCGTATCCACAGCTCAGGTGCAGCAGAGGAGGACAGCACGTGA
Organism: Podocnemis expansa; assembly: GCA_007922195.1. Lineage (NCBI taxonomy): Eukaryota > Metazoa > Chordata > Testudines > Podocnemididae > Podocnemis > Podocnemis expansa. Next base: position 3,115,825 of record ML682107.1, on the reverse strand, counting down.
GAAGGGACAGGACAATACAGAGCTGGGGGAGCTCTTGCTATCTCAGCTGTTGGCAGAGACCTGGGCCACCTGCTTTAGGGCTTTCGCCAAATTCCTCCTAGTGGAGACCATGGTGAGACCTAACATGGGGGGAGATTATCCACATCTGCTCCTGCGGCTCCCTGCGCCTTGCTCTACGGCTGCCAGACACAGGATGCCAGGAGAGATGGACCATGCATCTGCACCAGTGTGGCAGTTCCTAGGTTCCTGTGGAAGCTTCTCCAGTGTAAAGATCTAGGATGGGGTGGTCAAATGGACTCTGGAATCTTTTTATTTATGTATCATCATAACAGGAGGTATTTGTTACTATTTTCTCTGAAGTCTGGACCTTGATGGTACCTTAGCCAAGAAATTTGGGCTTTTACAAAATGAATTGACTGGCTTAGAACTAAGGAGTGCTTATTGCATGGCCACAGGGCCCCCTTTCATATTAGCGATGTAACTCCAGAGAAATCCACTGACGCCCCAGGGATCTCTCCCTTGCAGCCTCAATATCCTCGTGGTTAAAACACCCTAGAGTTTCCAGCCTCGGTTAAACCACGGGGGTCTCTGCCACTGCTCTGGGGGAGACAGATGTGCCTTTGGTCTGTTAGCGTGGTTTGGTACGGCTGAGACAGCTGGCCCAGGAGATAGTTACTTCACACAGGCCAGGGTGTGAGGGTTTGTGGGGTTGTGAACAGGACAGGTTCCTCCTCATTGGTTAATGCCTCCTTTGTGCTTTTGCCTTCCTGCCCCCTCAGGCCACCAGAAGAAGCTGATGCTGGCCGTGAAGAAGCTTGCAGAAATCCAGAAGGCCGAGTATGTCAAGTACGAGTCGGGGACCCTGAAGAAGAAGGCCCCCCAGTCTCTGGACGTGCTGGCCATAGAGCCGCCCCAACAGGACAGTGCTGAGTGCCAGTCTCCCAAGATGACCACTTTCCAGGACAGCGAGCTGAGCAGCGAGTTGCAGGTGGCCTTGACGGGCCCCAGCGAGGTGCCTGAGGGCCAGGAGAAGCAGGCGAACCATGTGGCGCACGTCCGGGAAGGGGCAGGCTACCGAGCCCCATCATCCCGGCATGTCCACGAGAACAGCCTGAGTGGCCGGGCCAAGCACATAAGCAGCTCCCAGGAGCTGCTGGGGGATGGGCCCAAGGGGCCGAGCACTGCCATGTCCAAAAGCCAGGAGTTCCTGACAGAGGAGGGGAAGGAGGGGCCTCCTAGCACACCCAAGGAGGTCAGGCCTGTGCGGCACGGGCACACAGTCAAGAGAGCCAGCGTGCCTCCAGTGCCAGGCAAGCCGAGGCAGTCATTCCCCGCAGGTGGAGGGCGCTTCACCCCACCTCAGACACCCACCAAGCCGCGGCCGTCCTCGCCTCAGACTCTCATTGTGCCCCATGCCACGGCCAAGGTCAAGCCCACACCCCAGCTGCTCCAGCAGGTTGACCGTCCCTTGTCACCCAGGTCCCTGCCCCAGTCCCCCACACACAGGGGCTTTGCCTATGTCATGCCGCAGCCCATGGAGGGTGATGGCTTGGCTGGGCACCCCTCGGGCCCCTTGGCACAAGCGGTTCCAGTCCTGCCGGTCTCAGTGCCAGTGTTGTGCCTGCCACCACCGAGTGGGGAAGCAGAGGAGGAGTCGGGCCGGCCGAAGAAGCGTGCGCACAGCCTGAACCGCTACGCCATGTCTGACAGTGAGCAGGAACGAGATGAACTTCTTGTGCCAGATGCCGGGCCCTACGCCACGGTGCAGCGCCGGGTGGGCAGGAGCCATTCAGTGCGGGCGCCGTCAGGGGGAGACAAGAACGTCAACCGGAGCCAGTCCTTTGCTGTCAGGCCCAAGAAGAAGGGACCTCCCCCGCCGCCCCCCAAGCGCTCCAGCTCCACCATTTCCAGCACTAACATGGCCGAAGACTTCACCAAGGAGGGGGAGGGGGAGGTGCCCGATGGCGGCATGGAGGAGGAAGAGGTGGTGCAGACCAGTTCCCGGGAGCAGAGACGCGCCAGCGATTTTGGGGGCAGTGTGGACACAGGCAGCGCAGGTAGCGTCAAGAGCATCGCAGCCATGCTGGAAATGTCCTCCATCGGGGGGGGCGCCCGGGCACTGGCACTGCAGAAACCTCACGCTGCAGGAGGGAAGGGGCCAGAAGGCTACTACCTGCACCCTGGGCTTGCTGTGCACTTGGCCAGCCCAGAACATTCCCGAGTGGCCACCGTCCTGGCCACAGTGAAGCACAAAGATGCCATCGGCCTGGACGGGGAGGTGGTGAACCGGCGCCGGACCATCAGCGGCCCTGTTACCGGCCTCGTTGCCGCTGCCCGCAGAGAGCGCTCCGATAGCGTCCGGTCAGACACGGGCAAGGACAGCAGCCCAGCAGAGCGCCTGCGGGCGGAGCCTGGGGGCTCTCCCCAGAACAGCTCGTCCGAGAACATCCCCTTTGCTGAGGAAGGGAACTTGACCATCAAACAACGGCCCCGGCAGATGGGGCTGGCCAAGGGTGAGGCGGGGGACGGGATCTCGCCTGCTCTCCGCCACGGGGACCTGGCTAAGGTAGAGGCCAGCGCCACGCTCAAGAGGCGGATCAGGGCCAAACAGAGCCAGCAAGACAACGTCAAGTTCATCCTGACTGAGTCGGACACGGTCAAGCGGCGGCCCAAGTCCAAAGACAAGGAGCAGGGGCTGGAGCCAGCCCCCCTCTCCGTCTACCAGAACGGCACTGGCACCATCAAGAGGAGGCCAGCATCTGACATGAGTGGTGCGGAGTCACCCCCACCACCCCCGCCAGGCCCTACTGCTGGCGAACGGCAGGACGGCCTGGAGCCTGCTCTGCAGGCACCAGGCGGAGAGCCTAAAAAGCCTTTCAAGCCACCGGTCTCTCCCAAGCCCGTGTTAACCCCACAAGCACAGAAGGTCTCCGGGCCACCCACACCCACTTCCAAAAAGGCACCGATCCCCAGCCCTGGCAGCCCAGGTAAGTGGCGTCCTGTTCACCAAGGGACACGGGCTCTGTTTCCTCTGGCCCTTAGTTCCATTCCCACGTGCTGCTCTCAGCTGAGCCCTCGACCTAAGTGGGCTCCAAGCGGATTCACTCTGGCCTGGGAGGGCAGTCAGGTGAGCCCCAGATGGGGTGATGCAGGGCCCTGCCTCCTGGCCCATACAGCAGCAGTGGGCTTGGGGGGCTTCTCCAGCGTAACGCAGGGAGACAGGCGCCAACGAGGGCAGGATGTCTGTCCCCATCTGTCCAGCGGAGCCTCTCAGGGACTCCCCTGCTAGGTGTGGCTGCTGAGCCCATGTTGGGTGAGTGCTGCTCCACTGTGATGTGCTGCAAACAATGAGGGGGCAGAGCAGTGACAGCAGCAGAAGTCCAGCCTAGGCCTTTGCTCTTAGTTACTGCTTCAATTGTGGTAGCACCAGGGACCCTGCTTGTGGCTCATGGCGCCAGGTGCTGTACACACAGAACAAAAAGGCAGCTCCTGCACCAGAGACCTTCCAGTCTCACTTGAATCCTGCCTGCAGCCAGCCTCCACCAGGGGCGTTCTTTTCCTGCCCCATCCTGTTCTCCTGGCCGTGTCCTGGTACCTGTCGCCACACAACCCTGTCCAGGAGACGTGAAAAGACCCCTCTGAGACCTGCTGCTGGAACTCAGCACAGCGTTCATAGTCCTGTCAATCAGCTGCTCCCAGTAATGAGCCAGGTTGGTCCAGAACCCTTCCTGGTCTGACACGGATACACACAGGCAATGATAGGCTCTTTGGGGAGGGGGAATCGCTGTCCACAAGTGAGTCCCAGGGGACCGTGGTAGGGATCTCAGGCTAGGAGTGAAAGTCTCTATGGCCTGAGCCAAAGGGCAAATCTGCTAGCTGGAGGCCCTAAAGAGTCTACAGAGGGGACGAGGGCCCATGCTGGGTTATGAGCAAATAGACCAGTGTCTGGGGAGGAGAGGTCCCAGCCAGAACTATTTCTATAGCCCTGGTGTCCATGGCTGCAGGTTGATGAGAACTCAGCAGGGCCCCTTGGATGACAGGAGTATGGGAAATAGTCCTCACTAGGGACCTGGTTCTGAGCTGGAAGCAGGGAAGTGTTTAAAGGCTCAGCCATCCCGGCGTCGGAGGTGGGCAGAGCGCTCTCAGGGTTTCCGGTAGGAAGCTATTCAAGAGCGCTACTCATCTGGCCTTATCCCATGCCTGTAAAGGAGCCTGTGGCTGTGACAGGTGAAGTGCTCTCCATGCCGGGGTGTGGAAGCATCATCAAAGCTGTAGGCCCCCAGGTCTCCACCTGCTCAAGTGCCCCCTGCCCCTGGGTGCTAGGCGTATTCTGAGCCATGCCCCAGCCTGGCAGGTGAGCTCGTGATCCCAGAGTACACCCAGGATTAAGCAGGGAAAAGCCTGACTGCAACTCCCTTCCCCGGGCAGGCCGGCCCCAGGGGTGCACTCAGCAGCTAGCCTGGCTGTCAGGGGCCGCCCCAGTCTCCACTGAGATCCCCAGCGTGAGGCCACGGGCCGGTGCCAGCTGGCTGACCTCCTCCAGCTCAGTCAGGGCAGCTCTGCCATGTACTGCCAGCTTCTTTAGTCAGGTTATATTTTTAAAAAATTCAGTGAGCTTGTTAGCACCCATGATAATTGGGTTTTGTCAGTAGCCCCCACCTCCTGCAGGGATGACCCCCCAACTTCCTCCCCAGCCCCCAGTGTGAACAGCAATGGCTATGACCCTCACTGCCTTTCTTTCTTCTCTCCTGCAGAGGTGAAGCGGGTCCACGGCACTCCACCCCCTGTGTCCCCCAAGCCCACCCCGCCCCCGACGGCCCCCAAACCCCCCAAGGCCCATGCCGCCCTCCAGTCTGTGAGCGCAGGCTCCACTCCCACCCCGTCCCCCGCCAGGCAGCTCACCACCATGATCAAGCCTTCCAGTACCCCTCCGTCGCTCTGCTCAAGCCCGGCCAAGCCCCTGTCACCTGGCGGGCAGCCCCCGCAGGTGCCCATTAAGCCGCCACGCTCCTCCCTTGCCGGGCCCTCGGCAGAGAGTGCCAGCCCTGAGGCAGTGCACCAGAAACTGGAGGAGACGAGCGCCTCGCTGGCAGCTGCCCTGCAGGCCGTGGAGGAGAAGATCAAGCAGGAGGACGGGCAAGCCGCAGAGTAAGCATTCTGCTCGCCTGGTGGGTGCACACTGGTCAGTGCCTCATTCAGGTGGGGTGCCAACCTGTGGGACTCACTGCTGTGGGATGGAGGCTGGCAAGGCAATTAGGAAAGGCATCAAGGGGGGCAGGACCTGGCACTCAGGGTTTGATACTCCCTAGCAGAGAGATCTGAACCACCCCTCTGAGTGTGTAGCTCCCCCTCTCATTAGGTGAGAGCATTGGAAGATGGGTGGAGGAGGGCCCTGCCTTTCCCTAGAGCATCAGGGTATTTGTCAACGGTCTCGTCTAGCCCGGGGCAGAGTGAGCGGCAGCCACCTAGCCCTGGAGCTCTGGCCACGACACCTAGATTGTACCTCTTCCCTGGCTGAAGCCCAAGGGGATGCTGAGGCTGGAACTCGACGGGCTAAAAGCAAATGGAAGATGCTGAACTCTTGGGGCGCCGAAGTTGGGCCCTCTACAGATCTAGGCTTGCTCCAGTAGAAGATGCCTCTTTTCACTTGGTGTAGGCAAAGCCCAGCTGTGGCCTTTCTTGGGGTGCTTCCAGTGAGTCTTTTCTTCATGGGTTAGTTTTTTTTAGCCCCACAGGGCAGGGACTGATTTCTCCAGCCCCTGTGTGACAGTGCTGAGAGATCACAAACCCAAAAATTCAGTTCTGTGGACTGTATTGACTTTTTGCATGGGCTGTGAGCAGGGCTTGGCTCTGTGAGCTAATAAATATCCAGCAGCTGTACAAGGCTGTTGCTTACCACATGGCCCCACTCTTGGAGGGGAAGGAGACAAGGACTCCCAGCCAGCCAGCATGTGTCACAGCTGGTAACTGGATAGCAAAGGAATTGTGAGACTAGGGAACTGATGCTGGTGGAAGGGTCAGTGTGAATCGGAGCATTATGCTTACACAGGCGTAACTCCCTGTGTGGACGCTCTTACTCTGGTGCAAGAGGGCCCATTTCTAGTTTAGCTTATGTTGCTCCCGAAATGATTTAAACTAAGCTGAAAAAAAACCTATTCCTGGGACTGAGCTTGAGGAAAAATTAGATGAGCGCAGCAAGTCAAACAGGGGTGTGGAAAACTCCCCCCTCGCCCTGGTGATCTAGTTAAGCTGCCTGAAGTCGCTGTGAAGACCTAGCTCCAGGTGGGTCTCCTCCCCTTGGCATGAGCAGCGGTGCAATTGGAGTGTTACAAGCGTAGACAGCCGAGCCCTTGTATTGGATCACAAGGGTTAGCCTGGGGCATAATTACACTGGTGTGACTGGGAAATCTCCTGGGCTGGTGAGCCCGCAGGACTCCGTCATCATTTCAGATGTGTGCGCAGAGAGATATCGGCTCTCCTGCTGCCCCAGACCCGCTCCCCTGACCCTGCTGCCAGCGGAGGGGAGGAGGATGCTGGTTCCCACTGGGGGGAGTCAGCCTGCCCCCTGGGCAGGAGGGGGCCAGGACGGAGGTTCAGTCCTGACGGGGACAAGGAGGGCTGAGTAGGGACACGGGCTTGGGCACAGGGGGCAGTACGTGGGGATTCCTGGGGAGATCTGGGTTTGAGGGGGGCCTTCAGGAGACAAGCTGAGGGTGGGGCACAGGGTGATGGGAGCGGTGCAGGACACAGGCTCAAGGGCTACCCTGGCTGAGATGTGTTTTGTTTGGGGAACAGAACTGTAGAGGTGAGGGGGTGAGGAAATCTACCCTGCCAGGGATTGGGGTGGGGGATGCCAGAATCCGCTCCCCAGTTTTGGTGGCAGTTACTCCAGCGCTCGGTGCTACACCCGTTCCCACCCCATAACCTTTCTGCTGCCTCTCCCATGGGGCCCAGGAGGTGAGATGCCAGGGTGGGACCATGGTCCCGCAAGGCGCAGGGCTCCCTTTGCTGTGCTACGCTAATGGTGGCTCTCTGCACCCCCAGCTCGGCCGTGGAGTCAAAGAGCACAGTCAGCATCCTGGATGACATTGGCAGCATGTTCGACGACCTGGCTGACCAGCTGGATGCCATGCTGGAATGAGGGCTGAGGGGACTGCCAGCTAACCTCAGGATTCACCGTGGGCACAAGGGCACAATGATCTACTGACTCCCAGCCCCCCACCACCCCGTGTACAGCCTGTCCTCCCCTCGTCCCATATCCAGTCCTTGGGGGTTTGCACAAAGAAGAAAAGATTACCTCAGGATTGTGCTTACACGAACCGAGGCGCTCACGGCAGGCTTTTGTCAGGGGTGGTTTGGCAGAAGCAAAAAAAGAAAAAAAAACATTATTTTTTTTTCTACCTATCAAGCAACCTTGGGAAAAAGGCGACTGTATTGAGGTCTGAAACCAACTGCCAGCCAAGGCACTGAAGAGATGGGGTTAGCGCCATCTCCATGTTGTTCTGTGACACGCTTTGCCAGGCCAAACCCGCCGTCGCAGCAAAAACTATTATGTTCCGGTTGTGCAGTTCACCTGAACTTCCCTGGTTTTATTTTGAAATGATCTGCCTCTCTCAGACGCCACCACTCCTGTGTGGCCAGAACCAGTCTTGGCCCATCTGCTTTTCTCCCGTTGGGTTTGGGTAGCCACTCATTCTGGTGACTCCGTGTTAGTATCGTTTCTTCACTGAGCACTTCCATTATCTTGTGTGCCGCCATCTGCGTTCCCATGCCCTCGTCCGCTGTTGTTGGGAGGCAGTAGGAGATGTGGGCCCAGGCGGGTTCCTGCCCGCTGGCGCTAAGTTAACTGCATGCTTTGTTTTATTCGGAAGGTGTGTGTTTGTTCTTTCCTGGTGCTGAGAAGCTGTGACTGTGAGACATTGTTCTGGTGACGAGTCAGGTTTGACCATTCACTCTTTTCTCTTTCTTTTGTCTTCTGTTTTCTTTTCGTGTTCTGGTTTTGGGGGTGGGGGTGGGGCGTCTAGCTGCGGAAGAGGTGCTGTGAGAAGGCTATGTACTTTTGCATGATTGAGACAGTGTCATAACAAGAAAGAAAAATCTAGAAAACAGCCCTGCCCTGCCTTGCCCAGGCAGTCTCTCCCCCATGTGCTGCTACCTACTTGGGTGGCTCCTGGCAGCTGCCTGAGGAGACGTTTCCTGGGCATCTTTCACAGCACAGAAAGGGCTGTTGAAAATCTTGAGCACAGCACCATCACCTTGCACTTTTCTCCAGTCAGCTGCCTGGCTTCCAAAGACTTGGTCCTTGACTTGGACTATTCAGCCTTTAATGGCCATCCTCATGCCCCGTGGTCCTCTGCTGGAGTGACTGACAGTCACATGCGCTGTTTGGCCCGTGCCCTTTGCTGGGGCCTGACCGGGCTCTGTGCAAGTCTGTGGTGGAGGGGTGGGCTCTCAGACGGTGATCTCTGTTGAACAGGAGGCTTGACATGCATTGGGCCTGAATGGCATTGTGTCCCCAGAGCAGTGGGGGGTCTGGCACTCCCCCTTACGGGTGGCATGTGCTGGATCATGGAGCTTTTAGCAAGTAGGAGCTGGAAATCTGTGCTGGGGAGGGGAAAACCTACTCCACCTGCAGGGAGGGTGGGAAGAGGCTTAGATGGCAGGCAACTAGAACTTGTTCAGCTCTCGGAGGGCTGGGGAAATTCAGGACCAAGCTCTCCCCACGTGTAGCTGGAAAGTGCCCATTTCACTGCTTTGTCCCCTCAAAACATTGCAGTAGCTGCAGGCCCCCAGAGAGGGCCAGAGCAAAGGGTCCAACTTCTAGGAGCAGTGTGGCTGGTACAGTAGCATTCCCTAGTGATGGGAGGGCAGGGTCATCCTTCAGGCCTCCCAGGCAGAGCTGTAACTAAAGAAGCTGGCACCCGGGGCGCGTTCTACTCAGAAAGTGCCCCTTACAATAGCTGGTGCCTGGAGCGATTGGCAGGGAATGTGCCCTTTAATGGAGTGGCTCAATGGAGCCGCTCCGGTGTGCCTGGAGCAAAGTCCCCTTCGGCCCACCATAGTCACGGCTCTGTGGCCGGGTTCTGTGTTTGCGTGGGGCTGGTGGGGGCCGTTGGCAGGCAGCAGCACCCACCGCAGCCATGGCCAAGGGAAGCCAGCCTGAGGCTTCTTCACTTCTGAGATGTGAACAAGCTGGGGCTGCACCCAGGGCCAGCCCTGACACACGGATGGCCTGTGTTAGGCCATGGGGCCTCCAGTGCTCTGCCTGGACAGTACGGGGGGCGGGGGGCAGCCATACAACAGCTGTGACCAGACGTGGAGACGGCTGGGGGCACCCCGCTCACAAGCACAACACTGACATCCTAAATTCTCATGGTTCCCACACTGCCAGCCTGGTGAACGCTTGCGCAGGGAGCTTCCTGTCCTTGTCAAGCAGCATTTCCCAGTAGTCTCTGCAAGGTGGGGATACTCGGTCCCGTGTCCAGGGGAATTAGCTTCCGCTCCCAGCTGCAGTCGGGGGGTCCTGGCCTGTGCAGAATGCTGCCAGGCGCTCAGCCTTGGTGGGGCAGAGTGGGGATTGAGTGCCGCAGCACGGCCTCGCCTCCTGGTCCCTGAGATCTGCTCTCCTCCCTGTTATTGTCACCTTCGCACCTTAGCCCTTCTGCCAAGGGTGTGTGGGTGGCCTTATCGATGGGATCAGCTGTAGCTGGGAGAGCCCTGGCCTCCCCGTCCTCCCCCAGAGGTGCAGGACAGGAGTGTTCCTGATGCCCTAGTTCAACGGTCCAGCTTTAAATGTCCCCAGCAATGTGGCTGCTGCTCTGTCCATCTCGGAGCTGTTCCAGGAGTAGGACCCAGCATGCGTGCCGAGGGCAAAGCCAAGCCAAGGACTCATGTTAGCGTCTTTGGGGCCGGGAGGAGACCCCTGGTGTCAGAGCATGACCTTGGAGTGGTGGTAGTTCACACACTGGAATGAAAGCCGGCTCCTTCCCAGGCCACTGACTGAGGGGGCATTGCTGTTAGTTACTCCCGTTCCTCCAGGCTGTGCGCTTAGCACCCTGCCATCTGTAAGGCCGAGCCCTCGGCCAGAGCCCACTCTCCCTAGAAACACCCTGCCAGTTTCCAGGCCAGGCACACAGACAGGCTCAGACCAGGGGCAGATGCAGCCCTGCTTCTGTTAGGTCTCTTTCTGGCCTCTCAGGGCTCAACTGCATGGTGTTGCGGTATGTCCAGTGGGTGTGAATTGTGGAGAAGAAAGAGCAGGTTTAAAACAGAGAAGGAAGTGCATCCTACACAGTTCCCAGGGTTGTGAGGGCAGAAACCTGGGCCCAGAAAGGATTAGATAAGTTCACGACAGACGGTTCACTTGATAATTGCCTTGTGACGCAGCTGGCTGGTACTGGGCCCTCTTGGAGGCAGGACGCTGGGCTGGGTGGGCCGAGGCAGTGTGGTTGGTCATCATGTTGCTGCGCTTGCTGTGCTAGTTAGCTTGTGCCAGCAGGTCTACAATGTTGGTAGTTTACACCCCTCCAGCTGGCACAGCAATGCCATGGAAATAAGCCCTGTCCGCCAGTGTTTGGCTGAAGCCCTGGAGGAGGAGTTGGCCATCCCGGCCACTCTGTATTGGAGCTACGTAAGCTAATGCTGGTTACGCCTAATACCTTTAGAAATGTCTCATCTCTGAGGGGATGTGCATTGGCAAAAAATCCCAAATTGCCTCTCTGTTGCTAAAGCCTCCCCTGTTTCTGTTACCTGCCCCCTCTCTTCCCTGCCCTCGTCCCTGTCTAAGCAAGTAGGGTGGTGCCTGGACCAGAACAAGAAGCTGTGGCTGGTCGGTTGGAAGCATCAACGTCCAGGGTTGGCAGACAGGATGAGGCTGGGCCTTTGATGTGTCACCTGGGCTTTTCCTCCAAATTTGACAGACCAGTGTTTCCAGCCTGCAGTGGGTCCAGTGCTGAGGCTTTCCGTCCTGCAGCTTGTGCCCAGGCCGGTCGCTGTTTATAGGCCTGGTTCCTGGGATGTCCTGTGTGTGAGTAAAGGGCCTGGGCTCAGCTCCCCTGCAATTTGCAAAATGCCAGGTTTCCCCTGCTGCAGCTTGATGCTTCTGCTCCTTTGTCAAACCAAGGACTGTGGGGCTCCAAAAGCAGGCTACAGGACTTGACTCCTTCAGACCATTCATGCCGTCAGCGCCTTCTTTGTCATCCTCAGCCTCCAAGTCTAAGGGCTGTTAGCTGACACAGTATCCCAGTAGGTTTTTTTAATACTTGCTGGGCTTGTTATAGGCAAAAGAGTCTAAGATGAAGCAAACAGAGCAGTGGTGGGAATGATGGGGTGAGGCCTATAGTTGGGTCAATACCCGTCTGTGGTGAAGTGTTACCAATGTTCCTAGTTGGGGAACAAAAAAAATCTTTCTGTGGAGGGCGAGAAGGGATGAAGAAATAAGCTATATAAAGAAGTATTAATTTATTGGGAAAAGAAAGAGTTGACATATTTTTCCCCTTAGAAATTAAAACTTTAACAGATATATATTTAAAAATATTAAAAATAGTATCAATTATATAATAAGTTTTAAAAAATCAAGAGAACTGGATTTTAGCTTGAGAAAAACTTACATAATAAGCTCCATGTCTTTGTGGCAAGATCATATTAAGAGTAGCACAAACATATGATACCTTTTATCTTGTTAGAAGGTATGTGCAAACAGATTTCTGTTTTGCTGTTTGAATTCAGTGTTCTTCCTTTATTTTTACACAGTTTAAGAAACTCAAAGGATGTGCCTTGATTTACAAAAGTGTTTTTGTTTTTTTTTGGTTAATGCTGAGTTGGATTTTTTTAAGGTGTTTTTGGATTGGGTTTTTTTTTTTTTTTCCTTTTTAAAAATGTGTGTATGTGTGTGTGTTCTAGAGAATACACAGCTGTATATTCATGTATAAATGGTTTGGAGTCTGATTTGTTGCTTGAATTCTGATGAATGCATTTTGCTTGTGGTTTCAAAATGTGTTGATGTAATTTTTTTTTTTTGAGAAGTACAAACTGCTCTCCCGCCCCCCCCCCCATTGTGTTTGCTGATCCAAATGTATTTGGCACAACTTCGAAATTTTGTTTTAAAAAAAAAAAAAAAAGCCTAAAACTATCTGTTGTAAAGAAAAGAAATGTATCTTAAAAAATCCATAAAGTTCTACATGATGGATATATACATATATATATATATTTTTTATGATTAAGTTATGGAATCTGTATTGTATTCCCAGTCTGTCAAAGCTATGCATCTTGGTGCTTTTTCCTGCTCTTCTGTGCGTTCGTTCCACCTCTATTACTATGATTATTCTGAATATTAAATGGCTCGTGGTGCTTTAAAGAAGTTTGCTCCTATGAAAAGTCTGGCAACAAATATTTAAAGGCCAAAAAAACAAAAAACAAACAAAAAAAAACCCCCCACCTTCCCTTATCAAGTTGCTGCCACTGAGATGTGTGACATTAATTGTAAAAGGAAAAAAAATCTTGTTATTTTTTATTGTTGGCACGTCAATCCAAACAACCTGAAAATCCATTTTCCAGCCCATTTGTAAAGCACCAGGCTGTACAGTGTGTGTATCTGTCCTTCTGGTTCGCGGCAGTGGACTGACGCCGACACCAGCTCCTGGGTCAGGCATGTGGCAATGGTATGCTTGATTGCGTTTCCTGCCATCAGCTCTCAATAAATGTCAGAAACCCCAAAGCAGTCGCTGCGCTTGTTCCTGGGGGGCGGGAGGGTGGGGAGAAAGGGGTGCTGTGCAGGAAGGGGGGGGAAGAGCAGACAGCGGTGAGGGAGAAGGAGACAGCCAGGGCTCAGGGTGCAGGGCCGGCTCAAGGGCGGGGGGTGCCCTAAGCCAAATTGTGAGTTGGTGGCCCCCCAAGTCTCATTCATGGAGCATGAAAATGGTTTTCCAAAGTGCATAAGGCGCCAGCGGCTGCCCGCAGAGGGAGGGAAAGTGCCCGTTGCCTGTGTGACTGGAGCTGCAGCGTGGGTGGAGGGGGCTGGCGCTGCCAGGGGAGAGGGGAAGGGCTGGGAGCCA
>ML682107.1:3060247-3102373 GCA_007922195.1 Podocnemis expansa | reverse complement strand
CTTTTATTGGCAAGGAAGAAATAATCCAATCTATATTACAAGCTTAAAAACCGTAGAAAATGTGAGTAAAAACGCACCAGAGGTTTTCTCTCTTTACTACAGAGACTGTAATGAGAGGGAGGAGACCCAAAGCGCTTGTGTTACTTGTTCAGAGAAGTAGCTTGTGGTGTAAAATCGTACCTGACTCCTCAAGGAAGATTCCTCATCCAACCCAACCAACCGCTTGCTGCTGTCTGGGCAGTTACATTAACCATGAGACAGACGGGCTGCAGGGAACCCGAATGGAGCGCAAGGCCAAAGCTCAGCTCTTACCACTTCCAAAGCGACCCGGCTCCCCCATCTTTGCTCCCTCACCAGGCACAGCTGTGCTCACAAAGCTGTGCTGTGGTTGGCGCCCACACAGCCCAGTCAGCACACTGTGCTGTAGTGACACAGCAGCAACAAACCACTGCCCAGTGTCACATTCAGGACAGAGCACGGCAGTGACCCGCTGGCCCTGGGAGCTGCCAGGTCTCCCATTAAATGGACGTGGCAGAAGTCTCAGGCGTTCCTGGGCTAAGCCGGCCCTGGGGTGGTGGCAGGTCAAGCCGTGCTGAGGGCTCGTTGCTGTGGCTGACAGCAGGCAGCAGGCGGTGCCGGTGAGCAGAGGGGCGGCAGCAGCCATTTCAAAGCAGTGTCAGTTCTCCAACAGGCCGGCGGAGGGGAGGGAGATTTTGGTAGCTTGGTGTGCAGGACTCCCGCAGCTGCCGTCATTAGCATGTCCAGACCTGTCGGGATGGGGTTGGACCCCAGTCGATCAAGGAAACACAACTGGCTCCTGCCCACCCAGGACCAAGCCTGAGAACTCCGCCGTGCTGCCAGGGGCCAGTTCTGCTACCCCAATGAGCCAGGACGAGGTGGGAGCTCTTAGCCGCGGTGGGACCTGCCCTTCCCACAAACCCCAGCCCTACAGCCACAGCCCCCCAAAGAGTGGCCACATAGGCAACACTCTCCCCAAACTGCCACCCCCACAGGGCAGGGCCTAGGCCCTGGCTCAGCTGCGGATTTTATCCTGGCTGAGTTGCTGGGCTCTGGGTTCTCCCCACAGCACGAAAGCTGTCATAGGAAAGCCTGGATGTCTGACCTTAACAGTGCTGTCCACAGCACCGGAGAAGAGGCGGCCCCTGGAAACCGCGAGTGCCGTCACACTGCCCTGGTGGCGCAGCAAGGTTTGGGTGCAAATCATGTTGTCCATGCTCCACACCTGGAAGGACACACAGGTGGTGAATGCAAGGCCAGAGACTTTCAGGCCCATCTGCCTGGGCATTGAGGGGGTCAGAGGAGAGGGCTCTGGCCACAAAGGGAAGGCTACAGTAACCTGAGGATGTGACCAAGAACCCGGAGAATTCTCCCCCATTAGCTCACAAGCCTCACTTGCCCTTTGGCACAAACTGGGACCCGTGTTTGGTTACTGGAGCCAGGCCTGGGGTACTGTCGGCCTCAGCTGAGAACATGTGGCAGTGCAGATCACATCACAGCTGTGTGGGTACAGCCATGGTCCCCAACAACTGGCTCAAGGCCCCAACAGTCAGGTACTAACCCCAGGTCTCCCGAGTCCCAGTCCAGAGCCATATGGGTCAGGACTGAACAGGTTCTGGCGATGCACTCTGCGTGGTGGCAGCACTGGACATTATCATCCATAACAGCAGTACTCCGGTAGCTCCTGTCACATGTGGATGCACTTGGACGAGGGCTCGATAAAACTCGGGCACCAGGTCCCCACAGAGACCGGGTTTGGAGCCTGGCTCCTAGCTCCACTTCAGAAATGCAGCAGAGGAGTGTCCTCTGGCAGCCAAAAATAAAACTGCTGGCACCTAGCTGGGAGTCAATTTTGTCAAACCCTGACCAAGACCCAGTTTACAGCTGAAGGGACTGAGGAACATGGGCATGTGGGGTATTAGGAGTTGGGAACTGACCCAGAACCCCTCACTTCCAGTCCCCACAGTAGTCTCTGGGCCTCCTCTTACCTTAAGCTGAAAACCTAACAGCAAAAGGGAACCACTGGACCCATAGACAGCGGAAGAACCTGGGGTGAGTGAGGAAAGGTGCGGGGGACTAGACTCCCAACGCTGCTTCTCCCCCTACTCTCAGACCCGTGAGCCGCAGCTCGGCAACCTCTGCCCCAGTTGGATCCAAGGCCAGGCCATGGCAGGGCAGGGCGTACCCTGAGAGACCGATCGTACGATGCGCTGAACACTTTGGTTTGATCCGGCGTGGAGATGACAGCCAGGGCATACACTGTCCCCACGTGGCCAGTCAGTGTGCGCACCTGCTCCTTAGACTCGATATCCCAGACCTGAAAGGGGAGAACGGGGAAAGAGGGAGAGTCAGACCGGTATGCCAAGGAGCGGAGTGGTTGAAAACTCGGTCAGTGCCCAGCCCTGCACAGCAGTCCCCGGCCCTCAGTGCCATGAAGCCATTGTTATCTCCCTCTGACTGCCTGGCACCCCAGCACCAAGGGTGTGGGCCTCAAGCAAGCACATTGCATTGAGAGCTTCCAGAGTCCATCTCTTGTCCCCAGAGGTGCTCTGCCAGTCCTGGGGCAGATGGGAGGTGAGAGGCTGGGGAGCTCCCAGGGTGGACAGCCGCATTCAGCAGGGAGGAAGCCCACCCACGTTCTTACATGGATGAGGTTCTCATAGGTGCCACACACGATGTGATGGTTGGTCACAGCAATGGAGTACACACTGCCCCCCGACGTCTGCAGCACATGGACACACTCCAGGTTCCGGATGTCCCAGATCTGAAACAGCCCCACCAGATGAGCATCACCCATGGGTTCAGGAGGAACAAGTGAGCCCCGCACAAATACATTGGACTCCTCTCAGGGAGCAGCCAGCAGTGCCTTTCCAGCCCTGCCAGAGGGCCCAGTGGGGCCCTTTCCTCTACCGAGGCAGGGCAAATGGACCAATAACAGGCTGGAAGTTCCCACCATGGCACAAGCTACACCAGGCTGGCCACCCTACTCTCATCGCTGGCATCTGATGGGTCGCAGAATAGGGCTGGGCCCCAGCTGAACCAGGCCTGAACCTGGGTCTGCCCAAGGGACGGTTAGGGGAGGTGGCTCTAGGGGCTGCTACAGGTGTCACACTGAGGAGCCTGCTGTGGACAGCCAGCCCCATGGGAGGAGGGAGAGAGTGACTCAGGCAGGGGTCAGTTGAAACCCCGGGGCAGGGTGGCTGACGACATGGCTGCTGAGCAGAGGGAGCCATTACTCGCCAGTGGGATCCAGCCCCCGAGAACGTGGTCTGGGGCTGCACAGAGCCATTCCTTCTGCCCTAGTCATTTAGGTGCCTCAGACCAGAACTCAGCCCTAAGGGAACCAAACGTCCCCAGGCAGCTGGTGAGGCCTGTTCTAAGGGAAGGACTGTCCCTCAGAAGGCGAACTGGTCCACCCCAGACTGACCCACATGACTTTTCACACCAGATGCTGTACAGTGCTGTTGGATGAACAACCTGCAGCTACTCATGCACCATCCCTTCAATCTAATCTCGGATTGTGAGAAATGGCAAAGTGGCCCTTGAAACTCGGGTTGGGCCCCATGGCCAGAGCAGCCTCAGTCCAGCCTCCCAATGGGACAAGTTGTCTGGGAGTGTGACTGCTGTCTGGAGGCACAGGCAGGCATGGGCGGGGTGGTTGCTACTAGGCAACACCACACCCTTTAGGCAGAGGAGCCTGGGAAGTTATAGCAGGTTTCTAGGCATTTCCAAGAGCTGGACTGCAGATGTGGGGACGCAGAGAAAGGAGACAAGAACACGCACTTAGCACACCTGCAAATGCCTGCCTGCTCCATCAGCAATGAGACTAACTCCTTAGCCTAGCGACCTTCAGCCTTTGCAGTGTGTCAGAGGCCATGATGGAGAGAGAAACCAAATCGTGTAAACACACCCCACCCAGCACTGATACTGCTAGCTCTTTGGGCATGGTTTGTCTCCTCCCAGTGTCTGTGCAGAGCCCCAGTCTCCGCCTGGGGGTTGTCAGAAGCTAACACATACAAGTAAATATCAATCCATTGGCCGGAAACCTGTCTGTGCATCTCTCCTGATTTCTAAGCCTTCCTTCTGAAATACTCTGCAATGAGGACTCCTGGCTTCCCCTGAGCAAAGCCTGTGGCTGAGCTTACCAAGAGCTTTGGAGGGTGTGAATGCTGGGGAATGTCAGTTAGCTACTGTCCTTATTGCATTTCACTAGTCACTGGTGCCAGGTGGTTGATTAATTACAGTAATCTAAGCATAGTGGCTCCCATACCCTGGAGAACTGTGAACCATGGGTGGAAGGGAACTTAAAAGAGAGACAGGGTAAAGGAATCAAAAACTTCCTCACAGAGGCTTTTGAGATTCTGCTTACACTTTGTATCTAAAATGCCATCCTTAAGATTTGTCACAAGTCAGATGGCCGTGGCACTCAGCTCTGATCCACAATGCTAGAGGTATCCAAGCGGGATCACAGACCACTGAGCAGAAGCATGGCGCTGCTTTATTCAAGAGACTCCCTCTCAGCATGCAGCTCTGAAAATTTGCAGCACTGCACGCCTACCATGTGCATCCACACACCCCCATCCACTGCTGGACAACATGATGTACCATGGGAGGGAGGTTACTGGGGACGTATTAAAAGAAAGAAGGAAAAAAAACCAGCCCAACTCTCCAATACAGTCTGGACTCTAGCTGCAAAGTTATTCAATAGGGATTAGCCAACAAAGGTCAGACTGTTTTGAGAACAAAATGCAGCCCAGCCTGTGGCCCTCTTCTCTTATAAGCAGAAGTGTCAGTGCAGGAGAACTGACGACAAGTCCTGGCAGCCAGAGAAGGGCCACGGAGACACGGCACCGTTTGTCCTGAGGCAGCTGTGGCAGCTAGGCCCTGCCAAACTCTGACGTGAACCAACAATACCAGAAAGATGGGAACCGAGCAGGCCCGATCATCTCAGTAGCCTCGAATGTGTCACTGGCTGTCTTCTGTTTTGCACCCATGGGAAGTTAGAGCTAGAGGTCGGAGGTGCTTTATAGAGGCGTGCACACACTCACCTTGATTGTTTGGTAAGACCCACTGTACAGATAGTTTTGAGAAGCCACAAGTGCTCGCACCCAGTGGTTGAGACCCGTCAATTCCTTTTTCAGCTTGAGTTCGGTGCCCACGATGTCCCAGACCTGTGGCAGGAACACACAGAGAAGAGCTTGGAAAGGGACCTGATAGATCAGCTGGCAAACGGCAAAACAGGGCCTTTATGGACAGAAAGTCCAACTGGCTACGACTAACTCTGCAAGGCTGCTTCCTGCATGAAATGCACCTCTGTGCAGAGACACCACCAGGCTACAAAGAGAGCTAAAGTGGGGCTAGAGCTCATGCTGGTCATTGCATGGTGGGAGAGAAGACAGCAGGGCACTATCAGGCCCAAGGAAGATCCACTGCAGAGGCTGATGCACAGATCAAGTCATGGTCCCATTTGCACAACCCCTTCCCTAACACGAGCCGCACGCTGGAAAGTTCAAACTGCAGTGAAGAACGCGTTATGCATTGGACTTCCTTGCTCTGTGCCACTGGGGCTGCAACCATCACTTACATGCAGCACCCCCAGAGCCCTTGACTGAGCACCTCCCACAGCAGCTGCAAACGCAGGGAGGAATGCAGGGGAACAGCATCGGTGCGTGTACATCAGGAGGAGTGGGCTTCCTCAGCAGCACACGTTCAAGCAGCTTTAGAAGCAGCTGTTGGTTATGTGCTTCCCTCACCTGGTGAACATGGGGCCAGGTTTATTTTTTGAATGCGTATTCAGCACACGCAAGGCGCTTGTTGGAATGACAGTGCTCTGGTGCATTCCAAGACCCAAAGCACTTCAGCAACACAACACCCCAACAGATGGGGAAATGCAGGCATGGCCAAGATGAGTAGTTCACCCAAGATCTTATGAAAACTCACCAGGAGAGCTGGCCGAGATGTTCAAAAGTGACTTGCAATTGTGAGAGCCACCCTCAGTGGCCCCTGATTTCCAGACCATGCTGGCATGCCACTTCTGGAAAGCAGGCCCTTTGAAGGGCTCTCGTGGTGGCCACCCAAAAGCTGAGGCACCTGAAATCACTGCTCCCTTCTCTGGCCATCTTAGCTCCAGATCCCAGTCCCCTGCTCAAAGCATGTGGTACCTGCATCCCTGCCTGGGTCAGTGTGTTTGCATGTGTACACACCATGTCCCACCCCAGCCTTCAATTTTTAAAATGAACAAGCAAGGCTCTTCATCAGCTGCTCCAAAATCTAAGCTTGGTCTTGGCTTTGGAAAGAACTAGCCAACCCTCCCTAGTGTCTGCCTTCCACAGCAAAGCTGACCAAACTACATCGAGAAATATGCAGGCAGAAACAAAAGGGCCTGTTCTTCTGGTCAGGCACAATTCTGCCTGTGAACTCGCCCTCAGATGAAAGCTAAACCAGGCATCCTGGGGCACTCTTAAAGACTAACAGATTTATTTATAGCATGAGCTTCCATGGGCACAAGCCGACTTTGAAAGCTCATGCGATAAATAACTTTGTCTTTAAAAGTGCCCCAGGACACCTTGTTTGTTTTGCTGAACTAGACTAACATAGCTGCCCCTTTGGAGTTTCTCCCCCAAATGGCCACCCAATCCCAGACCTCTACCTTGATGGCTTTGAGGGAGCCGCTGAACAGCATATTGTGTGAGGAGACCAAAGTGCAAACAGGATTGTCATGCGCCCGGATCGTGTTCACCTTCTGCAAGGTTTGAATATCCCAGACCTCAAAAAGCAAGACAAAACCAGTTAGATGCTGGCCTGATCTGGAAACCCCACAGCTTAAGTCCCTGCAGCCTTCCACTTTTGCCTGCCTGGGAATACCCCCAGCAGTGACAACACAGCAAGGGACCTATCCTGCTGGGCATGCTGACAGACAGCATCTGTGTCCAGAGGATACTGGCTTCTCTTTACAGCCCCTCTGATAGCCAGGTTCCACTACAGGCGCTTGTGTGGGACTCTCTTCCCAGACACTAACAGACTCCCAGGACTCAGCCAGAAAAGGTGGTGAATATGCAGTGGCCGTGGCCACACCTCCAGTCCTGGTTGGCCAAAGATGCTGAAGCCAGCTTGCTGGGGCAGCAGGACAGAGCTTTCCCAGGAAGCTGCTGCCAGGTTACAGCTTGTCACTGAGCCCAAGAGCGATATGGCTCAGCGCTGGGCCAGTTCAACACTCTAGCTTCCCACTTCCTTCACTGGGGCATCTAGTCAAGTCTGCACAACTTGAAAGAGTCAGCGCCCACCCTCTCCAGTTACAAAACCCAATCGAATCATCCCTGGGGAACTTGGCTGAGGGCAATGGCGAACCCAACTGTGAGGGATTCATTTGCTTTGTTGCTCTCAGGCCAGAGGTGCTGCTGTGCCCCATAACCTCCCGCATGCTGACTTGCGACCAAGGCAGCCCCAGATACTCACAATGATGGTGCAGTCTGCAGAGCCACTGTACAGCTTGTTCCTGGGAAGTCACAAGAAAAGGAAAGGCATTAGCTAGGGGAACCAGCTGTGTGATTCCAGCAGTGCCTGGGGCAGCTTGGGAGGCTCCTTCGAATGAGGGGAGGCCAAAGAACAGCTTGCACTTCTCTCATCGCCACTCCCCATTCCCCTGCCTTCAGCCCTCTCCACTCACCCCTGAATGCAGAGAGCCAGGACAATCCCATCGTGACCCTCCAGGGTCTTCTGGCACTTGTACGTGGTGCAGGTATCCCACACCTAACAGGAAAAGAAGGTAGTGGAAGATCACATGCTTGCACTAGAGCAGCTGGGGATCGGAGCAGGAAGTCAGCTGAGCCCCGAGGGCAGGGAGGTCAGGAAAGAGCCCACTGTGTCCTCTGGGCACCTGTTTTCCTGTCTGACAGGCAGAGAGGAACAGAGCCAGGAACAGAAGTGTCACCCAAAGGTCAGGCTGAATTTCCAGGGGACACCAAAAACTGAACTGCAGCCACAACGGCTCCTACAACACTAGTGCAGATGACAGACTTTGCTAAAAACTGTAGTAAGAATATGCTGGGCAATTTCAGCAAAGCGAGCCCTGCTGGAACCAGGCAAACACAGGCAGTGAGTGCTAATCACCACACAGCTGGCTGTTCCTGGTTCTTTTCTTACCACGCCTGCTTTTGTGCCCCATGATCACCCTTGCGACAGGTGGATTTCAGTGACCTCAAAACCAACTGTACAGCAAGAGTTTCCCAGCCCAGGAGAGCAGGATGCAGGCAGAGAGAGGGAGGGTCCTGCTAAGTGAGATCAGGTCTGCTTCCTTAGCCCAGCCTTCCTGTGGAGATGCTCCACTCTGCCTACATGTTTCCAGCTGAGGTTTCAGTCAGTGGAAGCCAGGTTTGAAACCAGGTCTTTCAGCTCCAAAGCCAAAAGGTGGGGAGAAAAATGCGACATGGATTTCTAAGAGTTCTGAAGCACTCATCACTGTCCATGTATTAAGGCTCTGAGCACCCCTTGGCTGGGGGTAACTAATTATCATTCCCAGTTTACAGGTGGTTAAACGGGGCTCAAACAGATAAGCAGGCCAATTTTCATTGGTGCTAAACACACACTCTCTTGCAGATGGGAGCAGAGAGCTCCCCTGGGGAGAAAGTAAATCAACCAGACCAGAAATGACTTGCCCCAAAGCTGAGCATCAGTGGCTTAGGCAGGACTGGCACCCACAAGTCAGGGCTCCAGGCCCTGAGGAGAGACTTAACACCCAACAGCTGTTGTTTGTGTAGACTCTACAGCCACCATGTCTTCTATCTATACTATCCCCACAGCTTTGCTGACATCCACCCATCAGCGACACTAGCGTTTGGCCAGGCTAACGTTCAGAATTGTTGTTTCGGCAGACTGCAATTTGCTCCGTTACAAAGCAGGACAAGGGAAATCAAACGATGCTCATAAAATGGACACATTTTGTAGGGGAAAATATTCTGTTTTCCAGCTACTAAAAGAGTTTAGTCACACTGGAAAATAAAGAATTAGAAGTTGAAATGCCCTCTAAAGGCTGAGAAGTGAGGCAGGGTGAAACATTACTAGCAGGCATGAGGTCATGCTCAGGTTTTCACACAGAGCTCAGGAGACTGTATTTCTCTGCTGAGAAGAGACACACAGGGCTGGCATTTTCTTGCAGATAACCTGAGCAACACTTCCCTCCAGAGCCATTTAAATCAATCCCGGGGCTAAGCCAGGAAACTCGGCTGTGGATCTGCAATTTGAGCCCAGCTGAGGGGTGGATGGTCCTGTCTAACATGCTATGGGGCTCGTACCTTGATGGTTTTGTCTGAAGAGCCGCTGAAAAGCAAGTCTCCAATGGAATAAACACACAGACACCAGACAGGGCCCTGGTGCCCGACAAAGGTACCCTTGCATTTGAAGATCTGCTGAGGATCATAGGCTGTGGAATGAGAAGAGGCAGGTGAGGGTTAGGAGAATAATGTCGTTAAGTCCTGTGAGCACAGACCTAGCTACCAAGCTCTCTACTGATGTCAGTAGCTGAGTTTTACACTAGTCTGAAATGCATGATGGGAAAGATACCAAGGGTGGGCTGACGCTTTGCCATCACAATCACCTCCTCAAAGAGGATCTGCTGAGAAACCCTACAAATAAGTCTAATATGCTGGGGACGCCGAGAAAGAGCATCAACTGTATACTCACATCCTAGGATGCCCATGTTGAGCCGGGCATTGATGTGGGACAGTTCATCCTGAAAAACAAACCAAGCGGTGTTAGAGCAGAGGGACTGAGATCACTGGAATCCTGGCAGCAGCCAGCATGGCTTTGCTAGGCTTCCCACAGCATCTGGGCCACTGCTCTCAGCCTCCCCTCAAAACCCTCCCAACTCCAGACAGCAACCTCCTGGCTGAGGACAGGAGAGCCTTGCAAAGCCCACCCATGGGGCTCATTCTCTGGGCAAAGGAAACTGATGGTCTGGAAGCACCTGGCCTATGGCCATAACATTGTCTCTTGCTTTCACCCTCATGGGGGTGTGGGCTCTGCCAGGTCTTCCTGGGATCAGGGTACGGCTGTGGACTCACGTACACCTTTCAAAGTGCATTATTCTTCCTCTTGCACCAGTGGGACCCCTAAAACTGACACCAGGCAGAGCCAGGCAGTTATGAGGAGCTAGTCATTCAGTGCTGCTGCTTTTGAAATCCACTCGGTCTGAAAAGACTGTTGGGGTCACTCAACGAGGCCTGGGTCCTGCCATCTCTGATGAAGCCGCTTTGCCGGCTGTATCTGTGTCAGCCAGGGCCAGCTCTCTGTGCAGTGGGTCGTGAGGCACAGGCACAGAGCTGGGCCGTGCACTCCTATTGGGACACATCCCACCTGAACCCCGGGGGGATGGCTATCTCATCGATGCCCTGAGAAGCACCAGAAAGGGCCACCAAGGGCCTGCTGCATATGTTACTTACAGAACTATGGTGGCATTGCCCCGTCCTCCTGCCAGTGGTAAGACAGAGCCCTGGCTAAGACCCAAGGATCCAGTTGCCCCCGGGCTGAACTCTGGCTGCAGCGAAAGGTCCGTGAGCACTGAGTTCCAGGCAAGGCCCTGGCTACTTGCAGCAAGTGCCCTCCTAGCGGCAGTCAAGGGCTCTGCAATGCAGCCTGACTCAAGCCTGCACGGGGGGGGGCTGAGCCACACCAGGGCATCCAAACCAATCTAAAGGGCTTCTGAAAGCCTTGTGGAGTAATCCAGACAGCTGGGCCAGATTCCAGCTGTGCTCTGGAACCCTTTGCACCCTGAACACACAGGGATCCCTGCCTGGGTGTGGCAAAAATTAAACTGGGGGCAAATAGTCAGTGCAGAGGGAACTAGATCTTGGCCACTTTGAGCCCCTAACACAGGGCTCCCCTGCCTGTGGAAAGAGAGGCCTTCCAAGTACAGGCAGTCAGCTGGGAACACTCCTTTATCAGAAATCCCTGCCCATCAGAACTGCTGATGAATACAATGGACAGACCACCCCCCTTCTCTGCTCACTGCCAGGACCACACAAGTGACCGACTCACATTTAGCATGGAGGCATCCCTGCGGAACTCCATCAGATCTTCACTCAGCTTGCTTTGATTCTCGTCCAGAACATCTAGGATGACAGAATGGTGGGTCCATCAGTGGCAGGCCCACCTAACCAGGAGATGCACTAGCACAGGGCATTTCCGCAGGGGCAAATTAATTGTGTTACGTTTGGTGGGATCCCAGAAATACTGGAGGTAACTTACGGAAGGCTGAGGCTGAACTAACTGAAATATAAAAGCCTTGATTTCTATAACCAGACCCAGGTGAAGGGTTCAGCCCGAAGACTTTCTATTGTGCCATTGGCCCAAGTTTTCTACTGAGCAATGACAGCTCTTCTTACTTCTAGTGGACAAAAAGCAAGGCTGGTCACTGCCTCTCTATCAGAGCTTTTTCCATTCTTATCCCTTGTGGGATAAGACTCACCCAGCCCTGCCAAGGGTCATCTGTTAGCATACAAAATGTGTGTGCACCTGCTTTGGTATTTTGGATTAAGTAAGACCCGGTGGCCTTTCGATGAGCAAAGGATTCTTGTGTGGAAGTTGAGCTGTGATGAACCATAATAAACGTCCTTTCAAATGTAAAGGGGAGATTCTTTCCAGCACACAAGCTGCAGGTTCAGGCCCCAAGAAATCCAGGCGGCTCTGAGGGGCAGTTGAATGTCAGTGGTTCAAAGCCCTGCCCCTTTGGAGGTTTGCTCACAGCTAGCTTTAACTATGGCATGAACAGGAGGTCCAACTCCTTGGCAGGCACGCCGACCTCACCATAAAGCTCTGTTCTGGAGACTCACCAAACTTGAGCTCGAGGTTCTTCTCCAGCTGGTCGATCTTCTCAGAAAGCTTGCCCAGCATTGAGCGCAGGAAGGCAATTTCTTGGTCCTTCTGAGCCATTGCCACCTGCATCTCGTGGAAGCGGTCGTCCGTCTGCTGCAGGAACTCCTTCAGCCCCTCAAACTTACACATCTCTAAGTGCGTCTCGTAGGTGTCTTGGTTTCCTATAAATGTGCACCTGGAGGGAAGGGGAGGGGGATGAAGGCTGGAGCTGGGATCTGTTGGAAGGGCCTAGAGCTCATCCAGCTCTTCTGCTAGCTATTCAGACAGATACAAGGTGAAGCCTCATGTATGCTACTCCCCTTTAGAGCAGGGGTCTCAAACATGCGGCCCTCTACTAGTCTTTGTGCAGCCCTCGTGGGGATTTGAGTTTGAGACCCCTGCTTTAGAGAGATCTCCAGCTGACACAGTGGGTGTTGGCCTGGGTCTGTGCACTGTGACCGTTCTAGCCAATTTGGGCTCCGTAGTCAGACATCGGAGATGGCACTGAGGGCCAATCTCCTCACAAAACAGCCGCCATCTAGCAGAGCACTTAGATTCTATCCTTCCCCTTCTTGCACTAGGTCCTAGCCTTGTGTCCTGCAGGCAGGGCACTCCCCAGACGAGGAAAGCTCTCTGGTCCAAGGATTCACCCCATCAGTCAGGGTCCAGCATGCCCTCCCCATGCCAGTCGGTGGAGCCCTGTTTCTTACCCGTATTTGGAATGAGGGCACTTGATGTGTTCGCACTCTTTGAGATGTGCCTCCAAGTTCATTTTCAAGAGAGGTGGGCAGCTGGGGTTGTTGGGGCAGCGAACTGGTCTGTAGTCACAGCTACTTTCATGGTCTCTGTACATACAGGGGGAAGGCACAAATGAGAAAGTCACCCACAGACACAGATGATGGGAAACCACGTGACTTGGCAGGGCGAGGAGCAAACCAGCCCTTCCAAGAACTCCAGCTAATCCACACCTTTCCCAGCTCTAGAAACACATGTGTTCTGGAGCTGGAACCTATCTTTCAACCTCAGTTCAGCCAGACGGTTAACAGTATGAACTGGGCTGCAAATGCTGGAGGATATATATGACGTGTATATGTGGACGCCACCAATTTATCCAGTGACATCAGCCCTTCGCCAGACAGATGAAATGGCAGCTGATTCACATAACACAACAGCTTAGGACATGAAGAGACCTAAATGCTGCACGAGGGGCAGACAGTGGGTTGCGGGGCTAGGACGTCAATCTTTCAGCATGGAACCGAGCTGGGACATGGGTCTTTAATACAAGGGGCCTCGTGTGACAGGGACCTCCAGATCTTTGAGTGGCCAGGGCCTCAGTCTAGTTCAGCAGAAAGGGGTCTCATTCAGTCATACGACATCCCCACACACTGCTGGAACAGAGTGGCTTTGAGGGGCAAGGCCCCCTGGTGCCTCCCTACGGCAGAGGAGAAGGTACCTCCTCCTGTTCCCAACACGTCCCCAAAAGCACTGCCGGACAGGAGGCTGTTGGGAAGAGAACTGGCACAAGGAGCTGCATAACGTTGAGAACACCCAGCAATACAGAGCTCCCCCCTCCCCATCTTCCACTACCAAGGCACTTACTTGCGGGCACTCAGTTTAATTGTGAAGGGGCATCCGTGGGGGTCCACCTCGAAGGCAGCAGGCTTGCTGCTGGGAGCGGGCCGGCAGCCATATTTACAGTGAATGAACAGCTCTCCTATCTGCTCGGCCACAGCAATATTGTTAACGACCACGGTCAGTTTGGCGTTGTCCACTGGGCACTTCTCTGAGGGGGTGGGGAAAGAGAGAGGTTAGTGAAAATACTCCAAACACAGAGGTGCTGCTGGGCCCTGGAAGGTTTGCTTCCAGTGGCATTTGCGTGGCTCTTTTCTCTAAGGCCTCTACTACTCTGGGAGTTCACCCTGATTCCAGCCACCAGCATCAGCTCCTGAAGTAACTGCTTCAGGGTGAGCCCCTAAAGTACACAGGGGAACCCTCTTGTGTAGCCATTTGCACTGGTTCAGTTTTCCTAAGTGTTGAGCAGGAGCTGGTTCCACTGGAGCCAGTCCACAGCCTCGAGCAAGGCCTGCAGAAGCCACATGACTCCAAAGCACAAATCCTCAGTACTTTGAGGGAAGTGGACTAGGGAAGAACTGTCAAAAGAGCCTCAGGCCCCACTGGTTTGTGCTAGGCCTCTCTCCCCATCTCAGCTCCAGCCCCGTCTGCTCTCTGCAGTCTCAGCAGGCAGAGGAGGTGGAGGGGTGGGGGGGATTTCTCTCCTTTTGCTTTTTTGTGTGTGGCAAATAGAGACATCTGCACACCAGCACTGATGAAAAGGGAGCAGATGCTTTTACGCACAGTGCTCTGGTGCCTTTGTTCACTGGAGAAATCCTAGAGCAAAGAACCAGAAACCACACCTACCAAGCTCCTGGTGCACAGCCCTTGGCTGGGAAGGAGGCAACAAGGACAACACGAGGTCATAGAGAACAATCAGCAAATAAGCAGGGGATTCTTTTCATTTGAAAGTCAAACATCTTTAGACACGATGAGCTACTGCTTTTACTCAACCCTTTGGGAAGCCCTCCCTGGTAAGCAGTGGAAAATCTAGCAATCCGAATGGTTGGGCCCTGGAAGGGAAGAGTGGCTTTTGTGTTGCACCTAACAAAGAGAAAGATGGTTTTCAACTGCATGGGGTGCAAGCAAGAGAGATTCTGACTACTCCATCTCACAGCCCACTGACAACCTGGCTTTCTGAACTGAGTGTGTGGGAGAGAAGATGATTCATGCTTCTTACCTTTTGGGTTGACTCTAAAATCAGTGGGTAGCACAGCTGGCCCTACTGGTTGGGGGAGGTACTATCTTTTACTGGATCAACTTCTGCTGGTGAGAGAGACGAGCTTTTGAGGCCCAGAAGTTGGTCCAGTAAAACAGCCTGGGACTGATATGGCTACCATGACACTGCATGTGGCGTAGGAGGAAAGGAGGTATTTAGGACACCTCTGTGCAAAACTCCTATCAATTATTCCCCCTTCTGGGGATCAAAGGTCAAACTACTCTGGTCATTTATTGTCCTGGAGATTATCCACCCTGTATTCCTGACGAGGATGGGGTCACACTGGCCCTAGGGAATCCAGTCCAGACTATGTTGAAGCCATGCTGCAATGGGGCTTGGAGAACTCAGCAAGAGCTATGTGGATGCCAATCCAGCAGAGATCCAACCAATTAAGATCAAAGCTATGTACTTCCCCAATGAGCCTGATCTGAGGAGCTACCAGAAGCCTGGGGCACAACTAGTCCCTGGGGTGGGCTTGGGGGGATCCATTCTAGCCCCTAGCAGGCTTTAAGGCTGACATGCAGCAATTTTTCAAGGGGGAGGAGATGAAGCAAGGCCCCGAGATGCGGTGGGGAGAAATGTTGAGAGCTTTACCCAAGGTAGGTTCTGTACTCACCAGATGTTAAGGCACATCTTCTGCAAAATGTGTGCTGTGAAGGGAGAGAGAAACAGCACTGTCAGATGCTCTGCTATTGGACAACTGGGGGGAGATGTGGGCGGGTCAAAGGCCAGACCCCTGAGACTGTGGGTCACCCTAGACATGTTCCCTGTTCTGAATCCTAACATGCCCTTGTGCCCATGCAGACACATCCCATGAAAAATGATGCAGTGTGAGAACAGACAGATAGCTCAAGCAGTCAAAAAAACCACAGCAGGGGCCTGATCTGCAGAGGCAGTGAGCACCTGCATTGGATCCAGTAGGATTTGCTCTGCACCTCACTGAGTCTTGTGCACTGATTCCTGAAGACCAGTCTGGATTTCCCTGCCCACCACCCCATTCTAACACAGAAATTACAAGAGTAACAATTTACGTTTGAAAGAGGCAGCTGAAGCTGAAAAATACAGGTTACCCTTTTCCCTTTGGGCGGTACCACTTGGCAAATTGATTTCTCCCATCATTCCACCCCCCCAGAGATCTTTTATGCCTGGCCAAAGCAGAGCGGTGCCATTAGAAGGATGGAAAGACTGCTTATAATCAGCCATGTTAAATGCTTCAGAAATCATTAGCGTTTAAGCCATTTCTCCCCATACTGCAATAGAAACCTGCAGTAACTAAAGCAACTGACTCAATCCCAGGCTAAAGCTAATAGAAAATGAGAAAAACGAATGCTGCAGCTTTTCACCGGATTCTAAATTGTACTCAATAGATTCTCTGGAATCTGCGACAGGGCCAGAACTTGGCATCAGAACTTGAGAATTTGCACACCATTATTACAGCAATACATTATCTGCAACTCTGCTGCGGCCTCCCTTTCCTGCCTTGCACAGCTGCGTGCTCCCTCCGGAGCCGCCAAATGAAACCAGTTGATTTCCTGCAGCAGAGGGTTTTTTTCCATATTAACAAGTAAATCTCAGAGTCTTCCTGAAAGGCTGCTGGCTGGAACAGTAATATGGGTACTGTGGACAGAGAGGCAAGAGTCCTGGCTTGTTAAAAAGGAACACACTTCTAATACAGACAGGTGTCACCATGACTTTAGTAATGACACAACTTTGTGCTTCTCTAGTGATAGATCTAACCTAGGAGCCCACAGCACTTTACAAGCATTTGAGACTTGAACACCCAACACTGCGGCAAAGCTGTTTTCCTTTGGCAGGTGGCAGAGAAACACGAATGATATACAGTTATCATTAAAATACTAATAAAATCGAGTATGTATAGACAATTAATAATGCTTGACACTTCTGCTGTGCCTTTTATCTGAGGGCCTCAGAGCCGTCTCAAAGTATTAACTAAATGAAGGCTAATGCCAGACTTGGTAGATAGGGAACATTCTTGCCACCCGTAAAACGTAGCCATCTCTGGGGCAGGATGCAGCAGCCATGCATTGAATGCAGAAATGCTACCCAGCAAAGCTCTTCAGGATTGGCAGTGAAGGGTCACAAACCCAAGTGGACCATGCAATGTGGGAAGTGTAGGGGGATCCTTAACCTGATCTTAGGGACAGCACTGCCCACTGCACAGCGCCCCTATCACCTCTGTGAGGCATCGCTTCAGACTTTCGCAGGTGAGAAAACCACACATTTCTCCAAGCACCCTGGGTTCTCCTGGCAGGTCCCCCCACATTCGAGCACTGATCCAGCTCGGCTTGTAGGCTCTGCTGGTTACGGCTCTGTTACTTCACAAAGCCCACATTAGTGGGGTGGACAGAGGCCTTCCTTACCCCGCAGGTCGTGATGACTGGATCTTTAAAGACGCTACAACACAGCTGGCAACAGAGTTTCACTGATGGCTGCTCGGCAAAGACCAATGGCTCCTGAACACAAAGAAAAACCCAGGGTGAAGTCAGGGGCTTCTCTACAGTTACAACTGAACCACCTTCCCACCCTGTAGAGACCAGAGTGTGAAGAAGCAGTTTGCACAGTAGGAGTTTTGAGGTCATGTCTACACTACAAAATGAAGCCAACCTAACTTCGGCTGATATGCAGCCGCCACAGTAATTGTATCACTCCCGTGTGTCTAATGCTGCTCCCTGCGTCAGCGGTGCATGGCCTCACCGGGGGCGCTTGTCTCAATTGTACTGTCAGTGGGGAAGGCTCCTGAAGGCCTGTAAGTAACACAGTCTCTCAACTCACACTTTGTTGACAGGCTCCATGGCGCTGGTGCAATTATGAAGTTGGTGCAGCGGGGCAGTTATGTGGGCAGGAGCAATGTTTCAGAGTGGATGCTTCCACAGCTAAGCTGACGTAAGCTGGTTTAGGTTGACCAGGCCTCACTCTGCTTCTGCGGCTGTGTCTCAAAGACCAGCAAAGCAGTCTCAGGGCCAGCTAGAGGACAACAGGTCTATGCATCCTAACACCAGCAGGGCTACAAGGACTCATCAGACTTCCCTCATCTCCTGCTCGAGTTTAATTTCAACAGGCCAGCTTCCAGGGGCCTTACCACCACTTCCTTCACAGGGAACCGGGAGCACTCAGCGTTGGGCAGGGTCAGGGATCCAGTGGGGTCAGCTGGCGTAAGATTGAAGTTGGGGAGCTCTGTCAGTTTACCCCGGCAGAGAATTTGTTTCGCAGGTTACAAGGGAGGCTGTCTTCTTAAGGCCCACTCACCTAGGCAGGAGTACCTTCCAGAATCGTGGCCGCAATGAAGCGGCAAGTGACTGCTTAAATTGTCTCTGACCTATTAAGCTGAAGCCCGGCATTCGATAGTGATTCTGAAATAATACAGACATCCCGCTGTGTCTCTGAGATGTCCAAAGGGAAGGAGAGTTCTCTGCCTCCTACAGTCATGGGACATTGTTTCTACAAGAGCAGCAGCTCTGCTTTAGTCTTCCAGTCAGACTGGCAGCTCACGGCTGGGAAGCAGAATTCCCTGGCTGCACCCCCAGAGCTCACCACTGAACAAGAGCCTGCATTCACCACCATTTAAGATCAACCACGATTCAATAGACATTGCTCCGAGAGCAGCACCAGCCTGCACATACCCGGGATTCTGGAGTGACATACATCTGTCCAACCCTTGAGCCAGATGCAGCCTGGCCTCGGGAGGGTTTAAGTCTGGAAGCTGTCCTGTGGCAGCAGTTTCACCTCTTGTTAATGCTTGAAAGAATAAGGCCCCATTCCGAATTGAGCTCCAGGCAGGTAAATCCCTGTATCCCGGTGGAGCTGCAGTGAAATCAATGGGACTCCATGCTGTGCTAACTACAGGACTGGGACTAAGACAGAGATGATCTACATGGCTCTCCTCCCCCACAGCCAGAATGATAACATTACCCCATCCCCTCTGTTACACTTGCCATCAGAGCTTGGGTCTCCTAGCACTTCAAAGATGTTAATCAGTGAAACCTCACAGCTCTCCAGTGAGGCAGGTCAGGATTACCATCAGCTCCATTTTACAGATGGG
Source organism: Podocnemis expansa (assembly GCA_007922195.1). Lineage (NCBI taxonomy): Eukaryota > Metazoa > Chordata > Testudines > Podocnemididae > Podocnemis > Podocnemis expansa. Next base: position 3,083,618 of record ML682107.1, on the reverse strand, counting down.
GAAACTAAGGCACAGGGTGATGTGGTGACTTGACCAAGGTGGTTAGCAAGTCACTGGCAGGGCTGGGACTGGGACCCAGGAGTCCCGACTGCCAATATGATGATCAAACAGCTAGATAACATTCCCTCCAACAAAGACTCTTCCATTTGAAGGCATATTCACCACTCTAGGTTAGGCAAAGAATCTGTTTTGACACTGAATGTCCTCATTTTGCTTCTCAAGGCAACATCAACATACTTACTGGTTCCTCTTCTTCCTCGGGGAGTGAGAAGGTGGAGCGCAAGGACATGTTGGACTCGGAGTGCAATGAGCGAATGGATATGGCAGAGTCAGAACGGCGTGGGGTGCTGATTGGAGGCTTCCACATTGAAAGACAAAAACCAGCCCAGTTATTACAACTATCGTCACCGCCACACAGCTTCCAAGCGCCATTCTCCTCCACACAACTTAGTGGTTCAAGGGGCTCCCATGCTCTGCCAAACTCGCTAGCATACCAGATTACTTGGCCTAGACAAGGTTAAAACAGGACTGAAGCACTACTGAGCTGAGTGCCAATACAGTATGCGTCACTTTACTCTCCCTCCAAACAGGGCTGTGCTCAGGAGTCACCCAGGTCCAACGTACACCAATAAATTAAAAGCCAAGCATGCAACTTTCTTTAAGGTCCCTTTGTGCTGTTACTTACTGCGTGTCCCTTTAGCGCAGAAGCTAGGAATTAATCCCTTGCAGAAAGCTTAGTAAATCTGCCCCGAGACAACCCCCAGGTTCTGCAGTTCCTATAATCTCAGCAGCAATGCTTGTTTTTCACTCACTATCTAACTTCTGCCAAATGTCTTTGCGTAAGAGTGGAGACTTCCTCCAATTCAATTCAAGAACAGCTTTCTTTGTTGCTTCCTGTTTGGGAGGGGAGAGAGAACGGGAGTTTGCATGGACCAATCCAGGCGGTCGCGCTGGCTGTATGGCTCTTTGGGATTGGCTCTGCAGGGGATGCTGCCTCTGCTGATTAACCATCAGCATGGTCCTTGGTGTTCCCAAGTCTGCATTAAAGCAACATAGGGGCCGGAGGAGGAGAAGCAGCCTGTAGGACAGTTCAGTGTAAAAGTGATACTGAGAAATTGGGAAGAGTTCTGAGAGGAGCAACAGAACCTTCTGCGAGCAGGAGGGCTGGATTGCTGAAGGAAAGATGGGAAGTGTTATACATGCAAACTAGGGAAATCTGCTATTAGCTGAGTACACAACAGGTTGACAAAAGACCATACTCAAAGAGGAGCTATCAGTGGTTTGCTGTGAGGATGTCTGTCCTGGGGCCAGATTTCATTAATAACCTGGATAATAAAGCGGAGAGTATGCTTGTAAAATGACAGCAAGTTGGGAGGGGTTGCAAACACTTGGGATAATGGGCTTAGAATTCAAAATGACTATGACAAATCAGAAAATGGATCTGAAATTAGCAAGATAAAATGTAATAAAGACAAATGTAAAGCACTATACTTTGAAAGAAAAAAAATGTGCACAACTACAGAATGGGGAATAAGTGGCTAGGCAGTAGTGCTGTGGAAGAGGATCTGGGGTTATAGTGGATCACAAATTGAATACGAGTCAACTGTGTGAGGCAGTTGTGAAAAAGGCTGGTATCCTGGGCTGTATTAACGGGTGTGTCATATGTAAGAGAGAGGAGGAAAGTGCCCCACTTTACTCGGCATGGTAAGGCCATTGCTGGTGTACTGTGTCCAGTGCTGGGTACCCCACACCAAGAAAAATACAGGCAAAACTGGTGAGAGGCCAGAAGAGAGTGAGAAAAGACTAAAACGTTTAGAAACCTGCCCTAGGAGGAGAGGTTAAATGACTGGGAATGTTTGGTCTTGAGAAAAGACCAAGCTGTTAACAGTCTTCATATACATCAAAGGCTGTTACAAAGTTGATCAACTACTCTCCATATTCACTGAAAGCAGGACAAGAAGTAACGGGTTTAATCTGCAGCAAGTGAGATTTAGATTAGCTCTCAGGAAAATCTTTCTAACTCTGAGGGTAGTCAAGCTCTCAAACAGGATACCAAGGAATCCCCGTCACTAAAACTGTGTTAGACAAACATCTGTCAAGGATGGTTGAGGTGTACTTGGTCCTACCTCGGCTCAAGTGGTTGGATTAGAATGACCTCTCCCATTCTTAGCTGGCTCAATAACAGCTGAGTAGAAACAAGCAGGGGTTGTTTGGCCCTGCAAATATATGCATCAAAGACAGATTTTGCAAGTCCTTACTCTCATGAGTAACCTCAATGAGCATTTGCAAGTAAGGATTTAGGGGATCAGGCCCCAGGGCAGGCAGGAATTGGGTAAGGGGCCCTCAATGAGTGTTCGGCTAGGAAAACAAACAGGACATAATTTAAGCTGAGGATCAGGAAACATCTCTTGGACAGCTAGATGTATCAGGCTGGGGTTGTACAAGGGGAATCAACTGCTTTGGGATTTTCGAAGTAAAGTGACCAACCCACTACATCCTGTCGGAAATGGACTCATGATGAACACTAAGATCCTACTGGTTTTCTACTTCTACCACCTCCAGAACTCAATGATACTAGAATTTGAGTTTCTTAATGTTATTGCACTTGCTTAAAAGCCACACCTTGAGTTCTTTTAAATACAGCTGACAAATTTATTGTTGGGTAAATATATAACCTCAAGGCTGAACAGTTACAATGGGTTACACCAGTTTTCTGCACGCAGATGTGAATGTGTTACTGGTGGGAAGTTTTCTGTAAGACCCTGGCAGTCAGAGCACAAACATCAGGGGCAGTTCTGACACTGGCGCTATTCTGCATGTGTCTGAGATTTGGATGGGTATGGCCAGAATATGATTTACTGGGGGAGAAGGGAGAGCATATGGGGAAACTGGGATGTCCTAGTGGAAGGGTCAGGACTGGGTTCTAGGTGGCACAACAGAGGTGTAAATGGAAATTACAAGAAACCCTTCAGTTAACTCACTTTTTTGAAGGGAGAAAACAATGAGCAAAACCTGATGTCTGTGGAGGTGATTTCCTCAAGGTAAATACTGACCAAAATTTTGCCAATACACAATCAGGGGGGCAGAACACTTCCACAGATAGTGCACTGGTCCAGCATTCAGGAGATCTAGCCTTTATTCTCCCCTGCACCACCTTGGGCAAGTTCCCCTCCTGCCCATAGCTGTGTCTATTCAGACTGAAAGTGCTCTGAGGCAGGAATAGCTTTCACCTGGCACATGTAAAGCACTTTGCACAGTGAGGCGGTTTCTGGTGTGACTTACATGTGCTACTGTAACAAAACTACACTCAGGGCCAAGGGCGACAGGCTGACAAGAACGTTATCTCAGAGATGCACGTACTTGCAGACCTACACAGAGCCAGGCTTTAACAGGCAGGTTTGTGACCACTGCAGGCTACAGGGCTCAGGGACTTGCTACACAGCAGCAGTTGGTTCCTGTTCCCGCAGGGTAGGAACATGTTGTGCAGTTTTAAGACCAGCCTTTGCTGAGCCCCCAGGAGGCATGGCCTCGCCTGAAGACAGCACTTGGCTACTTCTGGATTCACCATCATGGCAGCTTAAAAGAAAACCATCCTATTCCAAAGGGCACTTCAGTTCACCTCCAGCTATCACTGTGAAGTGTGAGGAGACTTTGGCACCTTCTGGAGAAGGGAAACAAAGCTTTTGCCAAGTGTTAGCGAGACTTAGTCTGAACTTTCAGGTGCAAATGTGGCTCTGCAGTTCTCCTCAGGCACAGAGCTCCACCAGCTTCCTGTGCAGGTTACTTTTATTGCTATGTTTGCTTACTGCCATGTTGCACTGGAGGGAAAATGGGTTGCACACATCTGTCATTAGCTCTTTTGAGACCTCTTCTGCTTCTGATTGGAGTTAGGAGCCAAACTTGCAATGGGACCTAGGCAACTAACTCCCTGAGGCTCCTCTGAAAATCCCAGTCTGGATCTTTTTTCTCTGTCTGAGTATTGGCAGGGTTTTAAAGCATTAAGTGTTAGAGGAACACTGTCAAAATAATGTTTAGAACAGATGATTCAAGAGTTTGGGAGTGGAGAAGTGTAACGGACCAGACAGATGGAACCAGGCAGTTTTAGCCCAGCTGAGGATCTAGTCTCATATTAAGAGCAATTATCTTGTGATTTTTTTTTTTAAACAGAATAACAAGAGGGTGTGGGGTGGAGGGTGTCAGAAAAGCATCACACGTGCCTCAAAAAACACAGGGGAATGTCTAGGGGCTTGAGCCTGCAAATTGCTGAGCAACCTGGCCCTGCTCCCACACAGCATCTAGGCATATGCTTAACTTTAACAAACTATTCATGTGCTCAGAATTAAGAGTGTGCTTAGTCCTTTGAGGGACCAGCTCCTGAATCCTCAGTACCCAGCCAGATCAAGCCCTCAACCCCTCCCCCAAACTATCTTCAGTGAAATTAAGACAACAAATACTGAGGTGGGCTTATTTGTTTCAATATCCCCCCCATCTAAGTTTGACCGAACTGCCCCTTAGCCACACGGCTCTCAAACCCAGTGATAACAGCTGACCCTTCAAGAGGAAGCTATTTGGAGCTGTGCGTGTCAGACCTGTGAGTCAGCCAGGTATAAACAGAGAAATGTCCTTCTGCCAGTCTACCAGGAAACTTGGAAATGTGTATTTGTTTTTAAGAACTTCATAGGGGTCATTGTGGTGCGGGATGAGAATGAAGGACGGCTCAGTCCGCACAATCACTGTTTGTCTTGCTGATGCTGAGTCCAGATCCTCAGTGTGGAGAGAGGCCCCCCTCTAGTGGTGTAAACAGGAAAAGATTCTGCAGAAGCAGCTACCTACCCAACTGGTGCTGCTGGTGTCATTTAAAAGGGGCCTACTCCAGACTGGCCAGCCTCATCTATGGCTCCAAATCCTTAGTGAAAGAGCTCTGTTTCAAGCCCTTCTTTGCTCAGGATAACCAAGGGATTATCGGAGCAGAACCTTCCCAACTACGTCTGTGTGGAGTTTGCAGCTGGTCTACCTGGCGTGCCATCAGGTTCAAAACTAAGGCTGCAGCCTGGCATACATCTAACCCCAGCTACAAACCCTGTGCAAACAGCTGGGGCCTGACAAACACACAGCCTAGTGCTCTGAGCACCAGAAACGGCAACCACGCACTCTGAGATCCAATCCTGCCTCTGATATTGTTCTGCAGAGAGCATCGTCTCCTCCTTGCCTGCTACCCAGGGGCAGTGTTACTAATCTGCTTGTCCTAAGGGGTCTCGAAGGCACCACTCTAATCTCCAATAAAGCAAGTGAAGACCAGCCAGGTCTAGCTGTGCCTACAGCCCTGGATTTACAGGAACAGCACATGCCCTGGCAGAGGGCTCTCAGAGGTAAGCAGAGACCAGCCTTCCCTTTTAACTCCCTATGAGTAGAAAGAGAAAGACCACTCCTGTTAAATACCCACCATGCCATCGTCCTCATCTCGTGGGGAGTAGGTGAGCGTGCTGGATGAGGATGGCGTCCTGCGGTGCTGCTTGAAGGTATTGGTCCCATCAGCTTTAAAGAAAAAGAAACATTTAAGAGGTTTTGCTGTGCCTTTAAAGAGCGAGGGTTCTCTCTACCAGCCCAGGGCTTCTCCGACCCTGCAGGGCTCCCCATTGGGAGCTGCTGCCATATTTAGAACAAGCGGAAGAAAAGGAACAGGGACTTCCCCATTATCCCCTGAAAGCCTAAGGAAGGCAGCACAATCAATACTTTATCACTAGTACTCTAGCCAATGTTCATCCTCAAGCAGAGCTGGCCCAGCAGAAAGATAAAGTGACTTTCTGCTAGTGCTATAGGTTTAAAATATCCTTAGAAGTGGACATGCTCCTCCCCCATGTGGCTGTAGCCCTGGGTGGTGGGGAGTGCTCTTTAAAGAACAGTCTGGCACTAACAGCCAAGACACTGTGGGTGCAGTCAAGAAGTGCCCTGTCCCACTCTGGTGCTGGGCAGCTGAAACATGGAAGGGAACCATGAGCATTCAGGGGACAAGAAAGTAGGTTGTGCACTGTGGGTTGCAGGCCCCAGATGCCAGCTGGGCCTAGGCATTTGTTTGCTGACAGTAAGTTTGGTTGTGCTGACTCAAGACACAGAGGTAAGGGCCTTATGAATTCCAGCAAGCTGCTCATTCTCCAACCCGATGCCCAAAGCAAAGGGAGAAAGCCTGCCAGCTTCCCAGAGCAACAAGTGAACTAGAAACCCTGCCAGCTGGGGGGCCTTCTGAAAGGGGGCTTTCCACTGGTTCTTCCTCGGATCCTGTGCACTTTTTTTTTAAATTAAGAAAAAAGGCCAAGGATTTTATTTATTTTTTAAACACGAGAAGTGTTGTCCCCACCCTCACCCCTCCCTGCTGAACTCAAAGCGGCTTGAGGGGATTGTGCTAAAACTGTCCAAAATAATTCACACTCAGGCAGAGAACAAAGACAGAAAATACCAGCCTGAACAGCAAGTGCTTTAGAGGGTCACGAGGAGGGGAATGTAACTGGAACGGGGTATGTAAGGACATCGCTGTGCAGTCCTGGTTTAGCAGGGGCTTCCCAGGAGCACTGTGAAGTCTGATCAATGGGAGAGGGTTTGCATGGATGCTTAACTCTGTCCTTTCTGGTGATCAGTTCCTTAGAACTAATTGGGCTGGTACCACATATGACTGGAGACAACATCTTGTTCCTTATCCCTCAGCAAATGCATAGCTCATTGCAGAGAAGGAAAATTCAGTAAGAGCAGTACAGAGCCCTTCTGGCAAGATGAATAGCTCTGTGGCTGTGCAACACTTACCCTTTGTGATGGTGGTCACAGCGGAATAGGCAGGCCCAAAAGTTGTTTCCATTCTTGTCTGAAATTCAGGCAGAATTAACATCACCATGTGTTGATCTTGCACAGATTGGGGTTTGCTACTTAGCCAAGTTTGTTAAGATACATGAGAAGGTTCCTAAGATTTTATTTGTGGAGACTGCAGCCTCAAGGGTCAAATTTTCAATCATTTTATTTTGTCAGAAATACTCCCCCACCCTGCCTGCACCACCCATCTCTCACTTCTGCTCTTCTCCTTACCCCGTTAGTGTTATCCGAAGTAGTGATGTTTGCTGCGCCACTGGAGAAGCGATTGTAGCGAGCGCTCTTGTTTGAGCTCATAATCTAGCCCAGCATTTATTAGTCATGGGAAGTTGGCTCTGGAGGAAGAATAAAAAATGGAAAGGTTGGTTATTCTTCAGGAGCAGATGATGGCAGAAGAACATCCATCAGAGTTCTAAATCCAAGCATCTCTCTTCTGACATTATACTGGACGCGCACACAAATGACTTGCTCTACTAATTCACTCCTGGATTTTCAAAAGTAACTAATGAACTTCGGTCTCTGACTTAAAATACCTATAGGGGTCAGATTTCTTTTTCAGGTGGTGGATGCTCTGCCTCTTCTCGAAATCAGGTCTTGAAAAAGGCATCAAGTTAGTCATCCAGAGACTGAGACTGAGACACCTCAAATCATTAGCAACTCCCAATAACATAGATCTAACTCTTTAAGAGCAAACAAACAGTTCTGAACTCAGAAGCCTGTCCTAGTAATACAGTGTCCCGCCAGTGAGAAGACAGACCTATGATGCAACACATCTTGATGCACTCTGCAGAGATTTATCTTTACCCTCCCTTCCTGCCCCTCCTTCCTCAATTCCATTAGCCCCCTTTCTCTCCTGCCTTCCCCACCTACACCCTCTAGCCGCTTTCTTCTGTACCTGCTTCTTACTCCCCCCAACGCGGATCCTTTGCCACTTTCCCTGTCTCTGTCCCAGCCTCTTCTCCCTACACATGTAAGAATCAGGGTGGGAAGGTGCAGCCTGAAATGGATCTTGAATAAATTACTTCATTCTGTGCAATGGAACAGCACCCTGAGTCATTGAACAAGGCTGAGATTTAGAGCCACTTGGAAAAATGATTTGAGTATAAGGAGTAATTCTTATTTCCATTCCCACAGTGCTTTCTGAGACTCTGGACAGTACAAATGACACCCCAGAAACACAGGAGGGAGCACAAGAGCAGGAGGAGGAGAAATTTTGGCCACATGTTCCAGAGCTACATCTGAAAAGACTTGTACAGTGAAGTCCACACATCAGGTTGAGCTGACCCAGCTGAGATTGGTCCCGGGGTCTACATTTATTCTCCAACACTGAGGCTTAGACCTCCGGCGTCAGCACGTGGCATGAACTCCATATTCCATCACAGCACAAATCTTTTATTACGTAAGGGGTCAATTCTCCCATCTCCTCCCTTCGAGGCCAGCCCACCTCCAAACAAGGGCTGGCACAGTTAGTGCGACCTGGCCGCCTCACGTTGAGTCAGCTGGGATGGAAGATGGAGAATCACTGAGTAATCCCCGTGACTTGAGGCAGATACGCTGTCTCCCTGGAACTCCCAGCTCAGGGAGCAGAGGGCCAAGATTCTTTGTCCCCAGACCTTAATCCTGACCCACAGCCAAGAGTGTGGTCAATACAGGTCTGCTCCTGCCTTTGTGAACAAAACAATGGCAGTTCTGCTATTTTTTTCCAGCATTGTGGGACTGGGCCTTCAGACCATGTGGCATGGGCTGATTCCCTACAGGCAGAAAGGTTTTCTGTTTAGCTATTACATTTTCGTAAAAGCAACTATCTTCACCAGGATCCAAGCTGCATGGCAGAGGACACCAAGAGAGAAATCTTTGTTTCATTAAAGGTTTGTGGTTCCTAGATTTTGTTCATCATTCCAGCTCCAAAATGGCAGGCAAAGCTTGGATCAACCAGCCTACGAAAGAGAAACCAACATTCCTTGCTTGTTTAGGACAGGAAGCTGCCAGATCCCTGTCCTCTTATTCAGCTGTTTGAGCGGTTTCATGAAGTTCAAATTTGCAAAGCCGCAAAACGGCCCACTAACAACCTTTAGAAATTCTGAGAGTCTGTTTTCTTTCGTGTGGGCCGAAGCCTGATCCTGTCTGAACCACTTCAACGTTTTAGCAAATTCCATGGAAAAAGAGGTGTCATGAAGGTATTTCTTCAGCTTTTGAATACCATCCTTTCTGACTGGTTTGACACAAACCCTTTGGGAACTTACAACTCACAGCATTGCTTTCATTGTTTTGGCCCAACAGTGTGTGATTGTCAGGGTTTTTAACGTAGGGCTGGAGTCCTACTTTGTTATCCCAGGGTCAGCATGGAGACTTGGGTCCTGTGAGGAGAACCTTGTGAGTGGATCCCAAAACTCTTCTGCAAGCCCACTGACTGACTTCAGTGAGCAACATGTAGGGTTGGGTCTCACCCTGCGTGGATCAGGTTTTGGTTTACAACAGGAGAGCCGCTCCCGTGAGAGTTTCTGTTTTAAAAAACAGCAAAGCCCAGCTAACTGCTGGACTCAGAAACTGACAGAAAGAAATACATGAACTCTTCTGATGATGGAGAAGGGAACAAGGTGGAGCAAATGAAGAGGAAACCCTCTCTAACTGGTATTCCTGAGCCCCGCTGCTCAGACTCATCACAGTGACACTGAATCGCCTCACCAAATGCAAAGTAGCATTTCCTCTCTTGGCTTAGGGGAGGCAACATCTTCCAGGCAAAGGGGTACCAGGTAGAGCCCTGCACGGATACAAATAAGTGGATCCATATCCGACCTGCATCCACAAGAAATGGTCCGCGGATATCTGTGTTGTATCCGTGGATGCGGATATAATGTGGATATCCGCATATCTGCAGGGCTATAGCTCTGTGCAGATAAAAATATGTGGATCCATAGCTGATCTGCATCAACAAGAAGTGGTCCACAGATATCCATGTTGTATCCGTGGATGCAGATATAATGCGGCTATCCGTGGATTTGCAGGGCTTTAGTACCAGGCTCTTCACTGTGCCATCCCCACCATCCCTCAGCGTACATAGACGCATCCAACTGTGACAGGACGCCCCCTCCACCCCATACTGTTCAAAACAACTAACAAATGGCTGGTGTGGAACAGATGTACAACAACTAGGACATGAGGGCCTGATGTGAACTGGGGGCCTTGGGAATGAGAGAGACAGTCTGCCAGCTCTAGTTCACCAGTTCAGATTCAGACCAGGCTTGCTGGAGAACTTCGTTACCCATATGACGGCTATTTGGAGGCTTCCTGTACTACAGAGTAACCATGCAATATTGTGCATTAATTGGGCCAGTTCCAGCATGTAGGGCCATTAGTGTGCAATACCACGGAAAACCCACAGGGGCCGCTCTGCCCAGTTTTACATCACAGCAATTTCAGCAGAGCAGGAGAGGAAGATTCACTGGGCCCTGGAGATGGAGAGGCCACTCTGAGTCTCCCCTTCCTCATCAAGGCTGAGGCACTTTGGTGGTAGACCATGCAGGGAAGCTTGCATTCCTGTATCTGCTCTGTGGATAAAGAGCCGACTGCTGAATTTGAAAGGCAAGACTCTTACCCAACTGTTAAATTTATTTATCGCATGAGCTTTCGTTGGAGAAAATCCCACTTCCTCAGACGCTTTGAAGACGCCTGTTTGTTTTGCAGAACTAGACTAACACAACCACCCCTTTGGAACATGTCAACTATTAAAGGCTCCTTGGTTGTACAAGGCATAGTGAATCTTTGGTACTCACTGCCACTGTATTACAGAATCCAAGGGATTGAGAGGACTCAATCCATGAGCAGACTGGGAAGAAGAACATCTGTCTGGAGAAGAAGACGATCATCTGCAGTTTAACCAGACAGGGCAAAAATAATTAAACTAATCTGGGACCTGATCCGTCCCATTTCAGGGCACAAGCCAACACTAACAGAGGACAGATGGGGAGATGCATCCACTTTGGCCAGCTGTGGCACATCTGGCCAATACACAGTTTCTGGTCTGTTTTGCCAAAGTAGCCAGTGCTGATCACTGAAGCCGAGAGGCTGGACTAGACAGACAGACTCCAGCTCTGGCAGCTGTTTACATTCAGGACTGCCGTGCCCACGCTGCTAAATCCAGCATTTGTACTACATCGATGTAAGCTCTTTGGGATGGGAACTGTCTGCTCGCTGGGTTTGTACAGCACCCACTCAATGGTGCTCTGCCTCACAGCCCACCACAATCACATGCACAACAAATTAGCATTAATTCACGTTTGAAAATTTCTCTTTGGGTGTGTGTATGCTATTGAGACTACACCAGCAAAATTGTCACCATGGCTGGCCTGGGATTATCACATGGTGCAGATGCAGTCCCCACCACCAGAAGAGTATTTTCCCATTGCTGTAGGAACAGCCCCTCTCTGAATTACAGAGTCTACCTTGACAGGCGCCCTCTTCGGTTAACATAGCTGCATCTCCATACGGGGTTAATTTGGCACAGCTTTGTCAGTTGTAGTTGGTTTGTTCATGCCCCTCATCTAGGTAGCTATGGCAACCTAACCATTAAGGGCAGACCAGGCATCACAGGCGTGTCAATTCTTCAAACCCCCAAATGTTTTGTATCTCACACTGTGTTAGTTAGCAAGGAGTAAATCACTCAGCCCTGCCTGACAGGGCCCTCAGGCGCCATGGTGCACAACTGTCAGATATTCAAGTACAATAGTTCATTCCCTAGAAGTAAACTTTTGGAACACGCTTTGGACTGAGAAAGCAAAGAACTGGATACTGGTTTAAACAGAAATGGTGTGATAATATTTTCCATGGCTTTGGAAACAGTGTACTGGCCTCTTCCAAATGTCATGTCCTGCAGGAGATGGTAACAGTTCCTGGAACTGTCTCGTGAACAAAAGGATGGAGCAGCACTGTGCTTAGTCAATACAAGACAAGCAGAGTTTGAAGTTGTGCTGCCAGGACCAAGAGGCTGTATCTTAGATCTTGCACAATACAAAGAACAGGGAAAAATGATATGGGCTTGTAGTTAAAGCAATGGGCTGGGACTCAGTTCCCAACTCTGCTACCGACTCCCGCGTGTGACCCCAGGCAAACCTCTGAAAGCCTCTGGGCAGTATAGTTAGGCTACATCTATACTGATGGCAGCAAAATCGCCACCCTCAGCTTGGCATTCCAGGAGCCCTTAGCAGTGAGTATGAACTCGTTGCTTTGCTCCCAGAAGTCAGTGCTGGAAGTCCTGGCCCCTAGGAGCCAAAAGGGAAAGCTGACCGCAAGGCATTTGCGGTTGGCTTTCCCGAGTATGTCTGGGTGCTTAGGAAGTGGTGGGCATTTACGCAAGGCATTTTATGTGCCTTGCATAAATGCCAGTCAACTGCCTCTGAAGACCTGGCTGAGTGTGGATTAGGGCTTAGATAGTCCTTCTCCCAGGATGTTTACAAACCGTTAAGGTGTAGCTGTGCTTACCACAGCAGAGCCTCTAGGTGCTGCTGTGTTAATACATCTAACTCAGACGCATGTCTTGTCCCCGACCAGGGCATTCAAGGCCTTCCCCACACAGGCAGCGCCCATGCCAGGATACAGACAGTACCATCTCTAGCTCAGCCCCGCAAGGCTGACAGCTCAAGTGCAGATGGCTGAGCAGCTTGTGTTATTTAGTTCAGTTCAGCAGTGTTCATTCTGCTCCCCAGTGTCTTGGTGCACCGCACATTTCTAACCAGCTCCTCATCACAGCAAGTCCCTGCAGAGATGATCAGGGCTTAGCAGGCAATTACCCTGCAGGTGCTGCTCATTGGGCAGTGGGCAGGGAACATTTGAGGGCATGGGCATCCATGAAGTGCGGCAGTTGGTTTGATATTTTGCAATCAGGAAGCAGCTGACATTCTTGCTACTGGGGAAGGAGATGTTTCTCCTTTCCCATTCCCCTTTAGGGGAAGAGTAGAGGGGCTTTAAATTTGTGGGGAAAGGCTTGAACTCATGATTCCCCACCCGAGCAAACCTTGGCATCATCTATCTGCTCCACTGCTTTCCTTTCTAATATCTACCACAGCATCCAATACCAGGGGAGCAGCTGACATGCTTGATCCCATTTAATGTGGTCTCATTCGGCTGTAGAGTGAACCAATGCCCCTCAGGGAACATTTCAGGCTGCATGCAGACTCAGGTGGACTCCATTTCACTCACTCCTTTGAAGGTTTTCTTTGCAACCAGAAGGGACAGAGACTTCAGAAAAGAAAGAGAAGCACTGGGTTTGGAGCTCAAGGATGGGCTATTCCAAAGACGAGATCTGCCACTCTTCTTCCACAACCTCTCCTTGGCTGAGCAGCCCCCCGAGCTAGGTAGACAGGAATCTGCTTCAGGTCTTCTTTGAACAGCAAACTAGTGGGCTGCAAGCAACAGTCACAATGTCGAGTGGCGTATCAGGTGCCTACAGAACAGCAGCCGCCAGTGCTCAGATTTTTATTTCTATGATCCCTCACCCCAACTGACATCAACTGCCAGACCAGTGAATCATTTTGCCAAGCCCTGAAATGTAGCCACCTCTAAAAAGCAGCCATCTGGTAGCACACAGCCACATTATACACCATTTGTGGGATCAGACGAAAGAATATCCTAACCAGCTGACATCAGGGAATTCCAGGGAGGCAGACTGTCAAACGATACAAACTGGAATTTGCTTAGGACGCTAATGTTAGCAGCTTCTGATTCCTGCAGAAATTATCACAACTGGCCAGGACTCTGATTTTACATGCAGAAGACCCATCCTCCTCTTGCCAGGCTGGGACGGTGGAGCAGCACTAGTCTTAGTACTTTCCTACAGCACACTGCATTTTCCTTGGACTTCTTCCCTCCAAAAACAGACAAGACTGGAAAAACTGCAGCCTGAGGAGGTATGGATGCAGGCTGCCCGCAGGGTGCCTTACAAAAGTTCATGCAATAAATAAATTTGTTAGTCTAAGTGCCACAGGACTCGTTTGTTTTACTGAACTAAACTAACACGGCTGCCCCTTTGGAACATGACATATTCTGTGTCATACAATACACATGCACACTGTGACCCTGAAGAAAGACTTTAAAATAAAAGATTGACAAGGAATAATGATATCTTTGGGACTGTGATGTCCTTCTTAGCTACTCAGAAAAGCAGGTGCCCTTATAAGTCCACTCAAACAGCCTTGGTAGCACATCTACACAGAGAAGGCCCCCAAGAATCTCAATTTCTGGAGACCCAGGGCCAGGAGGCAGCAAATCCAAGTGCTACAGTGAAAGGGCAGCCTCCATTTTGCACCAAAAACCCAATGAAGTATAAACAGTTCATGTTGCCACGTGCAATGCTCACAAGGGACTTGGGGTCATACCTGAGGAAAGGAGAAGGCCCATGAGGACAGCGAGCCAGCCTGACTAGATCCAGAGGTCTGTAGAGTTCCTCTGCCCTGCACCTTATTCTTTAACACATCTTCTCCGATTTTGCTAAGAGCAAATAAAAAAGAGGAAGCAGTAGGGCCACACTTTCACTAAATCACATGACAGACAGTTGCCAGATACACGGAGGGGGGTGGGCTGGATTCAGTCACTCACGCTGCATTACTTAAGTAACCCAGCCAAAAAATCTGGGTCTGGCTGACAGTTCACAGGGTGTAAGACCCTCTCAGCAGAGCAGATGAAGCAGTCAGCAGCTGTGTGAATTTCCCCTGCTGCCCTTCCCACCTCACCCCTACCCAGGAAGGCACACCAAGTCAGCATGGTCTCTACGGCCAGCTGAGCCTCCAACCTTTCTCACACCCCTGCTGACAAGACAGTGTGAACTGTGCAACTGCTCATTTGGAGGGACTTCCCTCTTTCCGGTCCCAGAGCTCCCTGTGTACCGCACAAACTTGGCACCCTCTTCCTTTCTTTGTGGAGGGTTATTTACAGCAAAAGTAAAGATACAGGAAGCCCAGGTCTGGGAGGGGTCATTTACATAAGGGAAGGACTCCCACAATTTTTCTAGCCTCCTGAACGAGTATCATTTTCTGTGCCCCTTTTCAGGGCTACATCACAACTTGTCTTCCACAGTCAAGCCATCATGGTCGAGCGCCACGATGGCAGTGATGGAGATACCTCCACTGGGGGCTGGACAGAAACATGCCAGTTAATCTCCTTAGATACAGAACTGCACATGAAAGAAGGAGCGGGTTGATGTGGCACCTCATATTGCGAAGCATCTGGAAGTTGCCAAGGAACCTGCAGCCACCTCCCAACCTTATGTGCTGAATGGTTAGTCCAGTCCAGTTAAGAAGACTCACAAGTGAATCTGTCTTCCTCCCCTCTGAGCTCCAATGGCGATGTTGCTAACACAATGCAATGCAGCTGCAGCTGGTTGTTGGAAAACACAGTGAATGCCGGGAGCCAGTCTAATGGTGTACAACCCAGGTCCAAGAATTTCACCAAGTGGGTGCTGTAATTTCCAGGTAAGCTACTGCAAGTGTTTCAAGTTAGGGCTTCAAGATTAGCGCATGACCATGAGAGATGACGTTTTAAAAGATGGCAGAATTTCAAACTATCACATCACAAATGGCACTAACTGCTCCCACAATTCACTTTTAAAGTTCTGAAGCCATTTGCCATTTCCGAGGCCTCCCCTGAGAATCTGTTGTCATTACCTGCTGAAGACCAGGGCCGCGCTCTAATGTAATTAAAGAAACCCTAACGCTCAATTTAGTACTTTACGGAATAACACAGAACTTGCACACAGCATGTACCCTGTTCATAGCTTTGTACGCATATTAGCTAACCCTCACCATACTCCAGAGAGGGAGGGAAGTATCCTTCCCATTTCACAGGTGGGGTAGAGTGAGGCACTGAGTGGGCCAGTGTCTTCAGTACCAGATCATGTAGTGAGTTGGCAGCAGAGCCAGGATCATGGCAGAAACCCTCCAAACCTCAGCCCTTTCAGTACTGTACACATCCTCAAGACAGACACATCTGAAACAAAGCAGAGCTGCCTACCTACTCTGGAGGATATCAGAAGGGCTGACTAACCCAGGAGGAGTGATAAGACAATCAGGAACCTGCTGTGCATACACAGCCCCTGAGTGTATCACCTTCACTTCTTACCTCCCTGGCTTACACAATTCATACACAAGCTCCTCAGATATTCCCGGCAGAGGAATTTACCTGTGAAAGAGGAGCAACAGATCAGAAGCTAATCTGTCCTTGGTGTTTGGTTGCAATGGATTTAAAAGCCTTCTTTCATTTGAATTGTGAAGGGATTTAAATACCATCAAACACCCCAGTGATACAGTTTAATAGCTATCAAAGAGGGCATGTATGCACAGAAAGGCAAGTAGTTAACATATATATTCTATTCCTGAGAGAAAATATCAGAAAGTAGGACACCTGCCTCGCCCCGAAACTAAAAGAAGCACATTAGATTCTCCTTCCCTACGTAACAACACTGCAGGTTCAGCTGGACAGACAACTACCTCTTCTTTACTCCCAGTTTAAACTGTTACATGTTGTTGTTTTTGTCAGCCATTAAATAGCCACTACATTCTCTCCTAAAGGTGGCTGAATTTCTCTGGCAGCAGGGTTCACCAATTCCATTGAAAGCACTCTGTGATTCTTCTGGCTGGAAGGCACCCAAGAAACACAAGCCAGATTCATTGTCCAAACATAGGCAGCATCAATTTTATTTTATTTTATTTACGTCACTTTGTAATTTCATGCTTTATAACCATTTGTTTGCTTTAAAGATTCATCTGAAATATGCCAGCTATATTCTCTTTACTAGGAATCTCAAAAACACACACACACACTCAAAGAGAAGAAAAATTTCAGTGCGTTTCAGTTGCCTGCTCATATTACTACATTTCCTGGAACTCTGCTGCTTAAACCAAGAACAATCAAATACAAGGCACGCCAGCTCACTCGCACCACTAGAGGAACTTTCAGCTAGGATCAGAGTAAGAAAACCAGGGGCTGTTCTTCGTACAGAGTACGGACTACTGATGGCACATCTTAGAACGGTCGCAAAAGGGAGCCAGGAAGGGACCCAAGAATGCTTTGCTGTTTGAGAACAGACTTGACTCTTGAAGCTAAGTTTTTGACAACCGTGATTTCCAGAGTGTGGAAATCTAGTAGCAGCTTAAGATTGAAAATACACTGACCCCCATAATAAGAGACCATTAAAACAGATCCTTAAAAAAATACAGAGCACTTTACAGTGAAGTGGCATTGTTAAGAGTAGCTGACAGTTAGTTAGCATTTAAGGGTTAATGACCAGTCAAGCTGACCTTCCATATATTTTAAGCTGACTGTATTCCAGTGAGTTGCAGGTGAATGAATAGTAAGAGCCAACTGCCAAACGGACTTAGATTTCTGCTCCATCCAGCTTCCTCACTCGGTTCTGCACCTGGTTAGAAAAGCCCATAACATTTCCCTCACTCGTCACTGATTTCTATAGGACAACAGCCACCTTCCAACTGTGCCGATGTCCACATGACACCGATTCCACAGGGCAAACACCTTACCTTGCATGAAACTCCCTGCTGGCTAGTCGAGCTGGGAGCAAGAAGCAAAACGCTCCAACTCTGGGCAGACTTTTACTCTTTCAAAATGTCTCTTCCACTATCTGTGTGCGTGTCTGTGTGTGTATTGCTCCTAAGTGATGTAAACAGAAAGGCACGCAGAGAAGTGGGTGATATGTAAATTCAGCCGGAAAATCCCACAGCTCAGCCAATCCCAATTCCCCTTCTCAGCTTTGTCCTGGCTGCTCTCTGAGACCAAAGAGATACAGACTAGTAAGGAAACCCTCCCCATATATGGATTTACTCTGGCCTGAAAAACCACCCAGTAGGTCAGTAGATGTAGTGCTCACTCCAGAGCGCTTTTAGAATTGGGCTAAGCAAGGGCAGAAATTCCCAAACTATTCCCACCTTTGAGTAGTTTAATAAATGGCAACCAATAGTACGCAGACATGCCCCACAAAGCCCCGATGCTGAGCGGAGAGCCTGTCTGAAGAGATAACACCGGAGTAGCTGAGGAAAAGTCACACTGGATCCAGTCAATGGAGTTACAGGATTGTGGCTGCTCCAAGGGAGACAGGAATCAGGTCCCAGGATTTTAGGTTTGCCTCTGGTGCAGCTAGTGACCTCTAAGGGGAAACACAGGGCTGTCCTCTCTCTACAGCTTTCAAATCAAATCCCTATTTGTCTTCCTCTACCTCCAGAGAGTCAGTGTGGACTCCGCTGAAGCTCAGAAAGGCTGTGTTGAAGGGGAAGGAGGCAGTCTGCGAGAGCCGTTCCCAACCACTGTCAGCCGGGACACTTTATGTGTCACCACACAGCAGTAAGTGTGTAAGGGAGAGCTGGGGAGATGGCTGGATTTAGCCTGGGGCTGGTGATACAGTGTGTCCCGCAGGGTCACAACATGGCACCAAGTGTGTTATGAACCACAAAAGGTTGAGAACCACTGGTCTGTGAAATCCAAAATGAAGCCAAACCTTCCAATACCGTTTTGACCGACACCCAACTTCTGGGTTTGTTTTTAAAATTTGTGAAGGGATTTTCAGATGTGCTGTGCACTGGCTTCACGGGGCTCCTATTTAAAATCAATGGGAATCATATCACTGACTGCCATGGGATGAGAGCTAGATTCCTCCCTCAAATCTTCTCATGCACCACTGAGCCCCGAACACCACCGGAGATGGGACCCTGCCAGTGAGGGAAACTGCGCTTGCTGGAATTCCTCGCTGAAGGTGAATTGAGCAACGTCAACGTGGTGGGTAGCAGGGTAAAAGGACAGAAGGCAAACAGACTTTGGAATAGTGTTTGTTTCATAAGGCTGCAACAGAAAGACTGTGAAGGATTTTCTCCCAAGCGTCCTTCTGAAGACAGGGAGAGAGGAGGTGTGTTTGTTCCACCAGGACAAACCCTGGAAGATTAACATTTTTCCAGGAAAGGGTTATCAATTTCAAAGCCAGAAGGGACCGTTAAAACCAAATATAACAAAACAGGGCTTGAACCTATGGGTGCCGGGCACCCACAAATCACCCTTGTCGACAGCAAGTTGCAGTGTGCTCAGCACCACTCAGAAACAGTCCTAAGTAAAGTTACTTCACAATCTCTGAGATTCCCCTTTGGCCTGTCACATGACACAGCTTCCTGGAGAGCCCATCCTACCCCTGGGAGTTGCACAATCAAGAACAAACAACACCAAACAACCTCCCAAACTGTTCCCCCCGCCCCCAATGTGTGCGTGAATTGACAGTTGTCCACCTGCAGCTGCGGAGGGGTTAATGCAGCCAGCACTGTAACCTAACAGCAGCATCTCTCAGTTTCTGGAGCTATTTCCCTCATCAAATGTTTACACCTACCCCACTGTGCACTAATTCGGGCTTGGGTGCCCAAAATCGTGAAGGACTATTTCACAGGAGAGAAACTGAGCTTCACCTTCTCTAGCTAACTTTGCTGGGGCATTTGATTTGCACCAAGCATGACCAGCTGCAGTGCAGAGCACTCAAAAAAGCCAAATCCAGCACTTTCCTGATTGGCACGTTTGAGTGTGCTGTGCCATTTCTCAGTTCAAGAAACAGGGCAGTACGCTCTGTCCCACCGCATGTGAGTGAAGGATCTCAGATCCATTTCCTCTGCCACCAACTATGAGTCCTTGGGCCTGTCACTTCACCCCTTGCTCCTCATTTGTAGAACGGGGAGATCAATAAGAAACCCTTTCTCCCACCTTGTCCATTTAAATTCTAAACTCCTTGGGGTAGGCCTGTTTCTTACTAGCAGAGCACCTGTCCAGCAAAGCCCCATCTCCTGCTTAGGCCTCTAGTCACTACGCAGGGCCAGGTGAACGGGTTGTGGCGCCCCAAGCCAAATTTTGATTTGGCACCCCCCCCCATCTCATTCATGGAGGTTGAAAACAGTTTTCCAAAGTGCATAAATCTCCAGCATCTGCCTGCAGCACTGTTCCCTCTAAGCTGTGCGCACGTGTGCACGCACACAGGTCATGACACCCATGTACACAACAAAATAAAGTGCACACAAAAAAATTCAATAGTGCTAATATGGGTGCCCACAAAGAAATTTTTTTGCACACACAAAGAAATTTTTTGCACTCACAGCCTATGAATAATTAGAGGGAACACCGGCCTGCAGAGGGATTTAAAGTGCACTCTGCCTCCATGACTTCAGCTGCAGGTTGACTAAAAGGGCCTGAGCTGCTAGGAAAGAGTTGAAGAGGCAGGAGCCAGCCTGATCTTCAGGGGGGCTAGGCACCCTTAAGAACTGTCACCTGAAGCCACGTCTGTCTCTTGCCTCACCGTAGAACCGGCCCTGTCACTAAGGCAATAAAAGTAACAATAACTGCTGATTTCTGTAAGTGGTAACAGGCGCATGTGCTCCAAATCGCTGACTGCACCTTGGGGCCTCTCCAGCGATAGGTATGGTATAATCCAGACAGTCTGTGTTTCTCAAACTGCAAGCTGTGACCCTGTTTTAATGAGGTCACCGGGGCCAGTATTAGACTCACTGGGGCCTGGGGCTGAAGCTAAAACCTGAGGGCATTAGCCTGAGGTGGCAGAACACAGGCTCTGGCCCCCTACTACCTGCCTGAGGTGGCAGAGCTTATGTTTCAACCCCCTCTCCCACCAGTCACATCATAATTTTTGTTGTCAGACCAGGGTCACGATGCAAATGTCTGAGAATGGCTGGAACATGTAATGGGATGGATGCACCAAGGTCTTTGCCTTCACTGCACTGAATCAAACCACAAGCAGAACAGGACTGAGCGACAATGGAACAAACTCCTTTTGTGGGTGATGACAAGAGTGTCTGGAATCCGCCTTCGGCAACATGGAGCCCTTAGACCTGTGGGTCCCAAAATTTTCTCTGCTGTGGCACACCTTGCTACCTTTAATTACTTTGAGGCACACCACCATATAGTTTCCAAATGAACTCAAGAATATTCATGAGCCAATAAGTCGATCCAGAGCTCTTTGAGTAGCTTTGAAGCATCTGAGGAAGTGAGATCTTCTCCCACGAAAGCTCATGCAAAAAAAAATTCTGTTAGTCTTAAAGTGCCACACAACTCCTTGTTGTTTTTTTACTGGACTAGACTAACACGGCTATCCCTTTTGAAACTGACACTCCATTTCAGACACTGCAATATTGACTTAGTCCACAATGGTTTTCCTCTGTGCAGAGTGTGGCCTACCAGAGTTTTTACAGCCAATGTACCAGATATTTAGTCCTGTAACCATGCACCTGCCTCTACATGCCTGACACAATACACAGGAGGCCCTCCACTGATGTCAGCAGACACCCATCCTGCCCAGACTAGGATTTTTATCCTTATTCAGGAACTGGCACTACTTGTGCTGCACAAGAGAGAGACATGTATGTACAAGAAATATTTAAAATCCCTAGCCAACTGACCCTAGAATTTATGTTTGTAAATGCATATAAATACTCATTGTCATATACCTGGAGATAAATCAATTCATAGCCTATGTGGGAATTCCTACACAGAAAGGCAACTACTAACATATATTTTCTATTCCTTAGCCTCACCCAATGTGTGAGAGAGGTGTGTGCACATCTGTGCCCCTGGGCAGTTATATCCATATGGGGCCAGGAAACCCCAAGAGACTCTCACTGCATTCTTCTATTGGGAAGAACTTGCAGAATGAAATGGGGGACAATGAATGGTCTATGCTCATGAAAGTCTTGTGTGGCCTCTCACCATTACCTGGCCATGCAGTTCAGTCCTCAGCTAGTGCCTGTCCTTAGACCCCCACTAAAGGGGCTATGTGACTGTATCAATTTTCAGCAGGAAATTCCAAAGCCAGTGGGAAGAGGAAGGAGAGACAATGCACAGTCTCCCTGCCCTAGCCACTTCTCTTAGAGAGAGTCATTCAGATGAGCAGGTAGGGATGCAGCCATGAAGATGCCCCCATTCTGCATGGGATAACAAGGGCTCTGTCCAGCCCGCACACACACACACAAACTGCCCTTCCAACACAGCATACTTAGCAAACGTAGCAAATCTCCGTGTGGGAATTTCCAAAGGGGTAGCTGTATTAGTCTAGTTCAGCAAAACAAACACGCAGTCCTGTGGCACTTCTAAAGACTAATAAATATATTTATTGCTTGAGCTTTCATGGGAGAAAATCCCACTTCATCTGGCTTGTTCATTTTTATGTGGGAATTGTTCAGTCTGCAGTCACTTCACACTGAAATGCAACCCCCAGCCCTAATCAGGCTAGGAGAGAGATAAAATGAAACTGACCGGGACTTTAAGGCAGAAGATTGAAATGATCAGAGCAGAAAGAAGTGATTTTGAATCATTTTCAAAGTTCAGAAAATACATTAATACCACACAGGAGTTCTCTGCAGTGTAGTTAATCTCCACAGGGACAGCACGGTAACCTGCTCCTTCCCTGTTACATGTGCATCAAAAGCTGTTGCTGTCCACACCAATCTTTCCTTTCATGCTGATCATCATACAGCTGAAAGGTTGCCAATTAGTGTTTTACAATGGCACCCCAGCACATAGGCAGGATGAACTGAAAGAGTGCCCACGCTTCACAGCTCCGCAGAACAAAAAGCATCAACAGGTTCAAATCTGATCAAGTAGCAGAAAGTGGTTCTGGTCACATGGACAGCAGCCACAAGTTGGCAGGAAAATCAAGCTGAACTGAAACGGATGTCTGAGATGAAGGATTCAGAAAGGAATTTTCTACTCTGGCCCAAGGAGGAAGATCTGTAACCAACCTACCCTTGGGGCAATTGCAGAATCTTACTCATGAACGCACACAGATACAGTGGCCTCTTAATGGAAAGCTAGCAGCAAAAACCTGGGGAAAAAACATGGTTATTAAGGTGATCAAGAGAAACAGAGGACATTGCAGGAGCATATGCCCTGGGCAGGACATGTTACAAAACTAGCCAATACAGACTGGAGATGTACTGCATGCTAAGGACGTACATCAAATAGCACACAGCAGAGATAAGGAATTGTCGCTGAGGCAAGCAAGACAGTCAAAATTTACTGAGGTCCTATGTCCGATAGGGATACAGAAGACCCGGCTCTGCTGTGAACTGGACACTCCCCCCCGGTTGGTTTGGCTTTAACAAGTGTTTTAATGGCTACTAAAAGGCAAGGAAACTGCAATCAATAGCCTCAACCCAGAGTTGTGTGCCTATCTCTATCCCTTGGCTGTCTGCAGCTCCCAGCACCTCTGTCCTTCAGCTGCCAAACCGGGAATTAAACCCAGCTGCAGCATAGAACAGCTGTTGCAATAACGTGTCACCTTGCCAAGCCCAGGCAGGTCTAACCAGTAGGACTGCGGGAGTCGCACGAACTCCAGGGTAACCCACGGGCACAGAGGCCGGCAGCCTCTTTAAACCTGCGCTGAGTTTCTACCGGGAGCTGCTGGGTGGCTGCCCCACTGCAGGGGGATCAGACAGAGCCCCCGTTACAGGGCTGGGGCCCCTGGCACAGCTCCCGTCCCCCGGTC
>ML682107.1:2931990-3059847 GCA_007922195.1 Podocnemis expansa | reverse complement strand
CCCCAGCCCCAGACTGCGCATGACACCCCCCAGCCATCCGGCCCCCAAGGACCCCCCAGCCCCTCCCCCCGGCCGGCCCCGCCCCGCCCCTCGCGCCGCGCAGGCCCCGCCCACACTCACCTGTCAGCGGCGGCGGCCCGACCGCAGGCCGGCCCCGGCCCATAGCGCCGTCTCCCGCGCGCAGCTCCCGGCCGGCGACCGCGGCCTGCCCCAGCCAGGCCGGAAACGCCGGGCCCGATGCTCCTCGGGACCTGTAGTCCCTCCTCGCCAGCTCCCGCCTCCCGCTAGCCGCAGGCCATGGACTACACCTCCCGGCAGCCCCAAGAGCGTTCGCGCCGATTGGTGCGCTCCTGCTCACGCTCCTCAGCAAGCCGT
Source organism: Podocnemis expansa (assembly GCA_007922195.1). Lineage (NCBI taxonomy): Eukaryota > Metazoa > Chordata > Testudines > Podocnemididae > Podocnemis > Podocnemis expansa. Next base: position 3,059,472 of record ML682107.1, on the reverse strand, counting down.
GCCGCTATTGGTCGAGTCCGCAGGTCCCTCGCGCCGCCGTTCCATCCGCGAGGCCGTGGCGCGAGGGGCGAGCCGCAAACCAGGCGAGCCGGAGGAGGCGGGGCTGCGCGCAGCGGCGCTTTCTGATTGGCTGAGCGCGTGACGCGAGGCGAGCCTGCCGAATGGCGGCGCGGCGGCTGCGACTATAAAGGCCAGGACAGGGCGCCTGTCCGTTCTTTCTTCCGCGCGCGGGTTAGGCGAAGGTGAGGCGGGGCACGTGCGCGGCCTAACACGTGTTAGCGGGGGAGGGGTGACACGTGTAGACACAGGGCAGGGCTCGCGCCCCGTCAGTGCCACGCTGCCCTCAAAGGGTGCCCACAAAAAGAAACTGAACATTGCACCATTTTTTTTTGCACTCACCCCCTTTGGTGCACACAAAATGCAAAAACTGAGGGAAGATTGGATAATCCCCCCACACACACACACACACACGCCTGCCCTGCTTTAGCACGGCAGCCCCGGCTTTTGAAAGCAGCTGCCCTCTCCTGCAGCGAGGGGAGCAGCCTGAGAAGTGGAGCTGGGGTGCCAGCTTGGCCGGGTTGAAGGAGGCGCAGACTGGCATGGTGGAGGGGCTGCAGTGAGCCGTCAGCACAGAGCCGATGATGAGCTTTTGCTTTCTGACACCTCGTATGAGTGCTGCCAGCAGTACTTGATTACGCTTCGTGTCTGAGGCTGCAACCTTGTTGTTAGAAGTGTCATTCGTTGTTTGCAATGTATTCACAGTTGTGGCTTTTTTAGGTTCCTCGATGCTGCCGTCAGCACAGGTGGAGGTGAGTCTAGACCAGTGCTGCTCGTTGAAGTGTCATCGGACACCCACCCGTGGCTGCGTGAAGCCCCAACTGGAGCCGGTGATGAGCTACTTTAATTTCTGACACCTCGTATGAAAACTGCAGCTGCAGTATCTGATTAAAGTTCTTTGGCTGAGGCTCACGCTAGTTTTAAGTCATGCTCTGCTCAAGGCAGTGAAAATTTGAAAAGGACCAAGAGGATTCTGTGGGAGGAAATCAGTCTGCTACGCATGCATTTATATTTACTGGTTGGAGTTTAATGCTGCTGTCTCTGTTTGTAGGAATGAAGTGGACCAAGAGGGATGTACAGTTCCATTCGCAACATCAAAATGACTGTAAATCTGTTAAGCTTCTACATTTGAATTGTACTTTGGATTAATTTTCACTTGACATTTTATGCATTTAGGATGAAAGCTGTGTTGTATGAATAAATGTAAGTTACTAAACAAAAGCAAGTGAACCTAGACATGCTGTTCTTTAATATTAGAAAGATTCCAGTTTGCTAAGATGATGTTTCTGCAGGTAGTCTTTGTACTGTAAGTTGCAGATGTGATACCTATTTTCAAAGCAGCAGCCCTGTTAGTCTAGTTCAGCAAAACAAAGGAGACATGGGGCACTTTTAAAGACTAACATTTGTTAATCACATGAACTTCTGTGGGGAAAAATCCCACTTCGTCGGATGCTTTGACCAAGTGGGATTTTCTCCCACAAAAGCTTGTGGTAAATGTTAGTTTTTGAAAGTGGCCCCTGACTTCTTGGCTGTTTTGATATATCAGGGATGGCTAAAGTCAAGAGCCACACAAGTTGATTATTAAACCTTCAAGAGGTGCCCTGAGGCATATAGCCAGATACTTTCACCTGCTAAATTGATTTGCTGACCTTTTGCGAGCCACACTTTTTCATTCAAGAGCCACATGTGGCTCCCAAGCTGCAGTTTGGCCATGCCTGATGCATATATTTATATCCAAAAACCTGGGCTGTGCTCTTGGGTTACACTCCCCAAGCAGATTACTGTCAGCACCGATAAGTGATGGTCATCACTACTGAGCCCAGGGAGAGAAGCCAGGGCTGCACCTCTGAATCATCAGGATACCTAGGAAGGGTGACATGCCTGGGGACAGGGAGAGATTGCAAGGGCTTTTTCCCCTGCCTGTGTTGTGAGTTTGTGTTTGAAACAGGCAATGTGGCATAAAACTACAGTGGAGCTGCACCATCTCTGTCTTGTCTTCCTCCCCACTTACTCTCTATCTCTAGATCAACTTCTCTACAGCTGAAGCTGTGAAACAGGTCTGAGATCAGTCCAGGCACTGGATGTACATCAGTGGCTCAGATCATAAAATCTACACAGCTCATTTGCTGAACTTTGCTGGAACTTGCTGGATTGATTCTTGCATTGCAGCTATCAGTTCGCTCAGAAACTTGTCTCTGCAGGATCGCCCCCATGATGGCAGCTTCTGTGCACCTCTCTTCCTGAGAGAAAACAAGGAAATCTCATCCTAAAAGCTCTGTCAGACAGGAGATGATTGTTATGCTGCATCTTTTAATACAATTTAATGATGAGGGCACACAATGTTGTTTGAAAGTAGCAACAGAGAATGCTGAGGAAAATGGTGAAACTCTAAAGCAAGGATTGTTGTGCAAGAAATGTGCTGCCTGGAAACTGCATTCAGTTGTCTTACAGAACATGATAGCGGAGAAGTTTGGTGAAATTAGTCTAGATCTGGTCACTGCTGCAAAATTACTGACTTCCTTGCAGGAGTCTGTCACAAGCTTATGGACTCCATTTGATTCTGAGGAGCAAGCAAAAAAAATTGGAAGTGATGTTGATGAGTCACACCACGCTGAATATAAATGTACTGTAAGACAAATTCCAGATGGCAAAAGCGACACTTTCATTTAGAGGTAGAAGTACATTGAGGTTTCATACTGCTGTGTTATCTTCAACAAGCTTAAGTTCGGACATGCCAACAAGTGAATGTTCTGCTGAACTAGCCACGATTGTCTCAAGTATGAAGAGGAACAGAGAAGAAAAGCTTGTGCTCAAGCATTGCTTGCCTCTCACCTGGATCACCTTGAGCTTTTTGCCAACATGAATAATTTTTCAGCATTTAAAAATAGTGTGGTATGCTGGTTAAGAGTGCAAATGGAATCAAACTTTTGTGTGACAAAGAACTGAGTACTGTTGCCTTGAATGTCTTCATTGCATTAACTGTACCAACTGTGCAGCAAAGTGTTTGTTCTCCAAACCTGTTTTAATAAGAGTGAAAGGCCCAATAGTTAAGATTAGGTGAAATGTGTCCCCTGGCCCAGGCCCTCACTAGCCATAAACACACACAACCCCTATAAAGGCAAGATAATACTAAATTACATCCATAATAAATTACTCTTACCTGAGGAAGAAGTGAAGTCTTCCCTGGTGGGGCTACCACTGCATGTGGTCTGGCCCTACCTCAATGGACTGAGGGTAATGGGGCAGCAGGCACTTGCAGGCTGGCCTGGACTGTTCCAGGCTCTCACTGGTGCAGGGCTGCTCTTTCCAGCCAGGCAAACAAACAGCATGAAGTTGGGAGGGCTGCTGCTCCCTGGGGCCAGGTGCCCAGCTGGCACAGAGTTCACAGTGGCTATGCCCAGCTAGCATGGGATTCAGGGGGGCACTGCTTCACTCTGGCTGGTGTGGAGCTCAGGGGGACTGCACCTGGCCAGTGTAGCAGCTAAATGACCTCGATATTATACAAGTCAACCCCTGTGATCTTTGGCTCCCCCTCGAGGGGGTCACGCGCCCAGGTTGGGAACCATTGAGATACATGACTTGCTTGTTATAAGCTCAATACTTTTTTGCTTTCACTAATACAGGGTTCACAAAAAAGGGTCCCCAGATTGTTCATCTGGCCCTGCCTCTATGAAAGAATTCTTCTGTTAACTCAGGACCGCTCTCTGACCACTCCAGCTATGCCACACCTTAGTCAGTGTCCTGAGAGATGAGTGGAACTGAGCAAGTGCAATAAGGTATGAATGCAGAAATGACTTTATGTTGCTCGGTGCAGAGATCCATTGAGATGCATGTTAGGAGCACCATCCCCACATGGCTGGTGGATGTGACAAGATGCCCTGGATCAAAGTGGCCTCCTATAGGCTGCAGCTGTTGCAACTTCCAGCTTTCCAAATACAGTTAAAGAACTAACATCAAGCAGCACTGTTTTGCTGCATGCAGTGACCATCCCCTGACAGAATATTAGACACTACTAAGGTGAGTGATGTTTGCTAGTTCTGACCAAGCAAGACCGGGAGCAACAAGCATCCAGTTCTTGAGGCAGCTGATTGACGACTAGTGTAGTCTGCAAGCTCATAACAAGTTTACAGCATTCTTGGTCTCAGGTAAGTTTTCTTCCACTAGTCTGATGTAAAATTGTTTGGCATGCTATGGAAAATAGCTAAAGTTCCACTGTTGAAAAGACACATGGTAGGTTAAGCCCAGCACTACAGTTTTTTGCAAAAAGACTTCAGGTGTTTTTATGGTTTGATATTCCCTGCAGTGTTTGTAACCCCAAAGCTAAGATCTGGTGCATGAGTATGCAAGGTTTCACGGACTAGTGCAATCAAAAATCAACAAGACTGATCCAAATGAGATTTAAGTCACTTAATCAGGCTTCATCCACAGCAGGGTCTTCACCACTTAGCATTATACGACAGGCTGAGGGGACAACATCTTCCATGTGTGAATGCAGCTAATTGTTTAAAACACTCAGCCTGTGTTGAAAACAAGTGAGTAAATGTAGATGTGCTTTGTGGGTGGGGTACCCAAATAGCTGATGGCATTGTGTTTTATTCTTATTCCTGCCCAGCTAGGGGTTCCTTTCATTCTGAAACCAAGAAACCAGCATCAAGATGCAAGGAGGCTCATTTTAAAAAACTTTATTAAGAGGAACAGAACATAAAAGCTGTAAAACAAGTGCCAGCAAGTTGTTAGTGCACATGATGCTAAGGTCTTAGGCTTGTTTATGACTGAATGTACTGGATAATTCTTCCTCAGTAGGTGGCAGTAAAAGCCCATGTAAAATGGAAGCCAGGAACTTCCACACAGTCCCAGGAGGTGCTGCACTAGAGTCCAGGTTAGTACAGAGGAACAGACTGCAGGAGTCGAACTGCATATAAAGGATTTGAGTCAGGCGCAGGGGAATATTTAATCTCATTTTTTAGAATCTAGGCTTTGAACCAGAAAAATGGTATGAAACCATTATTGAGAGCGGCTGTTAGCTCATTTTTGCTATTAAACCAAAAAGTGTTTACTTCACAACAGGGAGATTCAGTTGAAGAGGAGGCAGGAAAGCACGTGGCAGTAGTGTTGACAGTTTTTGCTCAATTAAATACCAGATTTTAAATAGAAATTCTAGTGGCAAATTTTAAAGAATGGAGCTGGGGGTTCTTTTCAGGCTTTTTAGAGATAGCAAGGTGCAAACAATTATGTCCCCACTAGAAGCCTGGCAGCAAACTGCCCAAGCTTTTGAGTTAAGCCAACGGGGGAGTTTTCCAGAGAGATTGTACACGTGGCTGTCACTGTTTGGCATCTCCAGACAGTGAATGAGGCTGGTTTCTTGCAGTGGGGGCAGCTAATGTGCTGCTTAGTACTGTGAAAATAATCATGCCATTAGAAATCACTGAATGGAACACCAGTACTTTTGACAGCAGAATCTAATTAACAATTTTCAGTTTATTTTATGGGCGATTTCACCAAGTTAGGTTCTTGAGTACAGACCTAAGATTTCACTAGTTCCAGATTCTGACAATTCCTAGTTTGGGTGAGGGGGAGTTATTTAGGTGCCCAGAGACAATTTTTGGCCAGATCCAGATTGTCACTGCCCAAACGGACACTAAAGCAAACAATGCTCTTCAGTGCCAATGTGTATTTTTGCTGTCTTTTCTTGGCCCTATGTCACACCGGCAGTAGCTTGCAGAGTCAATAAGAAGAGGGCCACTTATTTCCGTTGTTACTCTCAGCCAAAAGGTTACGTCTAGGCCAATAAGATGCGATAAGGCTGGCTAGCTTTAAAATAAAAGTATGCATCAGCTGGGAGGGCAAGGGACACAGCAAAGCTCACCTGAGCACTGTGATGCTTCGCTCTGTAAAACTGTTGCCCGGCTCCATGCTCTCAATTGCCAACTCCTACGCTGCCTGTACTGCTTCTAAACAAGCTTGCCAAATGTGAAAATAGCCATGACTTGGAAGATTATAAAGTGCACAATCCTGTGGTCCGTGCATGACTCATCTCACTGTTACTGCATGCAAATGTCTACCTGCACGCATACAACAAGCAGCCTATATAGAAAGGCAGCCTCTTGTAAAGAAACAATGTATGGGCTGTATTTACTCACACAAAATAGTTTCCCCACAGAAAAGGCAGCAGCTGCTCATATGAAAGGTCTGAAACCATCTTTGCACTGCTGAATCCAGTGCCACTTAAAACGTCAAAATGTGCATCTTTTCTAAAGATCACTCTGACTCCTGCAGGTGGAGCCTATGATCTATCAGACAGCTCTGCCCAGGAAAGGAGGGTGGTGGGGAAAAAAAAGATCAGATGCATCCGCTGAATCCAGTTGCATTTCACGGGTCCCTGAGGCAGGGCACACTAGCAGTACTGAGACAAGTGCCAGGCACTTGCTGTGTTTCATTGCCTCAAAACAGACCCCCTGAGTCCTAGCCACCAACATGCCTTTTGCACTCAGTTATTCACAGCTGAGAGCTGGGATTTGCAGGCCAAGGTTCATGTCACATTATCTCACCAGGATCTCCAGCAGAGAGGGGTCTAGTACCAGGCAGTTGAGCTTTTCAGCAACATCTTTTGACAAAAAAGAAAATGGAATTTTATTTTTTTGGTAAAAGTTCTTTGTTTTGAAGAAAACCAAGAACCAACTTTTTGTGAAAACAAAAGTCTGTTTACAATTTTAAAACAGAAACCCTGAAAAAAATTAATGGGAAATTTAAGAAAAAATTCAGGTTTCCATTAAAGAAATTAACTGCCATGTTTTGACTAGGTCTGGGTTACAGCTATTGATTCTGCAGGTCTTCCTTGCTCTTGTGCTATCATCAGGGTTGCATCAAACTGACCTGAATAATGTAGCTATAGTTCTAAAGTTGTAATTTGTACAACACTCACGGTTCAGGCAGTTCGCTGGGGGAAAGTGACTTTCTCTAGTATCCTTGCTTCAGTGACTGGTGTGTGAAACCTGCACTCCTTCACATTTCAGGCTCCCTGTGGCAGGAGCCAGATGTGGGCGTGTAAGGAATGGAGCAGCACATTTTAACTTGGTTCAGCTGAACAGCACAAGGGGGTGACTTTTAATGAGCTAAGAAATCCCCAATGTGTTGTAGCTATTTGGGGGGGTTGACTCTCTAATTGTCAAATAAATAGTTAATTTAATGTGGTGTTGGGAAATTCAGTGCAGTTAATTCTGATGGTTGGAAATATGAAATTTGCAACTATTCTGCAGTTAAAAATCACCTCTTGGCAACATCGCTGAAGTCTCCCAAACATCCGCATTTACAAGTACATTACAAAAATAACAGTGCCAAAAGACAAGGGTGACAGGGCTGGGGAGACTCCAATAAACTGTGCTGGCACAGAGCTGTTAATAAACCTGTACAGTTCAAACCCATAGCATTCTTTAGCTGAAAGCAAGATCTATCCCAAGAGAGTTTTAAAGAAATCAAAGCATCGTTATGGTCTCAAAATGCTATTGCCCACATTAAGATACGTTAGAATAAGCTGCTACATGTTGGGGGGGGGGGTTGACTTGTTCAGAATACTAGAAACGGCAATAATGGAGAGCGTAAGCCTTTATCAAACATGTAAACAGTCAGAGGTTCTCTGTACAACAGATGTGTTTGAAGGAGCTTACTCAAAACTAGACAGCTAAGCTCTTGTCTTTCGCAGGGGAGAGCAGACATCTCTATCAAGGAACATGTGTCACACAACATGGTAAAACTGATCTATGTAACAAGGTGGATGCTACAAAAATGTTTGCTTTGAAAATAGGTTTCTTCTGCATGTATATAGATCTATGCTACATGCAAAAATGTACCCTGGGCCCAGATATTTTAATAACTGAATTGCAAGTGAGTGGGGGCAAAAAAATGGAGTGGCCCAGGATAACCCAGAAACTGTTCAGGTGGGGGTGTCGGGGGAGGGATGACTAGACGCAGCACTTCTGTAGTGCTTTTCATCTTCAAAGCATTCTAAATCTTAATCCTCACAATGCTTCCTACTGCTGGATAGGTACTGTTATCCCCATTTTATGGGGGACAGGAAACTGAGGCACAAACAGGTCAAATGACTTGCCCAAGGCCACAGAGGAAGTATGTGTCAAGAGCCACCATGGTAACAGGAGTTCCTGGTGTCTAGGAGTGTGTGTGGATCAACACCAAGCTCCTCTCTGGACATGTCAGAGAGAGTCTGCTGCAAAGCTGTGTCAGGATCAGCACCTGTTAGCTTGCAGGGATGGACACTTCCACAGGGACTGATGGGACAGTGGGTTTGTCTCCCTCGGAGGAACTTGATGTTTTACACCCAGCTTGATGTGATCATGGCATGGAGTTAACGACTATGACTACAGTGGGGCGCTGGGCAGCGAGTGGCACCTGGAATGTTGCGGCTGCACCAGAGCCAGCGTCTGGGCTGCTGGGGAAGAGCCTTTTCTTCTGCTCCTTTCGCTCCCCATCCCAGCTCCCCTTTACGAGAACTCACAGACAACGAAGACACATGCACATACTGTCCACAAGGAGGGAGCGTGGGGTACGAGTCTCTACAGCTGCCCTGGCTGCCTGAGCCTGTCCTTTAGGACCTGCAGCATCCGGAGCCTCTGACTTCCTTCTTCACATACTCATGGAGCTTGAATTTGGGCTCATTGGGCAGCTTCATGGACCTGTGTTTCAGCTCCCTGCAGGAGAGAGACATGAAGTTACTTGTTTTGGCTGGGAACAGAACCCCCAGGGAGCAAATCACAAGAGAGAAAAGGCTTTACCCATGCCACCTTCATCCCACTGCTGTGGCTAAGCTGCAGCTTGGGGAAGCATTAAGTACAGGATTAAAGTCCCTCTGAAGTTACACTTCAGACATAAATGGTAAGTGCTTTCCTAAATTGGAGCCTTGGATTCAAGGCCAGGTAAGAAAAGGTCTTAGAATAAGCTGAGTTTGCTCTTTAGATTCAGTTAGTGCCAAAATGGACTGGACACCAGAGTCAACTTCAGTGATTTGTTAAACAGCCATTTCATTAAACTGTCCCCCAGCTTGTACGGAAAAGAACGAAAGACCAGAGGCTGGGTTACATGTGGGTGCTGGGATCATTTCTCAATGTGGGGGGGAAGGTGGTTTGAAGCTGGACGCTTCATCCCATCCTGTGGAGAACTAAGGTAGAGGATAAAGCCATGGGAACAGCTGGCTGTAGCTTTTGTCTTGTTGTTTAACATTCAGTGACGTCACTCAGTGTGTTGTGTCAGTGAGTGAAGGGGGAGAGCTGGGTGTGGTGCAGATTTCATACCAACAGGAGAGGTGGCAGGACAGTTAACTTACTTTGCAATGGCCATAAAGGCCAAGTCGACGTTCAAGCCACTTTTTGCGCTGGTCTCCATGAAGGGCACACCGTACTCCTGCAAGACAAGACTCATTTGAGTGCGAGACCCATCAGGGATGGAGGATTCTCCGCTCTCTCCATACAGAACCCACAGGTTCTAGTTGGAGCTCTGGTACCAGAGCTCCCAGCTCCTGACAGTGCCACTAACAAAACCCATCTGACTCAGGATGAGCAAAGCACCAGAGGCTTTGGAACGGGATTTTGCTGAAGAAGGTTCTTGAGAGGAATGTAGCATTTAGGAGAAACCCCTTGGGAGGTGTTTGTGGGAATTGGCGGGGGGCAGTTCTGGGAAAAATACAAGCAGGGAGAAGTCTTGTGGCACTTAAAGACCAACAGATTTATCGCATGAGCTTTCGTGGGAGAATATCCCACTTCGTCAGACGCTGAGGGATATTCTCCCGTGAAAGCTCATGCAATAAATAAATCTGTTAGTCTAAGTGCCATAAGACTCCTTGCTTTTTTTGCTTTACTAGACTAACACAGCTGCCCCTTTGAAACAAGCAGGAAGATTATTCTGCAAAACATGGAAAAAAAACAGCTAGGTGGCAAAGCTCTGGCAGCCAGAGTAGAAAGGGAGATGTGAGAAGGAGCTGGGAAAGCACAAGGAGAGGCAGAGAGCAGAAGGGGGGACCAGGCAAAGAAATGCAAGGAAAGAAATAGTCAAGCAATCCTAGGCAGCATCACGTGGGGCTCCTTCCCATTATCAACTGATGCCCGCAACATCCTTCAGCATGATGGGCGCATTATTTAGCTGACATATCCTCACCACTTCCCCAAGCAAGTGCAAGGAGCAAACTCATTTAACTGAGCAAAGTCTTGGCTTGCGAGGACACACGTACCTTGGCTAATTTCTCTCCATCTTCCCTTTTTACCACTCTTTCCTGGGTTGAATCCACCTAGCAGGGGTAATAACAAAGAGCAATTTGCAACCAATCAGCAGGGCAGCATCAGGCAAATTTGTGGAGTGAGGCCTGTCATCAGCAAGCACCCCACCCTCCAGCTTCACCAGTAACTTATGTCTTGTTTCATTTACGAGGGAGTTGGGCAAAGGGAGGTGGTGTTTTTTCCCCTGTTCACATGCTGGGGACAGCAGCTTGTATTGCTGGAGGTAGCAGAAGAAAGGCTAAGGCAGCATTTTCTCTTCTGTGCCATTTCCTGCTCTATGAAAGAGGGTATGATGGACTAGTGCTCAGAGCTAGAGAGAATCAGGACTCCTAGGTTCCATCCATGGCTCTGTCATTAACTTGACCTTGTACAAAACCCTTTAGCTCCTCTGTGCCTCAATTTCCCCTCTACAACATGGAGAGATGACTACTTCCCAGTGTCACAAGGGGATGAATTCACATAGGCCTGTTGAATGCTCTGAGAGCCCCAAATGAAGGTTCAGTAGAATGGCAGGGGTGATTTGATGTTGTTAACTCATGCTGTGCTCCCCGCAGGTCCTCTGCTGCCTGTCTCTTGCTGGGCTAGAACTATCAAACTGGAGACCCATGGCAAATCAAACACATATTTGGCTTCTCCCTGGAGAGAGATTAAAGCTGCATTTGCCCAAGAAGAGTCTCCTGCAACAAACAGAGTTGCCCTAAAGTGGGTCAACAGGGAAACAAGAACATGTCTGTAGTTCTAGCCCAGGTCAACTGACTGGTTACTGTGTTCCAGATAAATTGCAGCAAGAAGGAGCCAAGAGTGCAAAGCAATGAGGGGGGAAGAATAGGTTGGAAAGGAAAAAAAAAAAAAAAAGGCAACAAATTCCAGGCAAGCTCACAGAGGCATTCATTTCAGAGTAGCTCCTAGACACACTCAGGAACAAACACGAGAGGCCCTTCAATAGGCCACTGTTCCATGCACGCCCAGTAAGGTCTATGTCCAGATCAGCACCTTCCAGCACCTGGCACAATGTGATAAACAAGAAGCGTTTGTACTTCGCCTCAATTAGCAGAAGTAACCAGCAATGTGTCAGAGTTGGCCTTCCAGTCCAAGCAGGTGCCACCTCCTTGGTTGTGGGAAACTGAAAGGTTAAGGTGGGATTTGTAGGTTAGGAGATGAGAGAGAAAACAAGAGTGAATCTTTTCATTTCAGAAGCTTTGCTTCCAATTCAGTATTCCCAGAGGGATTCTGTAATGCTCATGCAAATCAGCTCTTACCACACAAAGGAGAGAACAGTCTCAGGCCAACTGGGAGACAAAATTGGAGTCTAGCAGCAGAGAAGCATGTGACAAACTTGTGCGGGTCGGGCTAGTGCAGTTCCAACTATCGAACCCAAGTGAACAGGGCTGCCAGAGAAACTCCAAGTGGCTTGGATCCAGGTGGGCACCTGGCCTTGCTAGGAGCTGGCCCGGTTGAGGGTGCAGCTGGCTGGGACCCACTCTAGTTCATGTGTAAGTTGGGTTCGGCCCTTTGTCTCCTGGCCAGGTAGCTGGTCACAGTTTTGGTGTTCCAGTGTTTAGCACTAGGGAGAGAGAAGGCAAGGCTCTGCCTGTCTGATCTCTGCTTCTCAGGAGCAAAAGCAGGTGCTGAACCAATCCTCAGAGAAGTGTGATCACCGGTCAATCCCAGAGGCAGGGAGTGACCTTTCACCCAACAGGAACATCTAGGATCACCTCTTCATCCTCCCACTGAGGACCTGCTTCATAGACTGAGGAAGAAGCTCGCCCCCATGCTTCCCAAAAAAGGAGATATCTAGAGAGACCTGCACATTCCAAACTGAACATGGGGGCATGTTCCTTGGAGCATACCAATGGAAAGCAGAACTGCTTGCCCCAGAGCATCTCAGCTCTGCTCTGGGGCTGCCGGTGTGTCAATGCTGGGGCATGTCGTTTCATGGGCCCCAAGGCTCAAACACTGGCCAAGTAAAAACTCACAAACTGCACCTGGACCACGTGTTGAAAAGAGGAGACAAAGAGGGAACATCCACTGTGGTCTTCAAAGACTGCCATAAAAAGATGGAGAAAAGTTGTCTTTTTTTGCCACAGAGGGCAGGACAAGAGGCAATGGGTTCAAACAACAGGTTGGCAGGTTTAGATGAAATCTCAGGAAAAATTTCACAACTGTAAGAATGGTAAGGCAATGGAACAGGCTGCCTAGGGAGGGTGTGGAAGCTCCGTTGCTGGAGGTTTTCAAAAGGAGGCTGAGTAGCCATTTGTCTCAGATGGTTTCCCACCAAATCCTGCATCATGGCAGAAGGCTGGACTAGACAATCTTTTTGGTCCCTTCTAACCCTACCAATCTGGCTTAAGTAGCTAGGCTGCTCAGATCTGTGAAGAATTCTGCATGCTATGTGCCATAATTAGGTCCACTGTAGATGCAGTGAGGTCAATGGAAGAATTCCTAGATTTACCGTAGCAACGGAAACAGCCCTTCTGTCACTCCAGTCAATGTCTACACTCCAGCAGTGTAGTGCCGGTGCACAATGGCTTGTAGTGTAGATGTGTTGTAGGGACATGAAATCAGAACTGGTCACATCTCTGTTCCCAAGTAGCCCCACTTGTTGGCTCCCCCCTCCCCACAGCTGGGGTTGTGAGTGCCTTGCACTGCTGCAATCCTCCCCCCAGATAGGCTGTAGCCCCGTTCCCCCAGTGGAAGCCTGCAAAATACGTTAGCAGACTGGGTCCAGCGTCTGCAAAGGAGACCCACCCATCCTAGGGCTAGAGAGACATTAATCATTGCTAACTGGGCAGTAGTTGTGGACGTGTTGACATCAGGCCACAACATACGAAAGCTGGGAGCTTCCCCCTCCAAAATATCTCAGACCCCAGATCCCCAAACTGGCAGAGGCAGAGGATCAGGCCTCTGCCAACTCCTTTGTGTGTTGGGGAGTCCTGTGCATTCCAGTCACAGAGAGTTTTGGGGACCACAAGGAAACAACATAGGTTTTCTGCCAACACATGCTCAGACTCCCAACAGCCCATGACAGTGCATGCCAACAGAAGGCTTTGAAACCACTTCTGCAGATGGCTGGTGCCCATCACTCCCCTAGGCAGGCAGGGTTTTGGACCTGTCTCTCAACTCAGGAGTCCGGGAGACAATGTGACTGCCAGGAAACTCCCTTGGCTGTGCGGCTGGGCCCAACTCACCTTATTTCCCAGTAGCATGAGGACCACGTCTTGCTGGGCATATTCATGAATCTCGGTCAGCCATGCCTAAGAGCGGAAGAGAACAGAGCCTGTACAATGTGGGCAGAGACAGTTCTGGAGGAAGGAGCTCAGATAGGGAGCTGGCTGCTCAGAAAACAACCCCTCTCCCAGGCTTGCCACCCCAGGGACATGCCCAACCCTGGCGTTGGAAGATGTCTGGTCCAGTCACCTCATGGGCATGTGACCTGACTGCTGGGTTATATACGCATAACAGTGACCTCTTCTCTAAGATCAAAGGCAAGGTCCCTTTAATGTTGTATGAGGGACCTGCTGGAAAGCGGACTCAATCCCCCAGAGTGGTGTGCGTTTCCTACAGACATCATGATTCATGAAGATATGCAACCTGCTGGAAGAGTATTGGCTACGGCTCAGCATCCCCCATGGCTCCTGTGATGCAACACAGTCCGATGGAGCCGAGCCCCACTCAAGGTGCAGTCTTTGATCTCAAGGGGCAGGAGAGCTGGGTGACCGAATCAGGAACAAGGCAGATTTCTGTCTGAGAGCTCGTAGAAATGGGTGCGCCTGGTTGTGTGGAGGGCAGCTGTTTGGCTGGAGAGCCCTGTGCTGCTAATGAGCAACACCCTGCTGGGGTCTGCCATTAAGACTCTGCACTGCTGCAAACAGGTACCAAGTCAGCACATTTTTACCCTGTGAGGCAGAGGGGCTGGCTGAGTGGGCAAGTGTCTAGGAACAATTTCTGTCAATAAGCCGGGGCTCTGGATGGGTTTGTTTAAGAAGCAAAATGAATGTTTGGAACTGGATTCCAGACCCCATGGTGGATTTGCAGGGAAAGCCACAGAGCTTGCCATCATCCCGCGATGGGTAACAGCCCTTGGGGACTTGCAAAGAGCAGCTGCTTCCTTGTACCTTCTCTCTCCCTTAGCCATCCCCCTCCTGCTAGGGGCCTCTGCTCCTTTGCCTGCCGAATGGGTGAGACAACCACAGTGTTGGGTCGTGGCCAGGGCTCCATCCATTGCAGTCACTACAAATGAGGCGCCCCCTCCCCTGTGCTCCCTGTGCAGCAGACAGAGGACCCCAGCACTGGCATCTGTTGTCGCCCTCATCACCAGCACACCCAACTTGCCCAAGGTCACACATGGATGCAGCATCGCAGCCAGGGACAGAACCCAGGAGTCCTGACTCCTAATCCTGTCTGCTGCCAACTGGGTACTTGTGCCTGTCGACAGCCAGCCCTGGCAGGATATGCCTCATACACCTCTGCCTGCTCCGGTCCCTTCTGACACAGTACCAGGCAAAGTCTCTGCACCACCTATGCTTGAAACCCTGGTGAGGAGGCAGCCAAGCAGCTGAACTAGACTCCTGATGGCTGCTGATTCCCAGCGGAGCCGGGCATTAAATGGTTAGCGAGCGCAGTCCCTCGCAGGTTGTTCCTGTGCTGGGTGCAGCTGTTCAGCAGAGCCCTGCGCGGATACAATATTTGTATCTGTGTCCGATCCACAGAAGTGGCCTGCAGATATAAAAGCAGATATCCACAGATTTGCAGGGCTCTGCTGTTTGGGATCCTAATGCCAAGAGGACAGCTTTTCTGCCCCTGCCCAGATGCAGTTGGATAACAGTCACTCACAATTACTGTGGCCATTTAACCAAAATTGCACCCTTTTAAAATGAAATGGATCAATTTCTACCTGGAGGCTATTTGAGCCATGTGTTTATCACCCTGCTGTTCTTTCTGTGCTGTCTTTAAAGGCTGAAATTAATGTCTTGCATCCTTGAATACAGCTTTGTTAGGAAAAACATCACCGTCCAATGAAAAAACCAAAATCCCAAGGCCTCTAATTTTCCTGCAGTCCCTTAATTTCAGATTTTGTTTAAAGTATCTCTCTCCCAGACCATGTATCAATCAATGATTCCTCCCAGCATGTGCCCATCTCTCTCCAGTATGTCCAGAGACTGCGAGAGCATCAACACATCATTATTAGCTCTGCATGGCCTGATGCGACTCTTTCGGAAATACATTTACTTCACTGTTGTTTAAATCCCTAAAGCTCTTAATAGCCTGTCCCAGAGGCCCTGGCTGGGTAAATTCAATATCCAGGTTTTATCTCACTTCACTCTGAAGGGCTGGGCTGAAATTAAAGTTATTTTTCCCTCCGAGAAGGGACCTTTAATCAGGTTTTTTGAGTCCCCTAAAGGGTTGGTGTTTTTGATTATCTCAGCTTCCTAACAGAGCTGCATAGCCTTGCTTTCCAGCCTCAAGTCAAGCCCTTTGAGAAGAGTGCTCTGGACGGCTGGCGGCATGAAAGGCCAAAGTGAACTAGGAAATGTGGAGAAATAATGACACTCCTGCCCTAATGGGGGCTGGAGCTGCAGCTCCTCTGTTTTGACCAAGGGCAGAATTGAGTGGGCCAGATCCTTCAATTCAACCCCCAGAGTAATTTAAAGCAGCCCCACCATGACCCCCACAGCACCTCTGTGACAGAGTGAGGGAAGCTACAAACTCCGTTTTGATTTTGTGGAGAGCTCGTTCTATTTCAGCTATTTCCACTCCACAATTAAACTTAGCCTGGGACACTCCACACAGGAGATCCACTTTCTGGACAGTGCAGTGCAAATCAGGGATCAACACACAACCACCACCCTATACCGAAAACCTACTGACCACTATAGTTGCAAACATCCCTCAAGCTTTCGTCCAAGGCACACCACACAATCCATTGTCTACAGCCAAGCCCTAAGATATAACCGCATTTGCTCCAATCCCTCTGACAGAGACAGGCATCTTCAGGATCTCTTACCAAACATTCTTAAAACTACAGTGCCCACCAGTGGAAGTGAGGAAACGGACTGACAGAGTCAGGCAGGTACTCAGAAGTCAGCTACTACAGGAAAGCCCAAGAAAGAAAAACAACAGAACACCGCTGCTCATCACCTGGAGCCCCCAAGTCAGACCTCTACAGCATATCAGAGAGCTACAGCCTCTTCTGTAAGACAGTCCTTCCCTCTCTCAAGCCTTGGGAGACAGACCTCTTCTCGCTTACAGACAGCCTTCCAACCTTAAACAGACACTCACCAGCAACTACAGACCAAACAACAGAACCATTATAGCAGGCACCTATCCCTGCAACAAACCACACTGCCAACTTTGCCCACATATCTGCACAAAGGACACCATCACAGGACCTAATCAAGCCAGCTACTCCATCAATGGTTCATTCACCAATGTGATTTATGTCATCATGTGCCAGAAATGCCTCCCCCCCACCCTCCCCGTCCAATATATTGGACAAACAGGACAGTCTCTGTGCAAAAGAATAAATGGACACAAGTCTGACATCAAAAATCACAACATTCAAAAACTGGTAGGGGAACACTTCAATCTCCCTGCTCACTCCACTGATGATTTGTTAATAGCTGTTAACAGCTGTGCTCAAACAAATGGATAACAAGTTGAATGTTCAAAGAGAAACTACAGAACTGCAATTCATATGTAGATTTGACATCATCGCCTCTAGGTTAAATAGGGACTATGGATTTTTTTTTTCTCATTACGAAAAGTTATTTGACCTCACCTTCCTCTATATCAGGGGTCCCAAACTCAAATCACCATGAGGGCTGCATGAGGACTAGTACGTTAGCCCGAGAGCTGCGCCACTGAAACCTTTTAATACGATGATATTGCAAATATCGGTAACGACAGTGTCTTTGTGGGCCACAGGAAATAGCGTTAGGGGCTGCATGCAGCCCTTGGGCTCCCTGTTTGAGACCCCTGCTCTATATTGTTTCCCTGTGTTTCAATCTAAACAACTGCATTGATTTGCTATAACAATCTGACCTGATCCTATGACTTACTCGTCCCTGAATTTACTTTCCTCCCATTCTGTAAGTTCCCCATCTTCAAAGCATCTGATGAAGTGGGATTTTCTGCCATGAAAGCTCACGTAATAAATAAATTTGTTAGTTTTTAAAAGTGCCACAGGACTCCTTGCTCGTCTTTTCTTACCGCCTCCCAGAACTTACAGAGCATCTTTTGTACACTAGATGGTGCTAGCCACATGGAAGACCTGGCAGACGATATATTCCAGGGGAAACTGCCTGGTGTCCACCCCTTGCGACCGTCCTGCCTGGATGGACAGAGTGAAGGTGACCAGATGTCCTGATCTTACAGGGACAGTTCTGATGGTCAGGGCTTTGTCCTAACTAGGTGCCTATTACTCCCCACGCCATCCCAATCTTTCACACTTCCTGTGTGGTCACCCTAGGGCACAGTCACGTGACAAGAAGGCATCAACTTCATCCATTCACGCCCCTTCTCCTGCCAGGTCTCAGTCACCATACAGGGCTACGGCCAGGTGAACACAACACTTCCCCAAGGCCAGCCCCTTTGAAGCAACTCTGAGAAACTCTGAACCAGCAGCCAAGCTCCGAGTGCGACACGGCCCATCACAGCATCAGGGTCACTGCTCCTGTGCTCCCCATTCTGTGGTCCACCCAGGCAGCTCTCCAGCCATCACCTGCCTCTGGTCAGGGACTCACATCCCACTTCCCTCCCTGCAGATGATAGCAGCCCAGCGTGTCGCTCTCTAGGGCTAGGACGGTACCTTGTCAGCAGTTACCCCACACCTGCCACTAACCAGCACCACTAGTTTTATGGTGGAAACCTTTTGGGATAAGTGGAAGCTGATGGCAATTCCTGCAGACATGCTAGAAGCTCTCACCATCCACCTCATGGGGTCCTCAAAGACCAAAGTCTTCCAGTTCTGTCACAAGAGCTGGGGCAGATGAACGTGCCAATATGTGGATCCAAGAGTCAGCTCTGAGCACTCAGTCTTTTTCTAGTAAAAGGTCCTTTTTGGAGGTTGCACCCTGGAAAGCCCAGGCCGAAGTGGTCTGTGCTGGAAAGTGTGCAAGTGGCAGGCAGAGCAGAGGAATGGAGACCATGGGGCATGGCACAGGGATGGGGGGACAGCTCAGGGTGCTTAGGAATGGGCCACAATCTTTCACTTTCAGCTTGTGGGTTTAGCAACCCAAGCTAAGTAAGCGAATGCTATGACAGTGCTTTTGGACTCTCCCTGGGTTCTGAGAGGATCCTGTGAAGGAACTGAGTCCAGTTAATTTGGGCAGGACCCGGACCAAATACCCACCACCCTTGCTGGCACCAACAAGCTCTTCCTTGCCAGTCCCTCTTCTTGGTACTTCTCAGGGGCTCCTTATACCATGCTACAGCCTCAGTGGGCAGAGCAGGGAGGGAGCAGGCCATCGAGCTGAACTTCTCTCCTCCTGCTGTGCAAGGCTAAAACGGGTGGACAGGGGGGGAGACGCTCGCATTGTTACTCCTTTGCTGCAGCTACGCAGGATCCCTCAGCTTGGGGGAGCTGTCAGGGCAGACCCTTTTCCCAGCACCAGTTCACAACTCATGCATAGCTATTTTGGCATTCATGATTTGGAGAGCATTGGGAATTGGTCTGGTCTGAAGTGAAAAGTGCGATACTCGAAGAGAGCCCAAGAAACACACTGCCTGAGTCACGTGCTGACAGGTGGGAGAGGAACAGCTGGGGAAGCAGACACTGCACTTGTCTCAATCCAACAGCTTCATTATCACCGGGGCCAAGAGGCAACACAGAGAGATGCCTTCACGCTGGCAAACAGAGCATGACTCAAATACAGAGCTGGAGACATCAGGCTGTCAGCCGCCAAGTCTGCGGCACGCAGCACGAGGGATGGGCAATGAGCAGGTGACTCGTGGAGAGACCATGCAAAGCAAGGTGCCAAGAAAGGCAACTCGGACCCTCTTCGTGAATTAGAGCACATGACTGAATTTTGTGCGTGCAAAAATATATACACATGTAATCATGCACCACACCCAACGATGTACACATCCATCCTGCTTAAGGGCAAGGCAGCAGTTCTCAAGCTGCTGCACCTTTGCCAGGGAAAGGAAAAGATAGTTGTTAATCTTTCAGTAACTGTTGTTCTCCGAGATGTGTTGCTCACATCCACTCCAGTTAGGTGTATGTGTGTCGTGCATGGCAGCTGGAAGGCTTTTCCTCTAGCAATCCCCCAGGTCTGCTATGGAGCCCGCTGGAGTCGCATGTCCATATCGCTCCTTATAAGGGCTCGCTGACCCTCCACTCATCAGTTCCTTCTTGCCCAGGATTCGACAGAGGGGTAGGTGGGCGGGTTTGGAGTGCATGTCAGCGACACATCTCGGAGAATGACAGTTATGGGAAGGTTAGTAACTGTCTTCTCTCCTTCGAGTGCATGCTCACATCGACTCCAATTAGGTGATTTCCAACCACTTACCCGTGGGAAGTCAGATGTTATCAGGCTACAGATTTCGGTACTGCTCTGCCCACTGCAGCATCCTCCATCGTATGATGTGTGATGGCATAGCAGATTGCAAATGTGTTGATGGAGAGCCATGTTGCCACTCTGCAAATCTCCTATTTGGGACTTGGGCTGCGAACACTGTTGACGTCACCTGGGCTCTTGTTGAATGAACTGCAGTATCAGGAATTGGTTTCTTTGCCAAGCAATAGCATGTCCTGATGCAGGATATAATCCATTTTGAGACTGTCTGTGATGAGACAAGGAGGCTTTTCATACTACCGGCCACTGTCACAAAAAGTTGTGGAGACTTTCAGAATGGTTTTGTTCCTTTGGTATAAAAGGCTAAAGCTCTTTGTACATCAAAGGAGTGCAATCTATGCTCCTGATCAGAGGTATGGGGTTTCAAGTAGAAGACTGGTAAGAAAATGTCCTGGTTCGTATGAAAGGTGGAAACCGAACCCAGGTGTGGGTGGAAGCAAATCTTGTCTTTGAAAAATACTCTATAGCGTGGTTCTGATGTGAGCGCCTTGAGCTCAGACACTCTCCTAGTCCAGGTAATCACCACTAAAAAGGCTACTTTCCAGGCCAGGCACAGCTCCGAGCATGTAGAGAGTAGCTCAAAAGGGGGTTTGGTCAAGGACATCAACACCAAGTTGAGGTCCCATTGTGGTATGGTCTTAAGGGTTTGTGGGAACTGTCTGTTCAGTCTCTTAAGGAAGCGGCTCATGATTGCATTTGAGAAGACGGATACTCCAGCTACTGGCCACTGGAGAATGGATACTGCTGCTAGATGAACCTTGCTTGCTTCAGGTGGAGCAGGGAATCCAGAATGGTGGGTGTCTGTGAATTGTTCAGGGCGGTTGCTGATTGATGACACCGGTGGCAGAATCGTTTCTGCTTCACTAAGTATGTGGACCTTGTTGAGGGTTTCTTGCTTTCCAGTAATATCTCCCTGACTTGCTGGGAGCACCACAGTTCTCTCTGACTCAGCCGTGGAGGTTCCATGCTGTTAGATGGAGGAACCGGAGGAATAGGGAAGCTGTAAACTTGTCCAGGGAGCCCCAGGTATTGAACATGTACCTGCTCAGGATGGTCTGTTGATTAGCCACTCTGAGTTGTAAGCCTCCAGTAGAGTACACTTTCTTACTAGAGAAGTCCATCTTCTTGGCTTCTCTAGCCTTTGGGGTAGGTGCCTGGGCATCTTGCCTCTCCTTATTGTTTGCCACTGCTACAACCAGGGACACTGGGGAATAAAAATTCGTATTGCTTCGATCAGAGCCATAACTAAAGAATTCTGCTCCCAGGGGGCGTTCCGATCAGAACGTGCCCCATACAATAGCCAGTGCCTGATGCGAGGGGTGCAGAGCACACCCTTTAATGGAGCAGCAAACGTGCCTGCAGCAAAGCCCCATTCACCTTGCTGTAGTTATGGCTCTGCCTTCGGTGGTATTATGTATTTGCGTTCAAGTTGCTTGGGTGTTGCAGGCACGGAGGATGGGGTTTGCCATACAGTTTTCATGGTTTTATCTATAGTCCTTATCAGAGGCAGGGCTACTCTGGATGGACCTGCAAGGGATAAAATGTTGACTACTGGGCTGGATGATTCGTTGCTGACTTCTGAGATCTTTAACCCCAGGTTGTGGACCACCGTCCTGAGAAGGTCCTGGTATGCCTTATTGTCCTTAGAGGTAGGGAATGGGGTAGTCCCTGTGACCGCCTTGTCTGGTGAAGAGGAGAAAGATTCTCTCAACTTCCCAAGGTCCCCTGGGTCACTGTCCAGAGTCTCCTGTGTTGCCAGTGGGTCAGGTTCACCTGCAGCACTGGTAGTGTCTGTCTTGGTGCCGGCAAAGTTACTCCTTGGGGTTGAGTGGGAAACTGATGGGAGGTCTTTAGCAGGTGCCACTTCTGCTTTGGAGGCTGTTTCTGATCTGGGGCCTGGATGTCTACTTCCAGATGCCACGGATAGCGAGCAGGTGGATTGGGGCCCTTGGGCCTGATGATAGGCCCATGGTGTCCAGAAGGGCCAATTATTTGGATTTTGCTACAGTGCTGCCCACAGCATTGGAAAGGGATGCGGCTTTTGTTGGTCATAGTGCTGGGAGGCAGAGCGAGACTGGCTTCTACAAGAAGTAGTAGAACCTGCTTCCAAAACCAAGGATGACTTGCTTCTCGGTGACCACGGTGGTGCCGTGGACTTCAGTGTCAGGGATTGACACCAAGGTGAAGGATGTGGCAGTAGCATTGGTTTCCCTACCTAGTGCACTGACTTTCACAGGACTGGCAGCATATCTAGCTTTGACTGCTGTGGCACTGTGGACCCGATCAGGTCCCTGGCCACCTCAAAGGTGTCCAGGTGGAGGGAGATGGGACTAGCTCAGCCTCCTCCTCTATCCCCTGAAGTGCAGATAGTACCTGACTTGGGCTCAATGGTCTCTGTCCTGGGGCTGGAGTTGAATGTGGGGGTGGTTTGGAAGGAGTGGCTTTGTGGCACGGTGTGGGTCACACGGCACCAACTCCTCTATTGCTGTCCTTAGGTGTCGGCGACCTGCCTCTCGCCAAACAGTGTTTCTTCCTTGGCACCAGAGATTGAGAGCGGTGCCGTGGAGTGGGCTTTGATGCAGGAGACTTCTGGTGGTAGGAGTCCCTTTCATCCTTTTTTGCGTCAAGACCCTCGGTGCTGGGGTGCTTTTTGTTGATGTTGCTGTTGAAGCCGGCTCTGAGAGGCTGGGGGAGGGTCTAAAGTGCCGCTTCCATGAGTAGGAGCTTTATTCTTTGGTTCCTTTCTTTCTGGGTTCTTGGGCACAAAGACTTACAAATTTTGCACTTCTGATTCAAGTGCGCTTAACACTTCAGGCAGCTAGAATGAGGGTCGCTCTTCAGCATAGGCTTCTTACAACCTTCACAGGGCTTAGAGCCTGGGGACAGAAGCATACCCCAGTCCCAGGGAAAGGGTAGACACCTGATGGAAATACCCTAACAGGGTAGGTTAACAGGGTGGACTAACTCTAACCAAACAACTAACTAATAAACAGTAACAGGAGGAAACAAACTGCTAAGGGTAGGAATATTGCATATGAGAAAGCTCATGAATTCTGACTCACCGTCACGGGCAGTAAGAATGAACTGATGAGGAGAAGGTTGGTGAGCCCTTATAAGGAGCAATATGGACACGCAACTCCAGGGGGCTCCATAGCCGATCCAGGGCATTGTTAGGGAAAAATCTTCCAGCAGCCACGCACACCTAACTGGAGTGGATGTGAGCAAGCACTCGAAGGAGAATCCATTCTGAAAAAGTGATTACAGTTACTAAGAAGGGCCTTTGGAGGAAGTACGCCAGGCCTGAAAGTCTGAGAATCACTGGTTGCAGGAACTGGGCCAATGTAGAATTCTGTGTCAAGGAACATTTTAATAGGCGACAGGAAATGCTAAGTGATTAACTCTCTGAAAGAGCTCCGGAAGCAACAGAGCCTTTAATTGGAACACAATAATTTAAGGAAAGCAATGATGATTTAGGGTCTGCACCAATTACCCAGAGTATTCTAGGCTGTAAATGGGCTGTGTATGTGGATGATAAACCTTGGGGAAATGGTGGCTCAGTGTACTCTAGTGCCAGAGAATATGCAGCATCCCATTGAGCTCTACAAAATGGATTATTCTGAGAAGCGATTTAGTCATGCCTGTCAAACTCCTTTGCTCGTATAGCTTGGTTTTACTATTCGACACCAATCCATTTGCTACCTCCACCAACAAGGCTTTTTCTCAAGTAGACCACACCATCAAGGTTGCAGATGTTGGCTGTGAGGAGGCTCACTTTTTGGCTCTGTGCATTAGGTTGAGAGCTGAAAGTGTATGTGAAAATAATTAAAATTGTAGCAATTGGTGGGCTCAACAATGCAGTTCATAGTCATGACTGACTGGCCAACACTGGGCAGAGTTTATGAAAAGCATGGGTGAGGATGATCCACCCCACAAATCTTTTTAGTCAGGCAGTAGAGGAGGGAGAGAGGCAATGAGATCTTGGAATGGAATAGAATAGAATCATAGGGTTGGAAGGGACCTCATGAGATCATCGAGTCCAACTCCCTGGGACTTGAACCCAGGACCTTCTATCATTCAGGCAGCCTTCAAATTCACATTATCAGTGTCCTCTCTCTTCTCTGGCCTGTGTTTTGCAGATCTGACTAGAATGACCTTAATGGGCCTTTCTGGCCTTAATTAAAAATTCAGAATGAGTCCACAATGGGCTGAGCCCAAAGCCAAGTCCTTGTAGCCACTGATGCAAGCCCGACCTACTCCACGGAAGAGTCCCAGAGCCAGGCTGGAAATAAGATCCTTCCTTCGGGGTCACAAACAGAATGAACAGCTGGTGGCCTAAGATGGTTTCTATGGCCCAGGAGTTGTGGGAATAAACTTCTATGGCATGCCTTGGAGAGGTATGAAGTTACTGGCTTTGCAAAACCATCTCCTCCCTCGCCACAGCTCATCCTGCAGAAAGACGGCCAAGGATGGAGATATGTCTTTTGAGGAGCTAACAGGACAATCTCTGCTTAGTAAGGGTGCTGTTTCTATACAGGTTGTTGGGCTTTAACCATAAGCAGTGCAAGACTGTTCCGGGCCTGTTATTTTATGATCAGCCAAAGAGTATGTGGCATTTGACCAAGGTCTCCACTCCGGCATTTCACAGGCTAGATCCCCAGGTTGCAGAGAGGATGCCCTACTGCTGCACAAAGGCTTCAGGAAGAAAGTGAGGGGTAAGCGAGGCAGCGCTAGAACACGAGCAGAGCTGGGTCTGCTCTGACAGGTTGGAAATGCCCACGACAAGGCTGGGATATTGAGGATATTCTGCTCACCTGTGTGTTCACAACAGGCTGCACAAACCAAGAGGCCTGGGAGGCAGATGATGTCAGATTTAGCTGGGGTTGGTTCTGCTGTGAGTAGGCATTGGACTAGATAACCCACTAGGGTCCCTTCAAACCCTAATCCTCTAAGATTCACCCCATTTTGCTAGTGGGAACACAGAGACTGGGAGATGTGGGAATGCAGGTAGGGAAGCTGGAATTCACTGGGCTGATGTTTTACAAAGAACTCCCCTATTCCTCTACAAAATGTTGCAGGGTCTCTACAGAACAGCATTCTATTTTGGCATCTCCCTGCACTCGATGTCCTCAGCAGCCTACTGCTCCCTTGCACTGTTTCTGGGCATTAGCTCAGAGGAAGGAACATCACCCCTGACAGAATCTTCCACATCCCAGATGCTTGCTATAGTCTCCCATCTGAACACCCAGCACAGGTCCAGTGCCTGGAGATTGGTACATCTGAACAACACAACAGCAGTGTTATAGAACTAAGCCAAAGACAGCTGGATTCCGAGAGGCACCTCCATTTCCAGGGCTTTACAGAGCAGCATGTTGCCATTAGGCTCCCTGCACAGTTTTGATGCTATGCCATGTTCCTACTCAACCAGCCTAGAGAATATTCTGCATGGGGCATTTATACCTTTTAATGGCAGTGTCGCTTTCAATCAAAGCTTTCCAGGGGAGGCTGGGAGAAATGTTTCCTCCCAAGCACTGGGAAGAGAATGGGTGAGCCCTCATGCCCAATTTGTCATAGCAGAAGGGGCTTTGGGCCTCTGTCAAAACTGCAGGGAGCATTTAAGGAAACTTGAAAGAAGAGCAGATGTTAGTGTGTGTTTGGGGGATGCAAGAGACCGTCTACTGGGGAGAAACCTACAGGCAAAGAGCAAAACACAGATAGAAAGATTTCCTTGGCCAGGATTTTTCTCCTTCTTCTCAGACTAAGTTGAATTTACATCAACTGCAAGTGCAACTTTCCAGTCTGAGTGTGGCATTTTGCGCTGAGTGGCGTTTCTGAGCCATGAAGTGATTGAGAGCAAAATGATAGAGCTTAGTGCAAAACTGGCCGAGCCCACCCCTTTTACTTTACTCAGCTCAGCTTAGCAGAAAAAGGGCAAAAACCTTGGAAAAAAAGGGAACTTGTCAGAATTTCATCAATCCTTTTCATCTGTACTGTGCTCTCCTAGCATAACTGGATTCATGAAATTGATGGTATTGCTAATGTGCCTATAGGACAAAAGGATGCTGGGGATTTCACCTATAAGGAAGGGAATTTGGAGGAACTACATATTTTCAGAGGCAACTTACTCAGCACCATTTGAGATGGGCAAACGGATTTCAGTCCTCATCTAGCAAAGCAGTTGAGTGTGTGTAACTTACAGCTCATGACATGAAATCAATGGAAGAAGCACACTATTGCTAGGGGCCTTTATCAGAAGCAGGCAGAGGGGAAGGTTGGCTCTTTTGTCAATCAGGCCCAGGTTCAACATCACCTGCAGACTTCCTGGACAGCCTTGCATGAGTCTCGGAGACTCCGCTTATGGGAGATGATCCTAACATCCCAGTTTTGCTGGAACAGTTCTGCAGTTACACATGGTAGCGAGATCTCCTCATTCCTGGGAGCTTGAAATGTTTTGCAAGGGCTGGGATTCATTTACACAAATCAATCATTTTGTTGGTAGCATTTTTTTTTTTAAACTATAACTGACAAGGGAGGGATTGGGGGAGAGTCTCTGAAGCTGGGCTCCAGCACATTAATAAAAAAAGGTTCCTTCTGTCTTTTGTGCAACTATTTCATTGCTCTAGAAATTGCTGCCGTACATGTGTCCTGACCTTTGCTACTGAAGACCTGATCCTGCAACATCGATGGGTTGCACCTACTATTATCTCCTCAAGTGCATCGGTGGCAGAAGTGCAGAAGTAAATGAGTTTCCCAAATTGTTTTATCCAGACACCACCTTAAAATGACCAGCAGTAGAGCCAGGTCTTCTGCTTCCAGGGAAGGCCATTCTGACAGCAAAGCAGCAGCTGTACTGGATCCTATTCAGTAACACTTGAGGAAAACAAGGAACTTAATTTCCAAAAGGTTCTGTCAGCTCTGAAAAGAAAGATCTGGCAGGATAAAAAAAAACCTGCCCTCCTACCTGACAAGCCTGGCATTATCAAAAGTCTCTGGAATATGTCTCCCAGATATTACAGAAGCCAAAGTGTGTCAGAGACGTGCAGGACCATTCAAATTAAATAACACTCAGCACTACTCGCTAGGAAAAGGAATTGTGGTTCAAAGAGACAGCACTCACGCATCTTAGGGAGAGATCAAGGTGAAATGCTGTGGAGCTAAGCGCTCTCCTGCAGGGGCTGGGGAAAGCTCACACAGACAGCTTAGGGGAAAAATGCTGCCACTGTTTCTTTCTTTCTTTCTTTTTTTTAAATCATGAATATTGAAGAGCTGAGGATTTTAAAAAACCAAAAGCAGAGGAAACAGCAAAGATACAAACATCACTGTTGGAACCTTTGCTTCTCCAGACAGGCGGCTTAGTTATGGCTAGCAGGAGAAGACAGGGCAGAGGAGAAGGCGTAGAGCGGCATTTCCTAAAGTTGTGTGTCTGTTGTCAGAGCTGATGTTCATGCCAGGTGCTACCCAACCCCTATGGTAAATGGGCGAGGGGAGAAAGCATGTACAACCATCAGTGCTCAGGACCTCTGTACTGTCCCCTGCACCTCCCAGTCATCATATGGGAAGTAGAGGTGCCTGAAGTAGATCATGCAGATGGAAGAGAACAAACGCACGTGTTCACTCCTCACACCCAAATCACAACACGGCTGCACTTGCAGACCATTTACTATGACGTTTAAAGGCTGCATATCCCTAGACCACTCTGCAGCGCAGGGAGACGCAGCCTTTACTTCCCCAGATTGCCTCACTCACGAGCAACCCAGACAAATGGACAACCTAACGAGAGTAGAAAACAATGTCACTAATTGCTGGTTCCTCCTTATTTCCTCTGTGTAATAATGTCTTTAATTAGCGCCATTAGCCTGAATGAGATTTCATTTCTGCACAATCTTGGTGTGAGACGGACCATCAATTCTTGTATTAATTTTCAATGGTTTGTTCCCCTCACTTTTAATGTGAGAAAATGGTGTGCAATGAGTAAATCTGAAAAGGAAATTAAACACAAGACAGCACCAGGGACTAAACTGGTCCAGGAGAAGCTGGCACTTTACTCCTCTAGAGAGAAAGGATGGTCTAGTGGTTAGGACATTAGCCTAGGTCCTTAGAGACCTCAATTCTCTGCTCCATCTGTGTGATCTTGTATTTTGGTTTTGTGTGCCTCATTTTCCATCCCCACACAATGGGGATCACAGCTCAGCCATGTGAAGGTCTGTACATTCAAGATGACGAAGTGCTTTGAGATCAACTGATAAAAAACACTATATAAGAGATAGGTTTTGTAAGAGGTTTTAATTCAGCCCCGTACAACTGTAAAGTGAAGCTACTCGTGATTAGTGGCTGTTTTGTGGAATGAGTCTCAGTGCATTTCATCATACCCAGGTTCCAAAAATTATCCAAACCACCAAGCAAGAAGCAGCCTTGAAAAAGAAGGGACCAACACAGTTCTTGCTTTTTGGGGAACACTCAGAAACAGCTACCCATCAAAAGCAAGACACTAACTGGGCATAATTAGCCCTCTTCTCCAACGCCTCTTCACAAGCTTCATTAACGTGAGCTATAAAGCAAGCCTCTTCTACGCTGAGCCCACCACAAAAATCTGAATAGCTCCAGCAAGGCTCCCTTATCATTAGCGTTCATTCAAGATTTATGCCTGGCCAGAAGCTCAATTCTCCCTCCCCCTCGCCTTTCCTGTACCAACATATCCCAGCTGCAAAATACGTTATATTGACTGGTTAACAAAGAGAGTGCAAAGGAGGGAGGCTAAATTATTCTCCAGTCTCCTCTTACATTCAAGCCCGGTTGTTATTTCAACTGGCAATTGTTCCGCCACTGTGACCTGAGATGTGCAAATGGCAGGGCGCTTTGCCTGGGGATGTTTTAAGCTCACAGACTTTTGCACCATTTCTGCTTCTTGTGCAGATGAAAAGGACTCAGAGCAGTGGACAAACATCTCCTCCCCCTCCATACAATTTCCTTCGGAAAGAGTGCAGCCCATGCCTAACTGCTCCTGCAGATCCACTCCTAAGAAGAAGAAACTGTCTGTACAGGCAGGTCCAAGCTCACCCTGGGAGTTCTCCACTCACTCAGAGAATGATCCCTAGAGGACTGGGAGAAGCAGGCAGTCAGGGGCAGTCAGCCCCCACTGCTGGAGCAGGGGCAACTCGTGGCCTCTGGGGCCTCCCAAAGCAGCAGTGATCCAAGGAAGCTAAGATACAGTCAGCCCGTGACTAAATCTTAGTCTTAGAAGGACTAAACAAGAGACTGCAAGAGGGAAGCTACTGGAATAGTTTACAAACATCTGCCGGTGCAGCAGACAAGAAATACAACAGGGAGAAGCCACCAAAGGCGAGGGAGTTAGGGGCTTACTGGATGAATTAAAAATGGGTAGTTGGTGCTGCCAGGCTGTTCCCCAGCGGTGTCCTGTGCCACATGGATTGTGTTACTTCGCCTGTCATGCTAGGGCCAACACAGCTGGCTGGATCAGAGTGACGGAGGGGCATTTGAATGATGGAGTGCTACAGACATAGGAGAGGGGCTGCTATCAGCGCCAGGGCTTTCCACTTCCACTCCCTGCTTCCCAGTCAGGGAGCCCTGTCCCAGGCAAGGAGCATGCTGTCTCCAAAGCTCGCCCAGTCCTGTGGAGCAAGAGCAGCTCACTAGCCAGAGAAGGACATTTGCATCTCACACTCCCACTGAGAGAAGAACTTGTGCCCTCCTCCGCTCCTGCTATTTGCAGCCCATCCTCTCTCCTGGCTTGCAGAGCCAGCTGCTTATCTGCTACCTCCAGGCAGTGACTTCCCCAAGCTTGCCAAATCCAGTGGCTGCCCAAACAAGTGAAATATTGGAGAAGTTCCTCATGGGAGCCAAGGGGCTCGTGGCCTGAGGCCATATCCGCCTGTCTGGCTGGTGTAGCAGAGAAGCCAGAACTGACTGAGCCATGGGCTCTGAGCAATGTTCTTTGTTTTAGTACAGCTGCCTCCAGGCGGCTCCCAAGTTAGGCACCATTACTTTCAGTCACTGTGTGAGTGGTGGATTAGAGAGGGCGTGAGGCTCCCCAGGTCTCAGTCTAGCCCCTCCTTCCATTGCCAAAATGCTAACAGAAAAGCATACAAGCTCCCAGAATAACTCGTTAAAACTGCCACCCAAATGGCAAATTACAAACCAAACCTTAGCTCAAGAAAAATGAGAAGGCTAAAAAATCCCAAAGCAGATTAATGTCCTGCCAAAGTCCTCTCTCATTCATTACCATCTCCGTCTGGTGACCTCTACAATGTTGCCGCGTGAGCCCTAGTTAATGGGAGCAATTAGAGGATAATCGTGTGCATGAATCTAACTGACCATTGATTTTTCCCAGGGACATTCACTTGGCTGCCAGCAATGAAGGAACATGAAACGTATGCAGGGGAGAGAAAAACATGAGTGCCTTTTCAGACAACAAGCCTTTGTAGCCAAAGGGGAACCCAATGAGATGTAAATTCCCAACACCTGTCAACAGGGGGCAGCCCCCCATTATTCGCAGAGAAAGTAAAGAGGTGCATGGCAACGACTGCACTGCAGTGTTCACAGGACAGTGAAAGATCTCAGGTTTACTAGCAACTGTTTCTGGGGTAGATCATAAGCTTTCTGGCTAAGGCATGTAGAGAGGCCGTCCACAATTATAGGTGGGAGTGGAACCCAAAAGCTTTTACAGCAGTCACCACAAAACAATCTGTGCTGCCCAAGTCTGCCATCTTCCCATCAGCAGACACGGCAGTGGTGTTACGAGATAAGGCTTCCTCATTGTTCTGCATTTGCACAGGCAGAAAACTCACCTTCATTCATCCTGCTGACAGCAGCAAAACCAAGAGTTAAAATGGGTAATTGTGAAGAGTGGAGTTGCAGGTTCATTTCTCAAGTCAATAAAAGCCCTTTATCAATAGCCCTCAAGGAGCTGTCGTATTCAATAAACTAGCCAGAGCCACAGCAAAACCATTTAAAGATGGAATGGTTTTATTTATACAACTCGGAGACAGTTATCTCACATCCTTTTAAAGGTCACTTTGGAGATGGAACGGATAATGAAACAACTGAATGTGAAGTAGAGGCAACGGCACTAACACCTCTTAGCCATTTGGGAACTGGTAATGTCTAAACGGCTGCCCAGTATAGATCGCTGCTAGGGATGTACCAATCCTCTCTCAGTGAGAAGCAGCCTGACTTAGCCCTTCTAACCTGCACCCTGATAAAAGGGAGGACAGGCAATTTAACCAATAAGCTGTTGGCCTAGAACTCAGAAGATCTAGGTTCAGGATGAGTAACAATTAGAATTTGTTAAAAAAATAAAAATAATTGATTTCATTTAAACCTTGATTTAAAATTTAGATCAATGTTTTATTTCCACATTTCTAGCTCTTTACCCTCCACATTTTATGGCCTTCAATTCCTAACATGTCTGTTTTTTTCTTGTTTACTTGCTTTCCTAACCCCTAGTAGAATTTCAGGTCACAGATTTTTAACACACAAGAAATTTCACTCTTAAAATGCTCATCAAATGGTGAAAAAGACAAGCAACCTCACTGTGAAAACACCACAAACTCCAGTACCGAATGGATAAGCAAATAGTCCCTGATACATCTGCAACCAACACTACCTTCCAATCCATTGAATTTCCACGTTTCCACAGCCAGAACACTGTAACCAGACTATCCTCTCCAACAGTTCACCTCACCTTTCTGGCTCTACAGAGTGTGGTACATAGAAATAGTTGCTTCCCAGTCACCTATGGACATGAATCTCTTCAATGAGAAGGAGAAATGAAAGCCATCTGCTGAAAAATACTGTCTTGGAAACTGGGATGCTGCAGTCCAATGGGGATTGCCTAAGCTCTCTCCGCAGCTCTTGGCAGTTATGGTGCACTAGGGCCAGGGCTATTGACCACGTTTCAGTCGGCTGCAGACTATTAAATGACGATGTTTTTTGCAGAAGTACAGGAGCTGAGCATGATCATGTCATCAGAGACATACAAAATGTGCTTCCACATCTGGAACATTACCATTATGTCCTGTTTATTCAGTACTAATGCCTCCCTGCTTAGCTGGGCCTCGTAAAACCGTCTGGCTTTATTTATTTAAATGGCTGCAGGGCGGCCCGCTCCTCAAGTGGCAAGTTCTGCCAGCTGCTGTGAAAGGAACAGCAGATGCTGCTGGCAGGACCAAATGCTCACCTCCAGCCAACCTTTCCTTGGGCAGATTCTGTGCTCTCTTCAAAGGACTCAAATTTGTTGTTCTCAAAGGCGAATAGCAGTCACAAACTGGGGAACTCTGCAGCATCCGCTCTGCATGCAGGAAACTGCATCCCAGGGAGAACAAGCCAGGCTCAGCCATGCCTCCTGACTGAGGTCTCTTTGCTGCAGGACTCTGCTGCATTTCCCCTGTGCCTGTGGAAGGGTAACCAGGTGTGGTCTCATGACCCGTTCAGCTCTTGACCTCCCTGCTGGGATTGTCACCCCACAATGGCTGTGCCTGGCAGTGGTTTCATCTGCTGTGTGACTAAAGAGTGACCCCCCCCCCCCCCCAGCTGACACCAAAGGGTGTTTTCTCCTCACTCTTGGTTCTCGTTGCACCTACCATTGTGGGATCAAGGTGCCAGGGCCAGCTCTGCCATACCCCCTGGTCTGTTATCCCAAGAAATGGTCTTGACAGGGCAATGGTGAAAGCTCCATAGCATGAGATGTTTGTAACTGGCAGGGACAATACATGACTTGGGGCCACTCCCGGATTGCTTGGAAGGGTGGGTGAAAGGGGCTTTTATAGTTCTAATTAATTAGGTGGTTAAGTCCATCCTTTGCTTAAAATTATAAACCACATTCTTAAGTACTTTTTGGAGCTGGGCCCTCCATGCATCAGATCCTGTCTGTGAAATGGGAATCTTGTAATACCTTTTTTCTTCTCCTCTTTTTTGTCTTGCTTAGTTACATCATGAGCTCTTTGGGCAGGGACTGTCTCCTTCTTTGGGTACACCTACATTGCAAGCACTACAGCAGCAGCACTGGATCTTTACCCCTGTAGTGGAGAAACTTGCTACAACAACGGAAGGGGATTTTGCTATCACTGAGTAAAGACCATGTTATTAAGAAGCAGCAGCTAGGTTGACAAGAGTACTTTTTCTGAGCACTGGGATGTAGCTCAGTTTAAGACAGTCTCCTTTTTCACACACCTTAGTGACACAGATGTCGTCCTCGGTTTTAAGTGCAGACCAGGCCTCTGCATGTGCAGTCCCCACTAAAGTTGGGACTGTTCCCTGGACATGCTCCTGGAATACAAACAACAGAGGGGGCTGCACACTGTCCATACTCCTGGTCCAAGAACCCCATGTGCCAGGACACCTCGGGCTGTCAGCAGTGGGGTGCAGATCTGCATTGCTGGGCTTTGCATAGGGTGTCCACAAACCGGTCTGGAAAGGGCTTGCAGCTTTTCCCTTTCACTGGGGCAACATTTCAAAACACAACTATTATGGTAGGGTCAAGCTTGGTGCCACTTGCCCGTTCAGCTGGGCTCTTTTGGTTTCACTTTGTCATACCGGCCACAAAGGTCACGATTTACCCTTTGTAGCGGAATTACAGCAAGGGCCAAGAGAGCTGCTAAGTGCATTTCTCAAAGAGGCAGAGACTTTGATGTGTTTAATTAGGAAAAACCATGGAACAGCAGAGCTGCATATTAAGATTTGTTCCTCGAGAGTTACTGGATGTCTCACGGATGCCTTTGTACCAGATTAACAAAATGTGCAATCTCACTTCAAAAATATCAGCTCCAAAGCCCCTGACTAGTCAGACTTATACAATCCACAAAGAAAGCAGGAAAGTTGCAAACTGGACTTGGATGTTGAAATCAGGCTTATTTCTGCTGAACTGACACTAGTAGTCATTAGACTATTCTAACATTTATACCGAAATGTGGCTATGATTTTATATGGCTATTGAGATGACTTTTCTCCTGGGGCACCTGAAAACCCTTTATAGGCTGTACAGGGGGAGTCACCACTGACCAAACATAGTCTCCTCAGAGGGGACAGCAGCAGCTGTTTAGGCAGCACACAATTATAATGGGACAGGATGGGATGAGAGCAGTGTTGAGTTTGGAGGGATGGAACAATTTCCCCAAGATAATGCTAAGATCCCTACTCTTAACAGATGTGCCCTGGCTCTCTCATGGCCACGGAGAGTTGGCTTCATGTGGTTTTTGACAGCACAGCTCAACAGCCTGCTTGAGCACCATGCCAGGGCAGTGTGGATTTAGGGGAGAACACCCCTACTGATCAGGTATCTCTTTCGGAAAGGTCTGGAACCACTGCAGTCTCCAAGCTTTGTCTCTGTTTGCCTCTCCCAGCTCAGCAGGGCAATTCCGAGCAGCCTGAGATGGGGTAGCTAGGGCTATAATTTGGACAGGATTTTCTTTGCTCCTCTCTACTTCTACCCTGCATCCAGACCTCTCTCTCCTCTGCTAACGAGTCAATGCAACAGTGAAACCTTCTGAATCCCAGCTGGGAGAACTACACACTACGGAGCTTCGAAGGCCATTTCCAAACCAAGTATAATCTACCTAGGCCAAAGGAAACGGCTTAGTGCTCACTGAGGGAACCCGGAGCTATGACACAGGTCACATGCACCCAAAAACCTGTGCCAATGAAGAGATTAGGGGAAAGGAGAGGAAACTGTCCCCCTGACATGGTTAGAACAGTCTCTCAGGGAAAACGCATTTGTAATCAAGCCTCACAACTGGCAAGGGAACAGCTGAGGAATAGCCAAGCCCAATTACAACACAAGTGCCTAGTTTCCCAATGTCTGGGAAAGGAGGACTGGTTGGCGACCCAGTGAGAGTATCAGCAGCAAACATTTCCCTGGGCACACATTGTACAGACACAGCCTTGCTAACTCCCTGCCCCCACGCTGCCGTTCAGTCGTCTCCTACATCAAATGCGCAAACTAGCTCAAAACTTGCCACCTTAAAAGGCTCATGGGAGAGAAAAAACCACCCCTCCTCTGCTCCATGAGAAGCGACAACTAGAAGAAAAAAGCCTGTCTGGAAAATCAAACAAATAAATGTGTTTCCTTGCAGTTGCTAAGCAAATATCAGTTGCTCCGGGCTCCAAGGCCATGTTTGCTATGAATAAGCAAACGCCCTACTGCTGGCAACATCTGCCACAAATCCATAAAACCAATGAGCAGGAGAGATCATTTTCGGGTCAGAGCCACAAGCTGGGGCCAGTGTGGGAAGAAACAAGAGTCAGTGCATCAGGCACTGGGGGCGTTGCATGAAACCCCAAGGTTAAAAACCAGCTGCTGCAGGCTGGTGCCACCTCAACCTTGCTGTGGCATGAAGGTACCCAATCTAATTTTTTAAAAAAAAGTTGATAAAAATGGAAAGGCTTAAAAATAAAACATTTCCTTTGTTCCTCAAAATTGCATAAAGAATTGAACTGTGGCCAGGCTAATTGTGAGCGGCTGTGCTTCTGGGGATTACACCCCTGGAAGTTTTCCCCGCTGTTCCTGATCCTGCTCTCTTCCCCCACACAAGCAGAGTTTGCTCACATTAGTGGTGCCACCGACTTCCTGCATTGCTCCCGTGAGGAAGGGTTATAGGGACCAGGCTTATTGTCTACACAGCACCATCAGTACAGATGACACTAGCTCAGTCAGGGCATCATTTCAACAACAGCTTCCAAGGATGCACAGAGCTGTGAGGAACTCTTTCATCTCCACAAGGAGTCTTTCCATTCACAGCTGTCCTTAATTCACTCAGGTATCCAGTGGAAAACCTAGGCAGCGCAGTTCTGTAGTGATACAAATTTAACACAAAGAGGAGGCAGGTTCTCAAGTGGCTTCTTGCTTTTCCAGGCCAGGGCTGCCCTGGAATGCATAGGGACCACTCCTCATCTAGGGGCCTTACAGATACATAGCTGCCTTCGCTCGCTGGGGCAGGAGTCCCACACACAGTGGCTGCTAGCACATTGGGCAAGAGACTGGCCAGATGACATACAAGCTTGTGCCACAGAGGCCCACTGGAGGTCACCACTCTGTCTCAGCAAAACAAACAAGAGTGCTGTGGCACTTTTAAAGACTAACAAATTTATTTATCACATGAGCTTTTGTGGGAGAAAAGTGCCACCAGACTCCCTGTTTGTTTTGCTGGACTAGACTACCATGGCTACCCCTTTGGAACTTGGATTTTTCTAGATTCAGAAGGCAGCTTAACTTCATGAGCAGGTCCATTGTTACATGGAGGGCTCGGAGTGTTGTTTTCAGATGGGGCCTTGAGGAGACAGTTGTCCAGGTATGGAAAGACACCAGTTCCTTCTTTCCTAAAGCAGGCAGTAACTAACACAAGGAGAATGCCTGGGTGCTGTGGAGAGGCACAAAGGATAGAACTTTGTACCGGCAGAGATCAGTACACATGATGAACCAGGGGAACAGTCTAGGAGGGATGCATGGAAATATGCAATACACTTCTTAGAGGTCGAGGGCTGAGAAGCAGGCCTCCTGTTCCTGTGCCGGGATAACAGTGGAGTAGGCAACCATCTTGAAACACTACAGTTTGATTAAGTGGTTTAGATTGCAAAGGTCCAGGATGGGATGCCAGCCATCAGACTTCTGTATCAGAATCTAGTGGGAGTAGAAGTTTCCCCCCTGTGTTGGCAGGAAGGCAGTCCCCCAAGAAATGCACCTCTTAAACCCTAGGGAGCTGAACATGAGGATGAAGAAAAGACTTCCCTGTAGGAAAGGGTAGGAAGTGGTGGATGAACAGAATTTATGTTATGAAAGAATGATAAAGGTAAAGACAAAATAAGATAATTTTTTATAGACAAGAAAAGGAGATGATGAAAGAAACTAACTACGCCACACTATTGTGTAGGGCACTGCCTGCTAAGAGAATAAGAGAAACAGGCTCTGCTGTGGATTCCCTCCATCCCAGCCCAAAGGCAGTAGAGAAGAAACTGGGGGTAGTTGGACCACACAGCACTATACATGTCCCATGCACAGTGCAAGAGGGAGAAGGGTGCACATGCAGTCTGGTGGGCGCTGATGATGATCTCTAATCCCATGCACGGGGGGCACTCACAGGGACATTGCTCGAAGAAGAGCCACCAATGCTTGGGGAGAGACTGAATCCATGTTATTCTTTACAGGTGTTTGAGCCATCTCAGAGCTAGCTGGCAGGCAATCAAGGAACTGGGGCTTTGTCTGCACTAGAAAGTGTTTTCTGGTAGTCACACTGGTATAGCTGGAGCAAGCAAACCCTGCTAGTAAAGATGCAGCTTTAACCAGAAAGAGACTTTTGCTAGTACAGCTTATGACAGTTTTCAAACAAAACAAGCCATAACTGGCAAAAGCAGCTCTTTGTCAGTACATCAGCCTCAACACTTTTGTGGGAGGTGGATTTTGGCACACTCCTAACAAACATAGCTATATAGGCAAAACATGAAAGTACAACCCAGACCTAGGTGACAAAAAAAAAAAAAAAAAAAAAAAAAAAGTCTAGTAGATTGCCACAGCGAACAGACCAGTGGTCCCTGTCCAAGGAAATCCTGGCTCTGGCAGCAGACAAAATCTGGTAATGGGGAAGCAGTGACACCTTACTCAGAATTGATGCACTAACTAGACTAAGGAAATGGTGCATTCCTAGCTTGAGGTACCTCAAACCTGGTATAAACCCTAGTGAAGACAAAGCCATCTGCAGATTTCACACAAGTTGGCACCTCTGCATTGAGGAGTCAGCTGGAGTTATGTCCTCCAGCTACTCCGCTCAAGTCACCAAGGCCATGTAATGAAATAACACTGGTGCTACCCTCATCCGTGTGCAGCTCTGAGAGCTTTGGGTGGGGACATCCCACATTTCTTTGAGCCGCTCCATGCATTCTTTCCTAATGAACTGTGGGAGAACTTGTCCGTACTTTCTGGACACACAGGGGGAATTGTGGGAATGGGTTCGAGAATTAGCAACATGCAAATAGAGCTAGCACATGTCCACACCACAGAGTGGGAAAGAAAGCAGCTGATGAGTCATGCTAACTGGAGCTTTAAGCCTATACCCCAAGGGGCCAGCCACCATGGTGGAGCACCACCGCACTTGAGGGAAGGGCTGCTGCGTGTGGAAAGGACTCAGGGGAGAGGCAATCCTTGAGTTAACTCTCCAGTGAAGACAAGCCCGGTGTTGGGAACAAAGGCCTAGAATGAGTCTGAGACTAGTCTCTAGGCACAAAGGACACAGAGGAGCTACGGGCAGAACCAGACCAACCAACTGGAGTAGCTGAGGGGAGCCAACAGGCCACTCTTATGCCCAGCAGTAGCAGGGGATCACTGGGTACTCAGAGCTTCTCACAG
Source organism: Podocnemis expansa (assembly GCA_007922195.1). Lineage (NCBI taxonomy): Eukaryota > Metazoa > Chordata > Testudines > Podocnemididae > Podocnemis > Podocnemis expansa. The sequence goes on along the minus strand of ML682107.1, from coordinate 3,021,214 downwards.
CAGCAATCGCGCCAGCGTCCCTCTCCCAGACAGTGCTTGTTCCTAGCCCTGCTCCCCTACTTGATTCCTGACACAGGCTCTGATCTTCACTAGTGCTGAGGCCAAACCACCCACATTCTGCTGGTGGACACCTGAAGCTCTAACTCACTGTGCTGACTCGTGTGAACATAAGCTACTTTCTGACCCCGGCTGGTTATCACTTCTCCCCATAGCATGAAGAACGAATCCTGTGACTACAGGAACTATGCCCAGGTGTGGATGGCAGGAAGCATCCTGCCTCTGATTTGGGGGCCCCCCCAGCAGCCTCCTGCTGGGAGCTTGCTTTTATTTAGCCCACCTTCCCTTCTCTCCTGCCATCCAGAGGGATGGAGCTGGCAGCTCTCCCTTTTTGCCTCTGAGGGACAAGTCACAGAACAAGAAAAGATTTCATATTTCCCTCACACTCAGGGATTTTTTTTGTCATCAATAGACCTGAATTACTCTGGACTTCAAATATCCAGGGGTGAAATATACCAGCTCAAGAGGCACCTCATGACATTTCAAGTCACCAGAAAGCACAAGAGCAGGGCCATTAGAAGAGTGCAACAGGCTGTGTCAGCAGCAGCAGCAGCTTTCATTTGCAGTTTCAAATCCTGTCAGTCACAATGATTTGGGGGCAGAGTGGACAAGAAATGAAACCAGTTTACCAGAGTTCACAGCCTCACCCATAAAGCTGATTGCAGTAAATTACCATGTGCAGGTTTACCAGCCCACATTGCAATCACAAGCAGCATAAATTAGCTGCAGAATTTAACCTTTTACCCCCTTCAACTCACTGCAGAGAGAAATGAACTGCAAGTCCCTTTTCATTTTCATAAATATATAAACTTGGAACTAGATGCAGTCAAGATGCACCATATAGATATTTGTGCATTAAATGACCAGAACTCATCTGATAGTAACGCTTTGATATCTAGGACATTTTTGGTTAATAATTGAAAATACATTTAACGCTCTAAATTAGCATTACCCCAGTGTCAGGAGGCACAAAATGTTAGCTAGGGAGTTTTTGGCATACTTCTCAGTTGTTCCGCAGAGTCTCAGCTTTCATTAAGGAAAGATAAAATGTATGTTGAGTTGGTTTGGTTGCAGGGGAAAAGCTTGAAAAATGTGACCTCTGCAAATGATGCAGGGATATTGGAGTTTGCAGAGAGCCTGAAACAATAGCTGTGAGGAGCAAACTGCCCACTTTTCTCAGCAGATGCTAACACCAATGATGATTCTGTAGGAAGTCAATAGTTAACTTTTCCTTGCTCAAAGTAGGCAAGCAAGAAGTGTCTTCTGTTGTGATGACAGGAGTCAGCAGATGGGGATGGTGCTGTTACAAACAGTCCAGGGCAACAGGGACACAAATTGGTGTTGTCTTTGTGCAGGGAGACCCAATTTTCAAAGATCTGCCCTGAATTATGGGATTAAAATGGCTTCACAGCATGCCTTTAAACCAAAAGAAAAAAACCCCCACAAATGCCTTTGGGTGCAAGCACCCTCCCTGATAGAGAGGAATCTTTTTTCCTCCCTTGCTGTGTATCTGTGACTAATATTAAAGAGTGTGACACAGGCACAACAAAGGCAGGTTGTGAGGATCCATTAGCGCTCTGCAGCCTTCTGAAGATGCACAGTGCTAGACAAATGCTGAGAACTGTGACAAACTGCAACCCAATGCCACAAAACGAGAGCAAGGCCGGGTCCGAGCCGATGCTTCTGTTCAGGGTTGTGATGCAATTCCTCCATGCTAATTAAATGCCAATGAAGGGCTTGAAAGAGGGGTGTTCTGAAGTGGCAGGCTTGTAACTGAGTAAGACAGGTAGCTGATCAGCAGATGTGCATCAGCCGTTCCTTAGTGCAACCAAGTCCTTGCACAAATCTCCAGCTACATGAAGTTTTATACATATGGCTTGTTTGGTGGAGCCAAGAGAATGGATGTTGGGGTTTCAGCACAGAATCTCTCTCTAGGTCAATTCCCCCTCTTGCTAAAGGGGATAGACATGACTGCAGAACACAGCTTCATAGCATATAGGTCACAGACTTCCTTTACCTGGTCACATTCTGGCCTGCCTCCCTGCACAGCACACACATGTGGTTCTGGTGCCTTCCAGCCCAATGTCAACCTGTCTTGGAGAGGACAAACCTCTAAACTGTAGATACGGCATTTTAGGCCCTGATCCTGGGTTAGGATCCATCAGTGGAGCCCCTCCTAACGTGAATTTCCAGTGACTGTGGAACCCTTGGATTCAAGATGAAATTTTGGAGCTACAAGGTAAAATTTTCTTCTGGCAAGAACTTTTGAAACAGACGCATGTGCTCCAGAAAACAGGCAGGCTATACACTCAGCAGAGCAATGACCTGTCAGGCTGCCACAACTTGCCATACAACTCTCCCCAGAGTTGCTCCCAGCATAGACGGCCATCAAATTAGCATAGCTTAATCATGTTCTGTATTCTGTGTGTAAAGAGCAGTCTAACGGAGGGGCAAGAGGCTCTTATCCACCCTTGAAAACTGAGACGGTGGTGTTTTGATGGGCTCTCTCTCTTGAAGAGAAATTTATAAGCATGGGCTGCAATTTAAGTGCCCCCCCCCCCAAAAAAAAAAAAAACCAAAAAAACCCAAAAAACAAAAAACCATCCATCCAGGATCTGCAAGTCCAAGCTGGAGCCAGTTATAAGCAATGATCAGGTACTTAAAATACTGTGCTATCGAGGCACTTTACAATACCTCTGTGAGGTAAGGAAGTACCATTATCCTTGTTTTACAGATGGGAAACAGGCACAGAGAGGCTCAGGGTATGTCTACACTTGGATCAGGGCGTACAATTCCCAACTCAAGGAGATGCACCTGAGCTGACTCTGATTAAGCTTGCACACTAAAGACAGAGTTTAGCTGCAGCCATGTCTGCTTAGTCATCAGAGATGCTAGGCACATACCTGGGGTTGCTAGCACCTTCTGCTACTCATGCCACATTAGCTCTGGTCTATTTTTAGGGCACTAGTGCAATCAGCGTGAATATGGGTCCATCTCCTCATGCCAGGAATGAAACCCCCAGCTCCAAGCATAGACATACCTGAGTGATTTGTCCAAGAGGACCCCGGGAATCTGAGCTGGAGCAGAGAATTGACTCTGGCTCTTTCTGAGTTGCGAGTAGTGCTTTAACCACTGGGCCATCCTTCCTCTCTGATGTACGTGTTTGGCTCATTATAAAGACTTGCTTCCTCTGTTCTGAAATATGCTAAAATATGCCCCCAGATACAAGCGGAGTTCAGTCTTTCAAACTGCTGGTCCATATAATATGTAACTACCTTGTAGAAGCCAGACTCCCACCAGTTCTTGCTAGTGTATTGCAAATGTCTCCCTTCATTTGATACTTTTCTTAATGCTCCAAATCCTGGACACCTGTGATTATGAGAGAGACAGCTATTTTTTTAAAGCTTCCAGTTATTGAAGTTGCAAAGAAAAGCTTCAAACCAGGAACCCCAAAGGCTTAAAAAAGAAAAAGAAAAAAAAAAGAAGGAAATAAGAACCTATCAGTGTATTTTACTTTTATTATTTTGTTTAAGTTCATGAATTTTAAGTCACCTTCATGATTTTCTAAGGCCTGACATCATTTTGGAGTGCTTGGGCCAGGCAATACTTTGTATGTTAACATCCATTCTCAGGGAATAACAGCAAATCTGCCCTTGTATGTCATAAAACAGCACATTACAGAGCGCCCAAACCACCAACTGTAATAATCCTCTCAGAAACACTGAAAAACTTCTTCAAAAAAGGCCTTCTAGTAGGAGAAAGACTTGTGGACCCTTCCTTCTGCTCAGCCCCTCGAACACCGAGCTCTCCTCTGCCCAGACCTCAGCACTGACACCTCCCACTTCTCACCAACCCCAGAAAAAAACTACCACAACCCTCAAAGAGGAAATTAACTAATCTAAAAAAAAAACAAAACACCAACCGACCAACCAAACAAACAAAAAAAAAAAAAAAAAAAAACCCACCACGCCACAGTCCAAAACCCCTCATCCAAGCAGAGTTTTGGCCCCCAAACTGAGACGTGCCAGAGACTGCATATAGTCTGCTGTGGACTTTGTAATGGATTTTAAGATGATGGGCAGCTAGAAAAAAGTCCTAAAATACATGGAGAGCTAGGGAATGCAGAGACAGGCCTGATTCTGCAAACATTTTCACATGAGTAATCCCTGCTACACCCTGGCATTGGGGAATGAATGGCTGCATTTCTACTTCACTGTGGAAGAAACCTCAGAATGAAATGGGTCTGTCGTTCAGGAAAGCCCCTTCACACATATCATATGTTTGATTTGCTGCTCACTGATAACCTGTGATTAAAGGGTAGACAATAAAAGGCAACATTGCTAGCTGTACTCTAGGGTGCTGAGAAACAAAAGCTGTCGTGAAGAGAGTGTTATAACTCTGAAATTCTGAAATTGCCAGTAGGAGAAACACCTGCAATAGCAGTCTGCAGGGAGGTCAGAGAGCAAAGAAGGTAGGAAAGAAAGCCTCTGGTAAACTATTCTTGTGATGAATTACATAATCTTCGTGGGTGGTCCCCAAGACTTGCTAAAGGTACTTTTCTAATCCCCATTCTCTTTTCTTCCTCTTTACCAGGAACAGAAAAGGATTTCTTGCTCCGATTTATAGCAAGGATTTCAGAGATCTGATGTACTTATTGCTCAAATTGCATGTAATAAACATTAGGCTCCTGAATTCAGCTACCCTTAAACAGGATTAGCAAATCTATGGAAGCTTTACATCCTTCTCTTGTCCCTGGAGAGGCAGGAACAAAGCGACTGATACCGTAGCGACTGATACCGTAGAGCAGACATTGGGGTCCTTCTTGTCTCCTGTTGTACAGAATCAGATCCTTTGATGCCTTTGGTTTGTTATCTGCCACCTGCAGAACTGAAGCAGCAGAATACTGGCCTGTCACGTCTAGTACCCTGTCATTCAGAGCAAATCAAATCTCCAGCTAGTCTAGGACCCTGTCTCCATCAATGGAAAATGCTGGACTCTGAAAATGACAGTAAACAAAAAATCATTATAATCCAATATCATGCTGAACTGTGCAGTGCCACAGTACATCAGAAAGGGATATTTTCCCTGATCCCAGAAAGTAGCTACATAGGCTGAGGAACACAAAGTAAATAAGACTGAAGATGAAAGGGGGACACACCCAAATACAAGTATTTTTGTTCATTTTCTCCAGCCTACTAACAACATAACTGAATAAGAAAAAACAAACATTTTAAAAAATAAACCCAAGGCACATTTTGCCAAGGGCTAGAATTCAGGATATACAAAAGAAAAAACTAACAGCAGAGCTTTCTGGAATAAGACATGAACCATTGTTTTAAAATAAAATATGGAGAGAACCTTTGGATTGAATTATTCCCCTGCAGTGTTAGGGGCACAAGCTGGAGGAGAAATGTGCTAACATAGGACAAATCAACAGGTAAATCTGGTGACACATGGAGAACCAGTCTGTGTTAGCTATGGAAAATGGGACACCACCTCTAGGGAACTTTTGGGCATTATGACAATCAAAGGTGGTTTTAGGAACAGAAAGGAAAGGAATTTAGCATGATTTTCATCTTAATTGTATTCTTTAAAAAAAAGAAAGAAAGAAAGAAAGAAGAAAGAAAAAGAAAAACCTATCTTGAACTTCACTACCAGATGATACAATGATCCAAGCTACATATTTCAGGAACATTCAAAAGGAAGGAAATCACTGTCTCTGAAAAGGTATGAATGGCAACCATCCACCTTCCCACAACATTCTTGGCGGAGAATGTGGGCACTGTCTATTTATATACACCACCCAAAACCATGAGCATTGCACAGTCTACCCCAGGTGGAAGGGAAGTGTTGCAATGACATTTAAAGATAAGAGATAGGAAAGGCATGGACAGTAAACCAACTAGCAAAAGAGATTCTCAGAGATGCTGTTAAGCCATTAAATTTTCATTATAGAGTGGATAAACATTGAAGTCAGCAGATGACTATTTTACATTTTTATGTTACTAGAGTGAGAGCTGTAATTATTAGCCCATTTACAAACATCTAACATTTATTAATAAACAGGACGGCCGCATGGTGCCACAATATTTTCATAATGAAATGCCAGCATGTCATCAGCTGTACTGCACTTGCCCCCAGGTCCAACTGGAACAAGGGAGGTGGGGAAAGGCAGCGTGCACTTCAAAGGCTCTCTCATGTGGTATGTGGGAGTGTAGCCAATTCTTGCCTGCATTCAGGGTCTATCTTCTAGTGCCACCCCGTTCCAGCCCCACCCTCTTCTCAAGCCTAGTGCTACAAGTCCCAGCACCTAAGAAGATGGAAAAAGGAGATTGCTGCCCTGTCGCCTGTCCCTGCTGGTCAGCAGAACTGGTTCCCTTTGGGCATAGAGCATATGGGATAGCAGTACTCAAACTGTATGTCCACTGTATTTAACACCCTGAGGAGCTGCAAATCAATAATCCCAGCAAAGCCAGGAGATGTACGCTGGCTTCCTCTCCCTTCTAGACACATTTCTGTTGGCCTCTGACAGAGCTGCGGGCAAAGCCAAACAATAATGTCAACCAAACCCATCGCAAAGAACGCAGCATCCCACGTGTCCCAAATCCCATGCCAGGAAGACAGGCAAAACTGTGAGCCCCACTGAATGCTCCCGCCATGGTAGCTGGCCTGGCAGAGATTGCACACCAATAGAGCACTCTTACTGGCAGGCCCCACAGCGCTGGGTACCAATGAGTGAACTGAGCCAGGGAGTTCAGTCCCAACAAAGCAGCTCCTGCATCCAGGGATGGGGGGAGAAAAGAACAGCCTGAATTCAGGGTGACTTACTGGTTTGACAAGTACATGTGGAGACTTCCCTGTTCCCCATATGAGAGCACAGTGAAAGTTAAGCCCTTGCATTGTGTGCGCTGCAGAGAATGGCTCTGTCTTGTCTCTGGCTCCCCTTTGAAGCAGGCTGGCACAACAGACACCATATGCTCTGGGTGCCACTTACAGCTCCAGATGCCAAGTGCAGGGAAAACCTCTTCATCTCTGGAGTTGAAAGGCTACTGTTTCCTCACAGAAGGCTTTCAAGTGAGATCTGTTTAGAGACTGCTCTGCCAGCAGCCTGTGCTCAAGCTTTTTCACTTCTCCTTTCATCTCTTCACTCTCCTGCTGTTGCTGGAGAGGCTTGCATGGCTGCTGGAGCACTGTGGGAAGGGTGGGACTAATATTGCAGGAGACACTGGCCTAAGAGTAGGGCAGAGCAAGAGTCCCTCCCTGTTCCCCAAGCCAGACCCAATCTGCAGGTGGGGGTGACTTTAGCAAGGAGACAGGAGTTCAGTCTCGGGGTATGTTCAGTTCCTAAGTTCTCTGCCAAGATCACCCATAACAGGAGCAGAAAGCGGAGTAAGGGAGGGACTAATTAGTGCCAGCTGAATGCTGCTCCCATATGTTGTGGGCTTCTCCCCACTAACAATGGGACTGAGCTCCCCCTCACACCAAAAAATTCATTTCGTGTGCCTCCTACTGAACAGGCACCTAGAGATACATTGGACGAGATGATTAGTTAACAGGACTGGTGTAGTTAGGGTGATCAGACATCCCAATATTAAAGGCTTTGTCTTATATGCACAACTATACCTCTCTTTCCCCCCACTAAAAATTGTCCTGATTTTTCACACTTGCTCTCTGGTCTCCCTAATGCCTGGGCCTATAGATTTACCCCAATGGTGAGCTCAGCTGGAAACTGGGAATGTAAGTAGTATATAAAAACTCACAATAACCTACAACAAATGTTGACGGGAAAAGACATGAAAAGCAAAAAAGAAAAATGGAATTTGTCCAAACAAAGAAGCCCAATAATATAGCTGGTGTTAAAATGCTGCTTCATAAGCAAGAAAAACCTGGAAATAAAAATAAATCCACCTAGATCAGCAGGTCAGAAATTTGGCCTATTCAGTGGACATGATCACGAGGGGATAGGCTATTCTGCCCACCATTCATCTTTGTGGGTCTTTAGAAAAAAAGCTTGCGGGGGAAAAATTGGCTCCTGGAGTAAGCATCACATGATGCTTTGCTGCAATCAGTTCTCCACTGCATGTATGCAGCCAGCTGCTCCTACAGGGCTGATCTATGCCATCCTGTCAGGTTATGAATCCAGCCTTTGATCATCATCCCGTGAGGATTACCTGCAGGAATAAGACAGGAGGAAGGAGCCTGCCTGGCCATGTCACTGGTCTGACAGAAAAAGAAGAAAGCTTAGGGAAATACTGACGGGGGGTGGGGCGGAGGCTCAGCTGGTGCCTGGCAGCAGGGAGAGCATGGCAAGGGCTGACTTCTGCCATGTGGGTATCACTTTGGGGCCAACCTGAAAGGGCCATGAAATCAGAGGAGATAAGAGGACTGAAAAATGAATGCCATGTTCTGAGAAGATGCGTTAGGTAAGGGGCTGCAGTTCAATGGGTTACCGGTTACTCCCTGCCATCCTGGATGGCGGTGAGATACCAGACTGCTCTCAGGGCATGGCTACAAGCTCAGGTGAGCCTGGTCACCAGTAGATTGCTTGTAGCCATCACTTTAGTTTGGTAACATGGCAGTTTGTGCCCAGTCAAGTCCCCAAAGTGACCCAGCCCAGTGCTATCTCCAGAGGGCAAGATTCCCGTTGGGCAGTTATTGCACCCTAACAGTGCAGGATAAAAGCAATCATCATCCAGGCTGGAGGTGCCACTCCATTAAAACACAAGTTTGGGCCAGTGATGGGACACAGCATGGACAAGCACTGCAAAGAGAATGCTAACAGCCGATGCACCAAACACTGCTGGGCTCAGGTCAATTCCCAAACCACTAAATAAACACACCAACACCAACCAAAAATGCTTCTTCGCCCTCTGCCAGATAGGTTGAACACACTTTATGGACAGCTTCCACTGGCATCAGCCGGAGCTGTGGGTGCTCATCCATTGTGACAAGCGGGCTGGGTATCTGAACTTGGGCCCCCATAAACCGAAGTAGCCAGGGTAAAAGGCCACTTTGGAAAAGACTGGCCTAGAGGACTTGCTCATGGACGTGCAGGGTGGCAGAGCCTGGGACAGCAACTAGAATTCTAGAAGTCGTGTGGCACTTAAAGACTAACAGATTTATTTTTCGCATGAGCTTTCATGGGAGAAAAATGCCACACAGCTATCCCTTTGGAAATTGATTAGATTTCTAGATCCTCGTGCAGCAAAGGGGAGATTCTAGCCCAAGCAGTGACCCTGCTGGGAAACAATTCCTATTTTCCCAATTAAGTTCAGACTGAATCATTATCTCTCAGCCTAAGAGATTTATTTATCACATGAGCTTTTGTGGGAGAATATCCCACTTTGTCAGATGCTTTGAAGAGCTTCTTGAAAGCATCTGATGAAGTGTGATATTCTCCCACGGAAGCTCATGCAATAAATAAATCTGTTAGTCTTTAAGTGCCACAAGACTCCTTGTTTGTGGGGGGGGGGGTTGTTTGTTTTTGGTTTGGGTTTTTTTTTTTTGCTTTACTAGACTAACACAGCTGCCCCTTTGGAACTTATCTCTCAGCCGTGTCTCTCCACAGCCTCTCACCTGAAGCTGCCTGCTAGCAGTTCCCCAGCACTAAGCCAGCACGAGGTCTGCGTGGGAGAGAGAACGCTTACTTCCAAAGCAAATTACCCACCCGCCCCCACCGCAATTACAGAAACAAAGCACCTCTAGTTCACTCTGCATCTGCTTCTGTGCTAAACTGCTGCCCGTGCCCCCATGGTACCTTTCTGGATTGCCTAACAACCACTCTCAGCACGCTGCTTCCGGGAAAGCCAACCTCACTGCAGTCAGGGGCTTTGCGTACAGCTGCCTCACTGAGAGCCATTCCCCTCCCCTGGGAACCTCTCTGACAGGGACTAGACTCAGAACAGGGCAACTGCAACCTCCTCTCCCCAACTCCACAGTGGCCAGGTTACCTGGGCACTCAGGCCAGTGGGTCCAGCATCAGTGGAGGCTCATGTGCAGAGACTCATCATGGCTGTACCAGAGTGGGCAGTAGGGTTCAGAAAGGGAAGCTGTCACTGGGAAGGTGTTGGGTGGGAGTAGACATCTCAGGCAGGGGAGGAAATAGAGTGGCCATCTGAAATGAAGTCAAGTTACAAAGAAGCATTTGTGGAGGGGAGGCTGTTGAATATTACAAGCACTGGATGGGAACAGCTATTTACAAACCCTATCTGAGGTTGCATTCCTCCACTTCCAGCTTAGGCCCTCTCCAATCCAGCACTGGCCTTTCCCCTCCACAGAGATGATTCTCCCAAAGTCTCTCCTCACCTCTTCCTGGCCAAAACCCAAACCCTAGCCATTCACACAGTTAAAGCTTCCATTCAAGCCTCTCAGCATCTCGTACCTGAATTACTGCAGCTTCCTTCTATCCAACCTTGACAAATGCAATCTTGTTCCTCTCATGTTCACTGAAAACACTGCTGCAAACATAATTTTCCTAGCTCATTGCTTCCACTATGTCATCTCTCCCCCCCCCCACCCCCCTATGCATCCCTCCGCTGGCCTCCCTTTCCCTACTGCAGAAAACACACTTGTCTTCTTCATTACCAAGGCCCTTCACAACATCTCCCCACCCAAACAATCATCTCTCTTTCACTACTGAAATGTTGACTCTTGCATTAGTAGCAGAATTGAAGTGATTATTCCCCTCTATTCAGCACTGGTGAGGTCATATCTGGAGCAGCATGTCCAGCTTTGGGCCCCCCTGCTGCACAAGGATGTGGACAAATTGGAGACTGTCCAGCAGAGAGTAACAAAAATGATTAGCGGGGTGGAGCACATGACTAATAAGGAGAGGCTAAGAGAACTAGGCTTGTTTAGCCTGCAGAATAGAAGAAATGGGGGGAGGGGGGATTTGACAGCAGCCTTCAACTACCTGAAAGGGGAGCCCAAGAAGGATGAAATTAGGCTGTTCTGAGTGGTGGCAGATGACAGAACAAGGTGCAATGGACTCAAGTTGCAGCTGAGGAGGCCTAGGTTGGATACTAGGAAAATCTTTTTCCCTAAGAGGGTGGTGAAACACTTCAAGTGGGTTACCTAAAGAAGTGGTGGTATCTCCATCCTTAGAGGTTTTTAAGATGCAGCTTGACAAAGCTCTGGCTGGGATAATTTAGTTGGTGTTGGTTCTGCTCTGAGCAGGGAGTTGGACTAGATACCTCCTGAGGTCCCTTCCAACCCTTATCTTCTAGGATTCTCTGATAATTACTGCCTCCAACTGACCCCCGAGGACAGCCTCGGTAGCTCACCTCTTACATTTTCAAACCACCACCTCTGAATTCTCTCTCAAGGTTCCCCTTCTGCTTGGAAGGAGCTCTTCCTACACATTTGCAAAGCCTCTTCACTGTCCCCCTTCCAGATGCTCTTTTGCCACCATATCAGCAAAAAACTTGACAGCAGTTTGGCTGCGGGGAGTTGAGACCATAGCCTAGAGTGCTGACCCATACTGGCTCATTTTTTCTTTGTGCTCTCTGTGTCTGTCTTCATCTAGTATCTTGTGTCTTACGTTTAGACTGGAAGCTCTTTGGGGCAGGGACTTCCTTGTTGTTGTGTGTTTGTACAATAGCATCCTCTGCTGGTCCATGACTAGGTCTCCTAGGTGGTATGAAATTAGCCAGAGGGATTGACAATGGGGGAGTAACAAGGAGGATTAGGAAATGCAACAAATCATTTCTGTATCACTGCACAAGTTACCCACAGTGAGTACAAAGGCCAAGTCTCAAGTGATGGCTACAAGCAATCTACTGGTGACCAGGCTCACCTGAGCTTGCAGCCATGCCCTGAGAGCAGTCTGGTATCTCACCGCCATCCAGGATGGCAGGGAGTAACCAGTAACCCACTGAACTGCAGCCCCTTACCTAATGCATCTTCTCAGAACATGGCATTCATTTTTCAGTCCTCTTATTTCCTCCCTCCTCTGATTTCATCAGATTCTTGTATCTGAATGGAGGACATTCTCCCCTGTTGCTCCCATTACCCAGCAGCGAGAGTCAGTAGTCCAGCAAGTCTCTGGTGTCAACAAAAATCAGTCTGGTGCTAACCGGCCTGTCATTTTTTTCCAAGCTACAATGCCAATAGAGGAAATCTCCAGATCTTGCAAGGTCCCAATTTATTCTGTAAGTATACTTGCCTGAAATGCACTCTGAGAACAAGTGTAGAGAGCACACAAAAAGCATTTGCTCAGAACTAAATATCGATTCAGTCATTAAAAAAAAAATTACAGGAAGGCATCAAAAGATTTGGTAAGAGCACACAAACTCAAGCTTTTACTCAAGCTTCTTCTAATTCTTCAAGTCTCTTGTTTGGGGTTGCAAAAATAGGCTCCAGATCTCACAAAAAGAGGGTCTTATGAGACCTTCAGAATGTCGTACTTTATCCCTGGCCAGAATTAGCACAATAGCAGCCTGAGCCTGGTATCCCAGACTTTGCTCTTCCACTTCAGCCTAGAGCCTTGAGGCAGCAGTCAAAATAACAACTGCTGAAAATAAAAAATAAAATTTCGAAAAAGTTTGGGCAGAAGAGCTTACAGTCAGCTGCAGCGGATGACAGTTGTCCTGGTTTACTGGAGCTAGTTCACAAACCTTGCTCTTAAGACAAGGCAGAAGACACCAGCCAATAGGATCTTACGAGCAATTGTACAATTCTAGGATGCCACCAACACCAACCAGCCAACCTGCATACAACTCAAAGTATTTGGCTTATGCTATCATCTCCTCGCCCACGGGGCCTAAACATGTCCAACTTACTTGGATGTTGTCAAACGATGCTCTATTTGTAACATCATATAGCAGTAACAAAGCTGTGGGAAGAGGAAAAGACACAGTTAACACAGGTAATTGGTTGTTGAATGGTCAAAGAGGTTTTTCGTGTTTGTTTATTTTGCTTTTTACAGCAATATGTTTCCAGGGTAATGAAACTCAATGTTGAAAAATGTGAAATAATGCACATTGGAAAACATAAGCCCAACAAAATGATGGGGTTGAAATGAGCTGTTATCACTAAAGAAAGATCTCAGCATCTCTGAAAACATCCACTCAAAATGTAGCAGCAGTCAAAGAAAAACAAAAAAAGTAAAACAAAAAGCAAAAGCTAGCAATGTTCAGAACCTTTAAGAAAGGGATAGATAATACGACAGAAAACTTTATAATGCCACTGTACACCTGCATCATGAATACTGTGTACAGATCAGGTCATCCCCTCGAAGAAAAAAAAAAAAAAAAGAGAGACAACTAAGGGGGGGACAGGATAGAGGTCCATACAATCATGAATGGAGGAAGAAAGTATATCAAGTGTTATTTACCCCTTCTAACAACACAAGGTTACTTGATGAAATTAGTAGGCAGCAGGTTTAAAACAAACATAAGGAAGTACTTTCTCACACAATGCAGTCAGTCTATGAGACTCAATAACAAGGGATTCCAGGAAGGCTGAAAGTATAACCAAGTTCAAAAAAAGACTTGGATCAATTCATGGAGGACAGGTCCACTTTGCACTAGCTGCTTCTTGTTCATCCTTTTGGCAGCTCTTGTTCATTAAAACCTCTTTGGAGAAGCTCCCCTTGTGTTCCAGCTCCTCCAGGAAAGCTGATTTTGTCCTGCCACTGAGAAAAAGCTCCTGGTTCTTCATTCTGCTCTGTGGTAACTGGACTGGTGCGGTGTCTCCAGCCCACAGGCTGGGAATGTCTCTAAACTCAGAGTGACACCTGTCCTCTGGGTTCTGATCACTGTGGGCTCTCATGCTACATACTCCAGCACTCCTGGTAAGATTCCCAGGAAGCAGAATTATCTCTGTGCTGTCACTTGCTTTGTGTGACTTCAAATGAGAATTATAATTTTTTCTGGGAGACCCTCTCGTTGACTGGCCCTGTGCAAGCTTGCGTGCCAGTGACAATAGGAGATATAATAAAACAAAAATGATGCTTTTAAAAATGGGTAAAGCCCTCAGTTACTATGGTAACAAGCTTGGTATAAGCCTAGAGAGACACACTGGCTTGAGACACTTAAAACCGGGTCAGGTACTTTTGTCCAGGTCTCCAGTGGAGTCTGACGTGGAGCATACAACATAAATGGCGGGGGGGGGGGGGGGCTGAGTTCAGATTTGAGGTCTTGGATTCATTCAAAGGCAGTGGCCATCTTGTGTTGGAGGGGCTGCTCTCCATCTCTGTTCTATACTGCAGTGCCCTGCTCCATTCCTTACAGAGAGAAACAAGAAAAGTCTTTCATACCCCTGAAAAGTGAAACTGAATCTCCACCTCTCCATCACTCCCCTCCAGCCCCCCGAAGCCTCCTTATACCTAACCAGTGGGACGTACGAGAAAGGTAGTTTTGGGATAATTGTCAGTCATTTGGCCCCTTGCTGCCCCCACCCTACCACATCTTGCTGCTCTTCAAATCTATACACTAGAGCCAGAAAGTTTGACAGAAGATCCCAGCTTCACCAAAGTTGGATGCAAGGGTTTGGTTCAGATACCTCTCTACTAGAGGCTTCAATGCTCTGACTATAGGGCCGATAACCTGTTGGGTCTATAAGGAACAAACATACCGTGTATCCATGTACAGCCTACCCAACACCCAGAGTATGCTGCACCTGCCCTGCAAACATCAGTTCTTGCAAAGGAAAGTTAGCTGCCTTTCCTTTCTCCAGCATTGTTCCTGGGGATATTTACTGTAGTTCTGATGCTGTTCAGGGAGCTGAAGCTTTACAGAACCTAATTATGCCCCAGCTCGTCTGAAAGGCCAGGCTCTATTTCTGTGACTGAGAACACAATAGCTACAGTAGAATGAAATAAATGAATAAAAACCTATATAAGTCACCAACGCATGATTCACAGTTTCACACCACGTTCTCCTCACACCCCAGCTATCATTAGAGGAAAGCAACTGTTACATCACCCCCTACCCAGCTGCACTCAGTATTTCACAGTGGAACAGCAACAGCCCAAAGCCAAATCCTTATTCAAGGCACCGGCCAATGGGGAGTTCAGGTGAGCAAAGACCAACTTCATGCCCACAAAGTGCCAGAACTACAGGGACACGCTATGCAAGGCGAGGAGGAGGGCTGGGATATTAGCTAGGCACATTTCTTGCACTGCACCTTGATCTTTGCAGGCCTTATGTTAGCTACAGGTGACCTCTGCCCTCTCACCAGCATGGGGCTCTGCATATTAGTAGGCCTAATTCCTGAGGCTGTCTCCTGAAAGGACAGGAAAACACTGACTAACATGGGCTGTTTAGGAGTCAGACTGATTACTCACTGGGAGAGCCATCTTACAGAAGGAAAACGTCTAAAAACAGGACAGGCCCAACCATATAGGTGAACTAGGTGGTCGCCTAGGGCACCAGGCTCAAGGGGCACCAAATTAAATGGAAGTGAATGTTTTTTTCTCTATTAAAAAATACAATATAATAATATTTTCTCTCTTGTAACATAGAGGCAGAGGAGCACCAAAGTCATAGTTCATCTAGAGCACCAAAAATTCTTGGACCAGCCCTGTCTGTAAGTATCACTGGACTGCACAGGAAGAGTTCCAGTTTGCTGTGATCCACACACTTAAGGTTAGCTGGCTTTTCCTCCAAAGCAAGCATGTGTGAAGCACTAACCACCAGAGAGAAGCAAGAGACACGGAGATAATCCTGAACACATGGCCCGCAGGTATACTGGCTTTGGGTTGTGACCTTGTCTGCTCTCACAACCAAAGCAGGGTCAGCCCCGCTCAGGATGCAGGCAGAACATCTGCAAGGAAAACATCAGGAGCTGTAAGAAAAGGTCTTGGTGGCTCAGGAAATAAGTGCTGCTGTGAAAAGTTTTGGGGGGGATAATCAGCTGAAAACAGCCTCCTGTGTGAAACTGTGGGTGAAAGAGCTAACATGGGAATCTTGAATAAGAGCAGAGAGGTTATTTTACTTCTGTATTTGGTATTGGTGTGTCCCCTGCTGAAAGACACTGTCTGGTTCTGGTGCCACAAAGAAGAAGGATGTTGATGAATTGGAGATGGGCCAGAAAAGAGCCATGAGACTGATCAGAAAACCTGCCTTATATCAATATTTGGCTCAGTTGATTTAGCTTCACAAAGAGGAAGTCCAGGGGTGACTTCACCACAGTCTACAAGTACATACGTGGGGAACAAATATTTAATAAGGGGCTCTTCACTCTAGCAGGGAAAGGGCTGACTACCCTAACTATTGGTGTTTACAGCCAAAGTTTTCCCATGGAAAACTGGGGTTTCACTGAAAACCACTCTTTTGTTTTGGCCGTGGCACAGTTATTTTGACCTTTCAGAGGGAAACTTTGACATTTAAATAGATTTGAAGCGAATTTTTGTTTCGTTTTGAGTTTTTCTTAAACCCCTCCCCCCATTGGAAGTTTTAGACTTTTATTTTCTCGTTTCTCTGTTTTTTCCATTTTTACCTGTCAGAACAGTACAATGAGTAATGTGATGGAGAGGGCCCTCCCATCACTTTTGCCATTTTCCAGTTTAACTTTTCAAAAGTTTCTCCAGCTTTGGAAATGTTACAAAGTTGGTGGGGGAAAGAAAAAGGAAAAAGGGCTGAGGAAAATGCTAGCCATCAGTCACTGACAAAAAACAGGGAAAAAAGGCCTGGAAAGGAAAAGGAAAATCAATTTTTCCAATTTTCAATTTTTTTCAAAATTTCTGAACCATGAAAGTTGTTTCATTTTGAAAATATACTGTGAAACACTGAAACATTTCAAACCAGTTTTCTGCCTGAGGCTGAGTAAGTGAAAAATATTATTTTTTAAGCTTATCTGCTTTTAGGAGATGGAACATCCTCCAGCAGGAAAGCCCCAGGGTCCTGCCTGAATTCCAGTTTGGGGTGATTCCATTTTCCTGCTTTAGATCCCTCTGCAAAGAACAGGGATTCACCTTCATTTCTTCCCTGAAACATTGAGCAACAGCTGCGTTCTCCCCACCCCTTGCCTCCCTGAAGATCCCTGCCTATATCGTTTATCAATTTTGGTTGCCTCCAAGGAACGATGTTGCACGAATGTCTGTTATTGTTATTACAGCTCATTTCACTTGGAGCAGCAGGAACCTCCTGTTCAGTAACCAGAGCGAAAGAAGCACCCACCAGTGTCTCATCTTCTCTTGATCGATACAAGAAGCTCCCCTGCACTGTAACTGGAGTTCTCTGTGCAGAACTGGAAGAGAAAAGATCTGCCTGCAGATGGCTAAATGGAGGGCTGGGGATGTTCTGAGCAGGGAAACTCTCAAAGGAAGAGCACCTATAGCTCATTCCAGCTCCATCCCCGTTAGCTCTCTCAGTGATTTAGTTACTACAGAAAGACACCATGATCCAGCTTCTGAGACCCACAAAAAGGTATGGCAGATCTATAACCTCTGCTTAAAGTAATAACAGCAGCTGAATGTCTGGCTTCCCTCAGATACAGGTTTTACAGGCCTGTTCCATGGCTTTCAGCACCCCCACTCCAAAAATCATTTGCCCACTGGTGCCCCAGGGCATGAACAACTGACCGGAGTTATTAACTCCCCCAATCTCATCCACATCTTGGGGGTTGTCTAGGACAGAGCACTGGGCAAAGGGTGTGCTCTGAGTGTGAAAGACAAAATCTTGCATGGTCGCAGCACTGGAGGATTTCCAAAGGCCATTCCAGTCTTCAGAGCTCAACAGTGAATACCCCAGCAGTGTGAATGGATTCCACGTGAAACCCCCACCAGCCCACTTGGTGCTCTTCTTTGGGTTATCCTGGGCATTAGAGACAGAGGAATAACTGATCCCCTGGGAAGATTTAGGCCTCATTCCTGTGAAGAAACACATTCCCCTTGCCACACTCAGAGTTTAGTGCAACTCAGCAGATGCTGTGCTCATTAGGTATTTAATTGCCAGCTCTTGGAGCCTCTTTCCACTTTACAAACTTAGTTTCCCCTCCCATCACTGATCTAACAAGCCACAACTGGTATTTGCACACCACAAGTCCCTGTCCTTCTGAGGTTAGTTTGTTAACATAAACACTCAGCCCCTGCCCCAGGCTCAGTCAGTCACTCAGTCTACAATGGGTATGGGCATCTTCTTCCAGTCTCCAGCACCTCAATGGCATGCCATGGATCCCTGGCGCCCCAGGGCCAAGACTTGCATTTGCACCCCTTCCCACCATCTGGAGCCAGCAGCCTGGTGCTGAGTCAGGCTGCTGGGGAAACTGCTCCCTCCTCCCCCAGGGGGCTCGAGCGGTGCATGAGGCACACCCACCAGTGGAGCATCCTGCAGATCTGACTCCAGCTGCACCGTCATTAAACGCTGGATTGCCTCTCACAGGCACAGTGGATTCACAAGTAACTCAGCCACACTGAATGAAATTTTTAATGAGTGACTCCACTCCTGCCATGCTGTGACCCAACAGTTTGCCAGGGGGGCAGAAACCAAGAGGAGAACATGCTGGAACCTAGAGCTCACTAGCAGGGCTGTAACTATGGTGGGGCGAATGGGGCTTTACCCTGAGCACCCCAGAGCAGCTAAACAGAGCCTCTCTATTAAAGGGCACATTTCACGCTGCTGGCTGCAAGTGCTGCTAATTGCAAGGGGCGCTGAAACAGAGCATTACAGCCCTGCTCACTAGACTCACTAGCCCAAGTGAGGAGCACAAACTGAAACAGCAACAGGGAGCAGGGAAGGAGAGAGAAGCTCTGCCTGGGTCTGTAATCCCTGGGGCCCATAACACCTCCCAAAATGATAGGCATTTTTCTGACACACTCCCTCTTTCTCCAGAAAGAACTGAGCATGGAGAAGCTCTTACCATGGGCATCTCGATAATAGGCGTGAGTGACACTGCGAAACCTCTCCTGCCCTGCGGTGTCCCAGATCTGGAAAGGGTAAAGACAGAAGATGCCATCATATGCAGAACAAGATGCTCCAACCAGCCCAAGCTGTCTTGGGAGATGTGGGGATACATTGGGCTCCTTTGCTTTCCTTCTAAAGTTGTTTCATTTCTTTTAAGTTTAAAATGAATTAAGTTGGAGGGGCTGGGTAGACCAAATGCCTCCAGAGAAGTCACAAAATGAAGACTTTGGAAGTCTGCTGGTTAGTCACCTGTTCAAAAAGGCCCTACAGCTCCCAAATCATCCATACGCCATTGTGCTATCAAGATGGCAGGTTCTTATTGGACTGTTGGTTTTGGGCTTTTTTGGTTTTTTTTTTATTATTATTTTTTTAATTCTTTTACAAAGTTACCTCTTTTGACTCAAGTGGTTAATCAAAAAAAATGTTGGGTTTTGGGGGTTACTCCTGTTATGAAGAGGAACTGATGAGTGCATATTCTCTGTAAATAAACAAGACTGCCCTAAGTCTGGTTTCTCTGAATGAAGTCAGAATTGAGCAACAAAAAGTCATTTCTTTGCTCTTTCACGCAACATTCTGCCCAAAAGCTTGCTCCCTCTCAGCACCACAGAGCCAATGTGACTGCTCCTGGCTTTTCTGCCCCATCTGTCCCAGCTTTTTTGGTTTTTCTCTTTCTCAGACACACAAGCCTTCATAAAACAACAGCCTGTGAATCCCTTCTGCCTACGTGCCTGTATACTTGATGGAGATTGGTTATTGTCTCAGGTACCAGGTAATTATAAAGGAGATTAATTGTTTCTTCCATCTCTGTTGAATGAAGGGCTGTGGTCACATCCAGCCCACAACGGTATAGAAGCCACTTTTTCAGAGATTTGCTCTTTATGCTCAGTGATCAGAATTTCCTCTCTCTCAGCTCATTTCCCCAGTGAGCTGTGAAAGGCAGAGTCCCAGCCAAGGCTTCTATATGAAATTACACCACAACAAAACCTTTCCAAATCTAGCTGAACCTACTCATTCCATGTTTCCATCCTTCCAAGAGAAGCACCATGGTCAATGGTCCACCTGGTTCCTGATGGCTTCCTGTTACACCAGATGGCGTAGAGAGCAGGCTGAAGTGACGTCAGCAGTCTGCTCACATGCAAATAACCCCAGCTTTCAGGGCAATGGAGGAAACCTTGCAGGTTGCAGCAATAATGGGGGAAAAATTAAAATTGAATTAGATATTCTTTTGGAAAGTGGATATAAAATCCAGTGATTAAGTGTATTCCTAAGAAAATGTCTAATGTTTCAGTTCAACAACGATTCACAGTCTGATCTATTACCACCTGATTAGTTTGTAACAGGGGGACGGACATTCATAGAGCTAAGAATAGAAAGAGAGACAAGCGCAATAAATATTTAGGAGATGCCTCACCATTCTTCAGCGTGTCTGAACACTGAACTGATGGTATTTGACAAACAGCTTACAATGTATCCTTAATCAAAAATCCATTTGCTCAATGGATGTGTGTGGACCTGCTAATTGCACTGATCAGTTTTTAATGCAGTGATGCTTTTGCACAAACACACTCCGATGGGGGAGAGGAAGAGACTTAATCCACAGCACAGAAGACACAGTATGCAGGCAGATCTTGGGGAACTACAGCAGCTCAGATTCTTTTGGAACTAAAAACACTGAGTGAAGACATAGGGGCTGGAATAGATCAAGGGACTGGATATTGAAACATGGATCTTTCGGTGAGGGCCCTGTTTGCACTAGGAATTGGCCTGGATTTCAGCTATTGTAATAAGCCCCCGTTGCAGAGAAGGAAATGTAGGGTTTAGATGAGCAGAACCTTGGTTTCTATTCTGTTCTCTGTTTGTTCTTATACCAAGTTTATCACCATCATATCAGAGCATCTTCCACCATGCTACTAAGCAACATCAGTATACATCTATCACACACTGCTTGTTCACTCACCATTTCCTGGGGCTGGTGGGGTGGGAGAGGAGAACAATGGTGTGTCTTGCCTCGGTAGGGTTTTACGGTTTGGGTTTAGTTTTTAAATATACACATTCAAGTAGCAGTAGCTTCCACCAGTGTTGATTGTGCCTTTTCTTGACTGCATGAGTGCAGTTAAATCAGTGGCTAAAATCAGGGATAATTCCAAGCATACACAAGATCAAAGGAACCGGTCTGAATTGGGGCCGTGCCCAGTCAGGGTTCATCCTCACACACTGGTGGTGCAGTAGCCACTGAAAAAAGAACTGTGGGGTTTGGATCAGTGTCCCCAGTACAAGAACAGCCAGCAAGCAGGTCAAGGAATCAGGAGAAATGAGGCTTCCCTCCCGACTCAAGCAGGCGTGAGGGGTGGTAGCTGGGAAGGCAAGGGAAGCCTGCACTGTGGCCAGCTATGCGGTACATCTTTAAAGGAGCACAGAGCCTGCCTCCAGAGCTGCCTCTCACCAGTGCTGAAAAATATGTGCACAAAAGCTATTCTAAAGAGAGAGAAATTGGTAAATAGTCAGGGGGAGGAACTGAAGCAAAAATCACAGCTGCCAAACATTCAGCAGGCTGCTGTTCACCAGCGTGTGGCTGGCCTTTGTCTGGTGCTGATTTTGCCTGCATCACGTTAGCAAGTGCTTGCAGAGGAGAGTGCTCTTGTATGTTCCTCGCACCTCTCACAAACCGCCAGATTCTCTGGTGAAACCACATGCTGGGAAGCAGTGTTAAAAAAGCCCAGCAGCTCCGAAAACGAGGAATTCCCAGCCACCACTTCCGATCAAAGGTCCGCAAAGTTGTTCTCCGCCCACATTCTTGTGAGTGATGGGTTCCTACCCTGTGCTGTGATAACGATGGGTGAAGTGGGCTGTCCCCTTTCCATCATCTCTGTTTTAAGCTTTTCCACAGTACCCAGTGCTCTAATACCTAAGTAACTGCCAAAGTCATTAGTTCTGCACAATCAGGTGGCTAGCAGGTTTCTCAATTTCTCAGTCCTTCTCTTTCTTCCATGGAAAAGGAGGCTCTGATTGGAAATGAAGTAACTTCCCATTCCTGCAGTACAAAGGATCTCAGGAAGCTGTGATAGTGGGGATGCAGGAGGATGAGGTACCTATTTGTGGGTGCATATTCAGGGCTTGGATAATATACACATAAGGCCACCACCCCCATACCATGCCACCAACCAGAATGAAGCCCCAGTATTATCCTCCAGTGGTGGCTGCTTGTGTGAGCAAGAGCTGCAGGACCGACCTCAACGGTAGTTCCTGGAGCCATTTTCAGTGATTTACAGGAATGCGAGGACTGCGGGAGGTGAGGGGTTGGCACTGGGAGAAGGTCTGAAAAGCTCTCTCTTTCTTGAGTGGTAAAAGAAGGAACCACCAAGGGTCATCTAATCTAATCCCCTGCCATGATTTAGGATATGCTGGGTCTAACCCACTCCAGACAGATGGCTATTCAGTCTCCTTTTGAAAACAAGGAGCATCCATAAGCCTGTTTCATTGTCCTGCTGTTCTTACAGTTAGAAAATTTTCCCTGAGATTTCATCTAAACCTTCCATGATGTTGTTTGAACCCATTGCCTCTTGTCCTGCCCTCTGTGGCAAGAGAGGACCACTTTTCTCCACCTTTTTTTATGGCAGCCTTTCAAGTATTTGAAGACTGCTATCAGTTCCCCCCACCTGCCCTTGACCATCTCTTCTCCAAACTAAACATACTCAAGTTCCTTCAGCCTTTGCTCATCTTTGTCACTCATCTCTGGATCCTTTCCAGTTTTCCTACATCCTTTCTATACACTGGTGACCAACACTGGGCACAGTACTCCAGGTGAGGTCCAGCCAGTTGGGAGGTATATCTCCTCCAATGACTTACACGCTATGCCTCTGCTAATGCAACCTAAATTGCATTTGCTTTTTCAGCCTCAACTTCACTTTGCCAACTCACATTGAGGTTGAGACCCACCATAACTTCCAGATCCTCCTCCTGTGTTGCTGTCACTCCAGTTTGCTTCCATTCCTTATTTGCGCACTTGGTTTTTCTTCCCTAAGTAAAGCACTTGAATTTCATCTGGTTCTCAATAGATCAATTCTCCAATTATCAAGATCTAGCTGAATTTTAGTTTAATCCTCTGAAGTATTGGCATCCCACCCACCCCCAGCTTTGTGTCATCTGCAAATCTGACCCATGTGGTTTCTGTTCCTACAGCCAGGTCATTAATAAAGATGTTAAACAACCTAAATAAGCTGTTCTTTAAAACAAAATCCAGTCCAATCTTTATTCTGGGGGCAGGGGGGAGTGCAGAAAGATTTCACTCAGCTCTCGATCTACCATGGCGTGGGTATTTATAGGGCTCTAGTCACCATAGTACCTAGGCACTAGCCAGCGGCACCAAGTCCCACAGCACACAGCTGACATGTACAAGGTCAGGTTCATGCAGACCTTACCTGCAGCTTTACCTTCACTCCATCCACATTCAAGACTTTATTCTGAAAGAGAAAACAGAAGAGCAATGAGAAATGAATGATTCTGAATTACAGCAGTAATAGGTTTGTCCCATCTGATTTTGTGACACTGACACTTTATTAGGTTGTGTGGAACTGGCCAACCAATAGTTAAGATTTCCCTGGGTATCTGTTACAGGGTCATACTGTGCTGGTTACTAACAACAGTCATTCAGTTATGTCACACTTTTCATCCAAAGGGCTGTACCAGCTCAAGCATGGAGAGTGATCACTGCAGCCACTGCTGGGGCAGAACACAGCAATGATCCAGCAGAGTACATCAAACCCCACAATAATATAGTGAGAACTTCAGGCAGGCAGAATGTAATTGTTCAGAGTGGAAATAAGCAGGGCTGTAGGGTTACTGATCCTTAGGAAGGCAGTCAGCCAGGACCTTGATTTGCAGCTCCTCTGAAACACTGTGTCATTCTCCGACTTGGGCTCTGGGTTCCCAGCCACCAGTCCACTGATGTCCCACCTATGCTTCCCCATCTACCAAGGGAAGACTATAATAAACTTCTTAGCAGGAGGGTTAAATTGCTAAATGTTCCTCCCACACTTTGTGCACTACTGATCACAGATAAGAGGGCACTGAAAGTACCACCAGCAAACACAGTGCTGTTACATTGCTCAAAGAGTGGCAGCAAGAAGTAGCCTGGTTTTAAATGTTGCACAGATACATGTTGGCCTGGCTTGAGGGCTGGAGATCTGGCCCGACCTGGCTCTTGGAAAATTATCAGCAATGACTGTTAGCTCTCCCACCTTCCCCTCCACTGGGGGTTGGTGTGAAGTTGGTAATTTTTACAGTCCTTCAGAGGGCTCTTTACACAAACATCAGACACTCAGAGCCTACTTTCAAGTGCTTCCCCCTCTTTATTTGCACCAGAAGCCTGGGAGGGGGCTTATAAATGGGAGCAAGGAATTCACTGCTGAAGGCTGTGATGCAGAACCTATTATAGGCCTATCCATCTAGAGCTGTTACTGTTTAACTGCACTGAGCTACATTTACAGGCACCAGCCCTTGTGTGCTAGGTGCTGTACAAATATATTTTACAAATGGGATTCTTGCTTGCACTACACCTACATATACACATCTCCAGCCTCCCTCCAAGGACACTCACTGGGGGTGCCTGCCAAGTGGCACCTTCCAGCTGAAGCAATCCAGAGACTGAACAATTGTCTTTTTTTCAGCATCACTGCACCAGACTTCGGCAGACAAATGAGGATTTTTGTGAAATGCCATCCAGGGGGATTCTGACAGGACCTCATCGGATTCTTTTTAAAAAAGAGATGGATAGATTGGAAGGCATGAAGGCAGGAATACAAATGAGAGAATGTTCCTTCGTACTTACCTCCCACACCTAGCAAAGCTCTAAAAAACCCAGGAGCTGCCATCTTAGGAGAGCCAGTCCCTCTAGCCTGGAATCCACTAACTCAAAATCCAAGGAATATCTAAACTGGTATCTCACTTTCCAGTGCAACACAGCAGCCCATGGGCTAACTCACCAAGGAACCCCCATCCAGCAATGACAAATGCTCTGGATAACAGTGTAAACAATGCTTCCCAATTTTTTGGCTCAAGGGCCACCAATCTCATTTTTACCGCCCATTGCTGCCAGCCTCCACCTGAAAGCAGGCTGCATCCTCACTGATCTCCCATCTTCCTGGCAGCAGCAGAGAAACCATACATGTTGTGGAGCCCTGTACACTTCCTTTGGGTCTCTAGGCAGTGGCTCACTTCTGCAGCCAGGGGGACAGAAGATCAATGCACCCCTCCCTCTGGCTCCAGCAAGGACCCCAGTACCTAGGGACCTACAGAGAGTGCTTTTCAGTGTTCCCTGCTGCAGCCAGGGGCAGGGGGCTCATGACAGTCCATCCCCTTGAGGAATGTACCAGTCTTTTAGCTCCACAGAAAAGCACCCCAGCTGGGTCCTGAGGCCAGTGGCTCCCTTCTGCAGCCAGCAGAAAGGGACCTGTGGGACACTCTGAAAGCCCATGAGAGCCACTTTTGGCCCCCAAGCCACCAGTCGGGAACCACTGGTGTAAAAACCTCTCAAATGCCTTAAACTGTGCACCAGAGAGGAGACAAGGGAAGGAATTTCTCCCTGACTCCAGCTACTAATCAACTTATGCCCTGAAGACTGAGAGGCCTGGCAACCGAGATCCTCACTGCGGGTGCTATTTTTTATTCATAAGTGCTCAGGCGATTGTTTAAAAACCCCCTCAGTTGAAACAATTTATATTGTGACAGAACTAGGAGATCATTTTCAATGTCAATGTCTACTGCAAGGTACATATATTTAAAATCCAGCATCACTGATGCTAATTTATATTATTGCATGCGGCTCTGACCAGAGGACCTCTGGCAGTAAATTAATGAGCTACAGTCTGCTGTGTTAATGGCTTTAAAAAGATGCAGCCAACAACTTACAAATAGCCAGTTAGTAACCGCCCTTAGAAACGTAAAAATCCAACTTCTTTCCTTGCCTGTTCTTTTTCTTTTTCAAACACTGACACACACACACACACACACACACACACACACACACACTCTCTCTCTCTCTCATACATATATGTTCCTTTTTGTTCATTTTGACTGTGTCAGATTGGTTAGACAATAAAAATCCATTAAAAAAATGAGACGAGGCAATGAGACTTTCTGCACCATCCCTCTGTCCTGCCCTGGTGCTGGACAGAACGTTTAGGAGATGCAAGATGGGCCAGAGAGTATGGGTCTACTTTGGGAACCAAAAACCTGGTTTCCATTCATAGCCCACACACACATTTCCCAGGTAACTTGGGGCAAGACAGCAAGCTACCACGTTCCCCATATAAAACAGAGAGAACAGCACAGCTTCCCAGGGTTGCAGTGAGGATGAATGCAGTGGAAATGCCAAGGTGCTCTGATGCCATGGAACCCAAGGAAGACAGATATCCTGAGCAGAGTGTGGATCGGCATGCTATGGCCCGGGCTTTTATCTGCGCTGATGAGAAAGCACCACTTTCCTCACCCCAAAATAAGGTGCTCTGCTTCACAAAATGCCCCATCTCACAAGGACAGATAAGCCCACTGATGTCTGTGAGCTGGGCAGATGCTCCAGGACTCGGTGCAGGTGAAAGTGAAGACAGAGGACAGAGTGACTGGCTGCATCTCTGCGAAGGGAAATCTATTCCCGCAGCCTGCCCCACTTGCAGACCAGCTGAGCAAATCCTCTGAAGAAGCAGCAGGTCCTCACTGCCCCCAACATATATGTTAGCAACACCTTCCCCACCCTGCCCTTAAACAAATGTTATGGCTCCTGATTACAGCAGATGGGCTGCATTTCAGCTATCAATTTTTTAAGATGCATTCTAGCAATAGCAAGACCCTAATGCTACCTATTTCCTTTTTTATGGCAGCCCCTGCTGCTTCCACCCTCTGCCACACTGAGCAACAGTAAACCCATAACAACTTTAGCTCCACATCTAAACTATCTGTTGGGAAGATACAGCATTCGTTCCCAACATTTTCCCTGCCATGGCACACCTTGCTACCTCCACCTGTCTCCTACAAATGTAGCATTTCAGCACGTTTGATATGCCCTAAATCCACGCTGATCACCTGGAGCATCTCCTAGTGCATTACCCTCACTGGGAATCAAAAGACCAATGGCTTGAGTTGGGAACCAACAGATTTGCTGGTAGTGGGGGTGGGGACTTTCTCCACACACCAGAAATAGCATCTGTGTGATGGGCAGCCCATCCAGTCAGCACCCTGAGCAATCAACTTGCCTCAATTTCCATAGTTGATTCATTTAAAAGGCTCAGTCTTTCAGCAAAATTCATTCTAACACCTTCTGCTTGTAGCAAGTGGTTCAGAAACTGCAGTGAAATTCAATGTTATTTTTTATTCAGTTTCATGCATCAGGTTTTTTGGACTGGAATCTGCACTATGTATTTTGGCATCCCATGTTCAAGGCTGTATGTAACCTCCGGACAATCACTGGCTTTAACCAAGCAAACTGTTTTGCTCCAAGTTGACACACAGAACAAATGTATTCATCCTGCAAAGAAATCAGTCCCTCAAACTTAAGCATTGTGTCTTTGGCACAGTGCAATGTTGCCACAGATTTGCTGTCTTCAAGTCCAAGTGAGATTCACATCCTCACAATGCCAAACTTCTCAGGGAAGCTTCTCTCTTGACTAACAAGCAGTTGTCTGGCTGCACACATAAGCCTTTGGTTATCTAACTCTGTATCTACTGCACAGTTAACCTGTGGAATAACTTTCCAGAAGATGTTGTGAAGGCCAAGACTGTAACAGGGTTCATAAAGGAAACAGCTAAGTTCATAGAGCATAGATTCATCAGTGGTGTTTCGTTAAGATAGGCAGGGATGCAAAACCATGCCCTGACATGACCCTAGCCTCTGTTTGCCAGAAACTGGGAATGGGCAATATTCCTTCCCATTGGCCACTGTCAGAAGACAGGATATTGGGTTGGATGGACCATTGGTCTGACTCAGTGTGGCCTTTCTTATGTTCTTAAAGTAGGAATCTAGACTGCTGACTTTAGAAGGTCACTTTGCATCACATGCTGACTCTTCCACATGAACAAAGCAATCAGAACATGGACGAGTGGTCGAGCTTGTCTGGTGTCCCATCTCTGCTAGGGCAAGTACCACACACTGCAGGGGAAGATACCAGAACTGGACAAAGCTGGTCTTGCAGGGCTAAAACATCAGCTGAGCTTAGTGTTCACCACACACCAATGCCCACAATGGACAGTTATGGAGTAATCTGCCTACACTGAAAGCTTCTTCCTCAGCTCAGGCAGTGAGTGGCTGGTGTCAGGGTTTATACACCTGCTATAAGTTTTTATCCTCCCTGAAGTGTGCATGCTCCTGTCCATTTTCAAATCTTACTAAGCACTTGGTGGGTCAGATCTCAGAATTCTCAAATCACCAGTGGCAAGGGAGTTTTTAAACATGTATTGATTTCCCTTTGCCACTGGCTTCCCTTTCCTCCCAGGCCACAAACAGTGCATCAGTTGCTTCCCTCAAGTATTTTGGTACTTCTGGCTTCAAATCTTGGTGAAAAGCAGGAAGTGGAGATGTGCATGAAAATTAATTCAGAGCTAATTCATCTCCAGAATCCCTGAGCAAACTTCAGCTAATCACATGAGGTGAGATGGTCACGCAAGCTCCAATGGCTTATGCTGTCAATAAACTAGACAGGCAAAGGCAAGAGGAGGGAACAGGTACAGAGAAGAAAGAAACTTGCCCAAGGCCACCCATCTGGTCAGGAGCAGAACAAAGAACTGAACCGAGTTTTCTTAATGCCCCTGCCAGCATCCTATCCACTAGGCCAGACTGCCTCTTGTCCTACTCTTCCTCAAGGATTCCTCTGCATCTGGCAAAAAAGCATGCAATAAATCCAAGCTGCACAGGCCACCTTTATTACTTATTTAAAAAAATACTAATATGCTTTACTCCATCACAGTCATTCCAATCAATTGCAAACAGCAAATAACCGGCCACCTTAAGCAGCCAGCATTGCTCATTACTAACTGATCGCTGTGCTTTCTTTCAGGAGGCCATGTGAGGAAGGCCTGGGTAAGACGCTTGACTGCAAGGCTGGGAAGGCCCCTAAATGGCAGTCACTGAGAACTCTCTCTCCTTCCCAGCATGGGCTGGCTGCACAGCTCTGCCCTGCACAGGTGCTGCTGGATTACACAACCTGCTCTCAGCGAGTATTTCTCAGCCAAAGCAAGGCTCCCACAGGCATTTGGGGGGCTACCCTCCAATTGCTTGAAAGCACAGGACCTCTGCTACCTGCTGGCCAGTGCAGAGGGTTTCCAGCTCTGCAGAAGAGACAGAGGCCAGGTCTTCTCTTAAAGCTCAGGTCAACTTAGCTACTCTGGTCAGAGGTATGAAAAATTTACTCTCTTCAGCAGGGCAGCTATACCAGTGTAGACACAGCAAGGCTGATAGAAGAATGTCTCCACTGATCCAGCAACCATCACTCAGGGAGGTGCAGTTCCCACTAGTGGGACTAAAGCTTTCCATTGCTATAAACTTTCTGCAGGGTCACAGCAGTTTAACTGCAGCTCTCAGTCTGGACCCGTGAGAGTGGCAGGGTAAAACACATCAAATCCCTGAATCTCCTAGACCTCGGTGGATAACCATGATGCTAAGTGAATTCAGTAAAACCAAACAAAGGAGTCCTGCAATGCTCTTAAAGACTCACAAATTTATCTATCTCACAAGCTTTCATGATTCAAATCCCACCTCATCAGATGCATGAAATGGAAACTACAATATAGAAGAGAATAGATAAATGCAGAGAAGGGAATTCTGTGCAATTACAATGGTGGTCACGAAGTTAGTCCTCGGATCTGCGTACTGGATGTTCACGCAGCTCTTAGAAACAAACTGCCAGGACTTCCATTGATGTGGTACCAGGAGCTGCTGCTCTTGATCTGTTTGCACAGGTGGACTCAGGTCTGAGAAGCATCTGACTGAATCTCTCTTTCAGCCCAGCACCACAGGGGAATTTGTTACTGTGTCTGACTCTCCTATTCCCCATCGAAGTACACTGCAGCTGGGCTCAAGAGACACTCTGCAAATTAGTGCTGACCGGATATTGAAAGGTAAATAGCTTTGGAAAACAAAAATGGCATCTCTGTAATCAGATGAGAACCGCTCCTTGACACTGAGTGCTTGACAAAGAACCTTGTGATCATGAGATTTATTTTCAACTAAGTTAGTTGCTTCACTCTCAACATGAGACAAACCATACTAGAAACTTCAAGGGGCATGGTCAGTGGGCTGAGACTGAGCAAACACACCAGTAACCAGGAAGAGAGAAGGTACGCACAGACAGAGCAGGGTACATACTGTAAAAAGGCGTTCACAGGGTTAGAGTTAGGGGATAGGGTTATTAGTTTGACACCTGAGTATCTGATTGGACCGTATTCCTGTACCTTGCTGTTTGCAATCATTCACACGATTGTGGGGAACCTGCAGCTCTTCACATGGGCCACTCTGCTTATGTAGAACGAATAATATTTGTTATTCTAATGCTCCAAACATGTTCCAGACACCCAATCAGAAGTTTGAAATGATACCATGTGACTTCAGTTCTACACAGAGCCGTTCAAGTGAGCAGCTGGTGACTAATCCCTAGTTTAGCCATCCCTCAATTATGACAAGTGAACAGCTTGCTACCTGGTCAGCTGACTTCAGGTGATGCATGAAAAAAAGCAAAACAAAAAATGTAAAGAACCCACTGACAACAATCCATCCCTGGGTAACTTATGTGACCTTCATCACTATAGCATCAAAATACCCTCACTATACCCTCACTAGTAACTCTGATCCTCTCAGCAACCCTGGGAGGCATAGAAGTGCCCCCTTGTTTAACAAATGGGTCTTAGAAACCTGGTAGTGTCCAAGGTCCATCAGGAAGCCTGGGGGGTGTCAGGAACTGAACCTAGGTCTCTCATGTCATACCATGTGCACCATACCACTCCTTGCTACTCTTCAGGTGAATCTCTCTCTTGCATGGTCGTCAGTGTTGAAGCAAGTCAAGGTGATTGCCTTTGCAACTTGTGTTGAAAAGATCCCACTGATCTTCTGTTTCAATACAGAGGGACTTTCTTCTTCAGGGTTCAGTGTGGAGTCCATCACACTCTGCAGGTTTCAGCCTGACCAGGCACTAGTGGCTAATGTCTACAACACTGACTTCTAATGCCTGGCACAATGTGACCCCGACACAAGCAGGGTTCAGATATAAAGATCAGTCTCCAATCTTACCAGCAGTCCTGTGTGTCGCATGTTGTCAGGAAGGCAATGAAACTGATGTGTCTGCTAAGTAGGTACATGAGCCCAGAGACATTAGGATACGTAAGCATCCAAACAAAAACACTTATTTACCTACCGGTATGCCTGGAGAGGACACAACATAGGAAACGGGGGGGTGTGGGGGGGTGCTGAGTGACTTTGCACCTACCACAATGGGCCATAAATAATAAACAATAGTGAAAGAACCAGCACCAACAGCACAAAACCAGAGGAAGAAAGATAGATATTAATTTTGCAAGCACTGGGAAATTATACCCCAGTATCTGTGGTGTTAAATGACCCAAATGACTCCACTTAATCCTATCCTCTACCATCAAAACTTCTCTGCAAGGAAGAATAGAGTCCAAAATCTACAGTACGGCCAACTTGACCTGCAACGATAGCTCTGTGTAAAGCCCCACTGGAGCTGATGGGGAAACACACGAGAAAGCCCATTGTGAAGAAATGGATTTGCTCACACGTATGGAACAACAAAACCTCGGCATTAGGAAATGACCGGTCAACAGCACACTTCAGTTGGAACAAGAAGCATGCAATCAGGTAGCAGCAGAGGCAAAATAAAGCAAATACAGTCACTGTTGTGTTAAACGTAAACTACTAAAAATGAAAGGAAAGTTTGAAAAAAGATTTGACAAGGTAAGGAAACTCTTTCTGGGCTGGTTTCATTTAAATTCACATGGTTAAAAGCAGCATTCTTCTGCCTAGGAAGATTAAAGCTGTGTTAAGTCAATTGTTAAGTTTCAAGGCTGTATTAAGTCAGGTGTCAACTTCTGAAAGACCCCACCCTAGTTTTTTGTTCAGAGTTACAAACGTTTCCGAGTTAGGAACAACCTCTGTTCCCGATGTGTTCGTACCTCTGAGGTTCTACCGTAGAGATAAATCATTGCAAGCCACCTGCAGTATCTAAGGAGTTTGCCCGGAGTCGATCAGAAGCTTCACATTTGATGGTGATACCAAATGATTTTTAACTTTTTTTTAATTTTAAATTCTCTGCTCCAGCAAGTTCAATATCCATACTCTAATGCGTTAGTTCACTTTTATTTCATTATTGTTTGTCTGACAGCAGCATTAGAGAGCCCAAGATATGGACCCACTAGGAACGAAGCATTTGGCGGTCAGAAGGCAATTAGCGTATTTCCGGCACAGCCCACTTAAAGGGTTGAGTGAAGGATTCAGAGAGAACTGGATTATTGCTAAACCCACGCTTCTGCTTGCAATTTGGAAGGGCTCAGGTAAGGGGAGTCCTCATCTCACACTCTGCCCTCCCGTGATCTCCAGCCTCTGCTGCAGTCCATTTCATCACCACACTGGATCTCAGCAAACTTGGCTGGTCAGTACATTCTCTCTGTACTACAGGCACCCTGGGTCCACAGGTGCTCAAGGTTGGTGGGAATGCACTGGATGCATTGTGCTCTGCTTTAAATCCAGGAGACTCTGGAACCTGAATGATGTAAACCCAAGAGCTGGGGAGAGTGGAAGAGCCCAATCCACAGATGTGCTATCAGCAAAGCTGGAGTTGATGGAAGAGCTGGGATATGAAGAAGAGAAGCCTGAAGTTGTGGGAAAAGAGGCAGGATGTGGCTGTGTGTGGAAGAGAGTGCTGAGAGGGAATCTTCCAATGGTTTGGTTATCATTTCAAGGACTCATACATTGTAAAATCCTAGTTCTATTAAGTCGAAGTCACAAATCTTGACATCTTTGGAGCCAGGATGTCACTCCCTATCTCTGAGGCTTATCCAGACCTAACCTCCAAACATTCACCCATCCTCATCTTACTGAGAGGCGTGGGAGGGCCTACTCCAAAATGGTTACTGTTTGGACTGGCCAACCATGTGACACGCTAAATGTAATTCTCTAGAGATATGCAAACAATCCTAAACGATGGAAAGTCCTGAAAGAGATCAAGGCAGAAATGAATTTACGCACTTGAGACACCAGAATCAGCAGCCGTAATAATTATGGAGTCATTTCAATAATCCTGAGCAGCCAGCAGGAGCAAGGTGGGTCCAGGAAAAGACCTGGGACCCAAGCCCCAAATGCGCCCACCCCAGTCCCTATCTGGGGCCCAAGCCCAATCCTACCTGGAACCCCAGGCAAGGCTCAGATCAGGCTTCTGCTGCAGGCAACCCAGCCCTGGACCCCTGGGGCCGAGGAAGACAGCCACCACCACAGGTGGCCCAGCAGTGGCCCAGCAGTGGACTGAGGGCACTGGTGCTGGGACTTGGGGCTTGAGCCCTGTAAGCCAAGCACCAGTGCTGCCACTGGCAGCCAGGAGGCACCATTTCTGAGTTGGAGAAAGTTTACAGAAGATGCAGGTGGCCAGGAACACAGTGACATCCTGCCTTCAAGGACAGCAGAAAAACCAGCATGTGCCAGTTTCCTCTGCTTGTTGTCAGGCTTTAAAGGACGTAGGCACTCTGGTCACTCTCCTGAACTTGACTGGTGAGCTGTGTAGCAGAATCGCTGCCCGTGTATGTTTGGGGAACTGGATGTCATCCTTTAATGCCTTCCGTCGTGCAGCTCAATCAGCGGACTCAAATATGGCCATGAGATCAGCACATCTCACACTATACATGCAGGGACTTCTTAAACTCACAATGCATCTCTGACAACAAGTGGAGGATGCAAATGACATCTAATGGGGATCTGTTTCTCCTGAAGCCTGACTTTGGGGCAATGCTTCAGATGGAGCAGGGGCTCCAATCACACCAGCAGAATGCACAAACACCTTGCCTGGCAGGGACAACAAGGTGATTGGCCTGTAGCTCTGACGTTCACTGCGCCACTCGTTGCTCTTATAAAGCGAGATCATGTCCAGGCAGCTGGCAAGGTTCCATTCTCCACACCAGGTGAAAGAGCCAGAAGTGACACTGTTACAGGATCAATAGCACATTTTAGCAGCTCTGGGTGGGAGGTCAGCAGCACCCACTGCATGTCTGGTTTTCCATTTGTGGACAGCGCACTTTGTTTTACATAAGGCTGGTGCGTCAGTACAAGTGCCTGGGTCTGAAACCACCAAATCGCTCCACTCTGAGAAAGCGGCAGATGGAGGCTGCTTCTGGGTGCTGTGATAACATTCTGCCCAGCCTGCGAGGCTGTTATCATCCAATTTACATGGAGAGATTCAGGAGGTTCTTCCTACCGACTTCCTCTTCAAAGCTCTTTGTGTTTATTCTCAAAACGCTTAAGAAAATCATACTTTTCACAATTGCTTATTAGGCATAGCACCAGCCTGCCCTGGATCGTTCACGGTGTTTTTCTGATCCGTAGTCTCCTTTTCTTTTGCCATTTTACATAATTCTGAATAAAACATCAATTCAGCTAACCTATCACTGCAAGGAAACATCTCATGGTACTGGGGCAGGCTAAAGAATAGATTGCTCGTTCACAGCTTCTCCTAGACAGAAAAATCAACCTAACCAATGATGCGTGGAGAGAGAGAGCGCGCAAGAGCAAAGAACAGAAACTCTGGCATCCCATCATTGGGTGTTTATTGCTGTTCTCATCAGAACGTGACCCTACTGGGTCATTTATTTTTTTAATTAGAGCAGAAGTGGTGTCTCATCTTCATTTCAAACACACCTTCGAAGAAAAGTGAGAGAAAGGGCTAGGAGGCTGACATACAAGGAATGAATGAGAGCTAAATTTACACAGTCTACTAAAGATGACACGGGAGAGTCTGATCATAGTTTATAAATACCTTCAAAAGCAGCTATCTAAATGAGGGAAGAGAATGATTCATAGTCTCAGAAGGCGGTTAAAATAGGAGCTCTGACTGACCTGAAACTAGAAAGGAAGGGAAATTCTGGGGAGACAGTGGGTGAAAGTTTGGAACCCTATTAAAGCAAATGGAGCCTGTTTCCAAGGCAGATGTTTTCTACCGGGGTTGCACAGCAGGAAGATATTAATGCATGTGGATGATGCAGCATCAGGGGCCTCATTCTGGATCGCTCAAAGGACTCAGGGCTTCTGTGTCCCTTGCTAGTCTCACATAGCTACGCTCAGACTCCTTTCTGCTGTTGGTTAATACCTGAGGTTGAAGTTTGTCAGTGGTTTTATTTAATCCTATTGTCAAAACTAGCATAAAGATGATTTGCCTTTTTTTCCTGATTACTAAAATATGTTGGGGGGGGGGGTAGGCAGACATTAATAGGCCTGTCACTTTAGGCTCACTGCAATACCCAAGCCAGCAAGAAGGGGTCAGCAATAAATCTGCCAGCGTCCGTAAGGGGTAAATGCCTCCAACTTTAAAACCAAGGAGCTAAGCAACCATCTTCAAACACATCCACTGATTTTTATCTGCCTAACTCCAAACCCATAGGGCTTGATTTTCAAAGGCTGCATCTCTGACTTCCAGTGCTCTGAAGTCAGATCTATGATATCTTCTACTGGAGAGTGCCACAAAGCCAGACACTGTGTTTTAAAAACGTAGGCTCAAACCCCCTTAAAAGTCAATCCCACTACCCTTCCCATGGGCATAGGCTTCTACTCAACGTAAAGGAGGCCAAACTGGGTCCTTTGCAGATTAGGACATTGAGAAATCTTAGGACTTGCTACAAGAAAAGCTTAGACGTCAAAAGAGGGAGCCGTGCTTTTAGTTTCTTATTTGATTTTCAAATTTTACATGCAGAGGAAAAGCACCAGGGTAGCCACAACTTTGGTGTCTAAGAGACACGCCCTTTCTCCTTGCTGTAATGTACACTGATGCGGAGCATGCCTGGGACAGACCCACTAAACCCTTTCACGTTGGCCACATGAGGCGGGAGCCACATTCAGTCACTGCCCTGAGCTGCACTTGATCCAGAGACCTACAGGATGCGTAAAATGGTTTGCCATCCCATTTACAGTCTGCAGAGCCTTCAGGGCCCCACAGCTTTCCACAAGTCAAGGAGAAAATGATTTCTTGCCCAAGGTGAGAGCAGAGAGAAGTCAATCTCCTTGCAGGCTTGTCTTGATTAGAAAGTCGGTCCCTTTGTTATGCATGAGAAAGAATTTATCCTGGGGAACTGGCTTTTCCTTTGTGTTCCCATGAACTTGCTATAATGCCTACAGCCATTTGTCTTCACCAAACCCTGTGCAGATGTTCCTATCTGCAAACATTTCCTGATGGAAATCTCAAATGCTCACTTAAACTCTGCTCCCTGCAGTGTCAAGCCAGAATAAACACTCTAGAGCAGTCACTACTTCCATTGTATGAGATCATGGCTAATTTATCATTCCTTGTGATTTCTAAGGGGAAAAGACCCCAACTTTCAGCCAAATATGAGCAAGAAACATATTGTGCGCACACACGCAAAGAGCAGCTGTGATGCGTGTGCAAGCATCATATCAAACCAAGGGAAACCAAGGGTCAGTGGGAAAAGGGACTTCTATCAGATGTCTGTGTTAGTGAGTTAAATAAAACTTTCCAGCATAGGGAGATACTTCACTTCATTAGAAATAGGAAAGGTACTTCTGAAAGGTAGATGATAAATTAAGTGTGTGGTTGAGGAAAAGATGGAGGTGTGTGCTACTTAGGAAAAAACGGAAACAGATACGGATGGGACCAGGTAGCTTGTGCAAGGGCATGCAGGAGTTTGGGACACTAGAAACAGCTGAAGCTTTCCCACGATTCCTTGCAATCCCTCAGCAGTCCCAGGCAAACACAGGTCACACAGAGCAGGTTGGTCTTCCCAGGAGACACATGCTCAAAGTGGTGTATTCAAGCCACACAGCTGGCTTCACTGCTAAATACACAGGAAAATTCCAGAATGCCAGAAGAGACAGAGCAGTTTCTTCAGCCTACAGTCTTAGAGCCCATGCTTCTCATTAGCAGCTCTTCTGCACCTCTGCCCTCAGTCAAATTAAAGAGGCACAGAGCTAGGTACAGCATCAGTTGCAAGAATGTGCAGTAATTTTGTCAGTTTCTAGCTAGTGAGTGCCCAGCAAGCCCCTGGATTCCAGTTCAGATCTAAGTTACTGGTGCAGCAGGAGAGCAATCGGAGCTCCAGAAATCCTAAAGCAGATAACGGAGTCTACCTGCTCAGAGATTATTAACTCTTTAGTTACTGATCTCAAGCAACACCTTCAAATCACTTCTCTCTTGTTCTGACTTGTCTCCCTTTACTGCAGGCAGGAGGCTAGAGAACAGACAGATTATTTTGCGCCTGCTGGTTGTACTGTGGTTCTTTTTAGCTGCTCAGTGAATAAAGGAAAAGTGCCACAATTATACTTAGTGGGATATCCATTCCCCCTGTTGACCCAGCTAGGCAAAGCATGAATGGAGCAGTTAGACCCAAGGAAATGGGCGTGAGCATTCCTGGATTCTGTCCCCTGCTCTGCAAGGCTCTCAAGCAAATCCTCTAATCTCTCCTCTGCCTCTCTTCCCTTCCCTTCCCTTCCCTTCCAGCACTTACCTGCCTTGCAGTCATGCTGGGGAAGATGCTCTTCAAAACCCTGGTATTTTTTACTTTTATTACAACCTGTGGGCATGCATCTGAGCCCAGATCCCAGAAGCCGTCTCTGGCCCTATCTAGCATCAGTGACGCCCCACTGGTGGGCAGTAGGCGGAACGTGTGGCAAACTGAGCAAGTTGGCAGCAGAGAGGCCCACCTGCCTTCAAACGCTCAGGGCATCATGCCACCAACAGGTGCAAAACAAAGGTCCCAGCCAGCCATCAAAGCATAGTCTGGCACTGGCAGATCAGTCTGTGGGGTCAGGTCCAAAGTGGTGGGTTTCTGTTATCAGTGGAGATTTGACCCCTCTCAAGACAGGGAAAGGAGCCAGGACACTGTGAAGCCCCAGCAAGATTCCCTCCAAGTTACCTGAAAAACCTTTCAAAAGACTACATCTGGGCTGACCACATCGATCCAGCTTTTTGCTGGCATGCAGGATCCGCAGGGCTGGGCTTTGCACTGTATGAATGGTCTTTATGGAGTAAGAAAGATGACTATGGTCAAATTAAAAGGCAGATAGGTGGCTCGAATTGCTAATGATAAGCAGCGTTTCTGAGAATGTAACGCAAACAAATAATCCAGGCGAAAGACCTGAGACACAGTTCATTCAGCAGCCACTTCAGTTTCAAAAAAGATGCTGTTTTTTTCTTTAAATCATCTGGTGTCATAGCGCCAGGGCAGTTAGGTCCAGTAATGCCCTGTGTTTTCCCATTTCCTACTAGCAAACAGAGTAATGGAGGATCTTGATGTATTTTACTTCAAAATGCCTTTTCTCATGAATCATCTTGCACCAAAGTCAATTAAACGGCAGTCAGTGCAGACGGCCAAACAGCAGGTCACCTCGGGTACTTTCCATTGATTAAAAATGGAATAAATTCAAGAGCAAAGTCACCTTAGCCAGCTCGAATCCCAGCATTTTCCGTATAAATTCATTAAAGTCAAAAGAGAGACTTGAATTACAGATGGAGCAGAAAACAGGCAGGACTTGCAGAATTATCTCCAAAAGGTACTGTTGCTTATGTGAGACCTACTGGACTTCCATGTACTCAAGTGCCTCAAGGCAACCAGACCAAGAAATCCCCCCTCCAGTTCCATGAGGAAGCATCCCACCTCCACAGGACTCATCAGCACTTAGCACAGGATGCAGGGAAGTGTGGTATGGGTGGTTAAGCCCTAAAAATTGCTCCTTTTCCATCCCAAATTCGTACCAAGCAGCTGTCATTTTCCAATGTTTTTAAGGGAGCTGGACACCCACTATCAAATGGAAATCGGCTGCTTTAAGAATCTCAGCCACGAAATCATCTCTGCCATTAGCACCTGAATCAATTCCTCTCTTGTTCTAGCCTTGGATTGTGAGTGCTCTGGGGCCAGGATTGTTTTGTTCTGTGGTTGCAGAGCTCTCAGCACAATGAGATGCTGGGCTGTGTCTGGGATTCCCAGGCTCTACAAAACAATCATCAGGAAGAGGAAAGAAAAAAGTTGCGACAGTGCCCCCTTCCGGCTACAGCCCAGACACCCCAAAGGTGAGGAGACAGGGAGCATCTATCACCCATTCAGAGCAGCGATTTAGCTCAGCGACTCTCCCTACAAGCCCTGCACTGGCCCAGGAGAAGTAAATCATCTGGTCACCTACTGGGTTGTACATCCATTCCCCTGCTGAAAGGGGATTGTTCCCTACCCTGTATTTGCCAAGGTTTCAGTGCAGTGGACAGCTGCAAACTGAACGACAGAGATGATGCTCAGGTGCCAATAGGTAGTTACTGATAGACTGCCATGCATTGGTAGAACATCGGAATACTTACAGGAAAACGACATTGGTCAAGGAGACTAGGGAAAACAGATTTAAGCTGTCCAGGAACATCCTCCAGATATGCATGTTCTAAATGAACCACTGAGTCAAGAAATTGGAACAGCACAAACATCGCTCTCCTCTGCTCCAGAGGAGAAAGGCAGCAGAGGAAGTGCAAGGTACAGATTATAATGTGGGCTGGGCCAGGCTTCACAGAGCCCGTTAACAATGCCATGTTAATGCAGTGCTCAGTTAAGAGGAGTGGAGGGAATCAATGGAGTACAGCACAAAAGCAGTGGGAAAACCATGGCATGCTCTTTAACAACAGGCAGCACTGCTATGCTTTTGCTGGGTAAGGAATTGGGTTTTCCAAGTCTAAACCCACTGTGCCTCCAAACAGAGGAAAAAAGTGGTGTCCATCGAAGACTGGGAGCTCCCTAGGGCAGGGAGTGTCTCTGTTCTGGGTTCACGCAGTGCCAAGCACAGTGAGGTGCTGATCCCAATGTGAGCTCCCGTAACACAAGCAAACAATAACAATGAAAATGAAGCTGAGTGGGCCAAGCCTCTGGAAGTGAAGGCCACCGGCACTTAAACAACTCCTACCTCCTTTGGCAGAGAACCACACCAGTCTGCATCTCTGAGTGAGCCAGACTCACAAACAGCCTCGCCATGAACGTAGTTCACACCCTCCCTCCCCACCATGCTAATTAAATATCACTGTGTCTGTGATTTTTGCCTAGTTAATGCATAGAATGCCTCACAGTAGTTGCATGTGGCTATTTCTTGAAGAGGCACATCCCATTTACCCTGTGAAATAGGTTTGCTGCTGGCAGGTGGGGTGGGTACTGCACCTTCCACATGGAGCATTGGCATGAGGAGAGGGAAAATGGAGGCCAGAGTTTGTTGGAACCTCAGAGTGGGAAAGTAAGAGAACATTTGCAGATTGCTCAAAAATCAACCAATGCACATGCTTTGGATCCAGCCCAGGAGGGAGATGACAACATGACACTGTCAACAAGACCGGTGACAACAGGTGACCAGTGTGAAAGGGGTCGGGGAGGGGAACACAGACATCAGTCTTCAGTAGGATGCATCACAAACATCTTCTTGTGGACAACTGAGGCAGTGTGGGTTGGCAGCTAAGGAGCCAGAAGACCTGGGTTCTCTGCCCACTGACATGTGGTATGGTCTTGGACTGGTCCCTACCCAGCGAGAAGCTCTGGGTCTGTTTCCAGTCCCACCCT
Source organism: Podocnemis expansa (assembly GCA_007922195.1). NCBI lineage: Eukaryota > Metazoa > Chordata > Testudines > Podocnemididae > Podocnemis > Podocnemis expansa. The sequence continues at coordinate 2,980,529 of ML682107.1, read as the reverse complement.
TTGTTCCTAGCACCTTCTTCTTGTCCAAGTGCCCCAAATGGATTCTTTGAGGACCAGCTCTATGATTTTTCTGGGGACTGAGGTGAAGGCTGACCTGTCTGGGGTTCCTCACATCCTCTGGAAGATGGGCACTGTATTTCCCTTTTTCCAATCATCTAGGACATCCCTCAGTCACCACGAGCTTTCAAAAGATAAAGGCTAATGGCTGTGCAGTTACAGCAGCTAACTAGCTCAACAACCTTGGATGCACTGCATCCAGCCACATGAACCTGTTCATGTCCAGCCTCTAAATAGTCCTGAACCTGTTCCTTCACCACTGAGGGCTGCTCACCTCCTCCCCATGCTGTGCTGCCCAGTGCAGTAGTTTGGGGACTGTTCTTGTCTGTGAAGAGAGGCAAAAAAAAAAGCATTGAGTACTTTAGTTTTCTCCACGTCATCCGTCACTACAAACACCACTTGAAATGCAAGAGTGGGACTCTCATCTCTCTGCTATCCTTCCTTTTCTTCCTTCAAAGCAAACTCCCTTCTCTTTGGATTTCTCCTCTCTTCCTGGGCCTGCACCTTCCCACAGTGCCCTCTGCTTGTTTCTCTCTTTTGCTGTATATTTGGCGCTGCAGGCACAGATCATGCACTAGCACTACATCCCCTGCTTGGCAGCTGAGAGAGAAACAAGATCTAAACTCTAAGTGAGAAACAATGAAGGCAACAAGAGCAAGTGATGCCGGGGGTGGGGGGGGGGACTGTACACAAATGACACTGCACTGTGTGCTTCCCTCCACAGGTTTTGTCCAACAAGCACCGATGGGCAGTTCCATAGGGAACCATCATCGTTTCATAGAGTTTGGATGTTCCAATGCAGTCAGACATGCAGATTCAAACGAATGTATTCCTGGAGGTTTCATCACATGATGTAATCTTCAATTAAGGATTAATTTTTAACTCCAGGAGCCTCCAGGATAATCCTGCAGGGTTAGCCACTCTATAGAGCAGACTCAGCCCCTTTATCTTGATATGTAAATAGACTGGATCCTTCACATAAAGCAAAACCAGAGCCCGTCTGCTATGTGCCCATGAGAGGTAATTTTAATGGACTGCTTTCCTAAGCAAACATTTGTTCTGGGGGCCTTTGCCAAAATCTCCCCTTCTGACAAGTCTGTGGTGATTGCTGCCTCCACCACTGAGGTGGCTGCATTTTAGGGGCCAGAAGAGCCCAGGATCAACCAGGATGAACACCACAAAATGTCCTTTCATATGGAACATGCTCAGGAGGGGACAACTCAGCCCCTCACACCAAGCTCCTCTGAGAGAATCATTTAACTGGAGAGGGATGGCAGTTAACCCAACAAGAGCACAAGTTTTCTGGCTTTGGGTTTCCATCAGCACCTAATAAGCTTTACAGATTGATCTCTTGATTTTCACACTCATCAGTTCCAGGAATAAGCAGAAACATGTATACAGAAAACTCTTTCCCCCACCTCCAACCCCCTTTATTCCTGTATTTTAAGAGTTTTTATTATTTTAAAATGGCAGTATTTTATTTGTCAATCGATTTGAACACAAACAACCCCACCCACATTTCCAAGGCATTTAGATCCAAGTTTCCATCTCAGCTCCATCACCCCAGTTTATCATCACCTCCATAGAATCATAGGGTTAGAAGGGACCTCATGAGGTCATCTAGTCCAATCCCCTGCTAAAAGCAGGACCACTCTCACTAACTCATCCCAGCCAGGATTTTGTCTAACCCAGACCATTACTGTTGCTTTTAAAATCCTTTACAGGAAGGACCAATCAGCAGCAAGTTTGCTGTCTAGATCTATCAGGATTTTTTAATTTTTTTTTTTAAAGAAAGCACTGCAAAAATAATAATTCATGATTTCACAGAGCATATAATTTGTAATTACTGAATTACTGTACTCCTAATATGCAAAACACTGTGACAGCTAAGGTGGCCTAAAGTAGTCAGTCACACTAGACTCAGGATCAGATTGCTTGCAGACTAGTTCTTACTTACAGATGAACATGTCGTGCCATGACAAGAATAGTCTCTCACCTAACAAATCATTACCCTGTTGAATTCATTCCAGCCTGTATACTTTTTAATTGCTTTAGTCATTGTAATGCTAACAAAAAGCTAGACCAATCTCTAATGAAACAAAATCTCAGCTACAAACCAATTAGAAAGGACAGCTGATTCCAGCTAAATATTAGAACACAGACCTAATTGCAGAATGGAAGAAAATCTTTACTGGCTCTTGAACATAATTTCTCAGAAGAGGGGTGCTTGCTGCTGTCACTGCCATTTCTTTTTCCTGAGCACAGCAGAAGGCTCTCTAGGCTGACACAGCCCTCTGGCCTTCAGGACCTCTGATTGGCATCAGAAAACGATCCACACACAAGCCATCAGCTAGGGAAGGGGCAGTGGCAATGAGCCATGAGATCTTTTCCATTGGAGGCTCATATAATGCCCAGTAATGATATCTGTTAAATACTAACCAGATAATAGAATCTATAATCATTTGTGAGGGAAAATGAATACCACTGGATACACTAGCAAGCAAGAAATTAGATTAGTCCAAATTCATCATCCCTGCCCATTGATTTCAATGGGATTATGCCAGGGACAAAATTATGGCATTGTTGGTAAAAATGTAAATGTCACAAGCTTCTTAATGTACTTTCTGGGTTTTGTTCTGTTTGTGTTTGAGGATTTTTCATGGAGAAGCATACAGGTAAGTACTCTAATGTTGCTTGCATGATCTTATATTTGTCTTTGTTTGAATGGCACACCAATAAAACATCAATATGCCAATTCAGTTGTTTTGATTTTTGAAGCATATTTTTCTACATTTTAAATCATTTTAATGAGTTAAATGGTTTATCGTAATTAAATAGTAGCTACAATATATCACCATTTATTGAAAATTACCTGTTCTGATTTAAAACTTAGTCTAGTCTAGTCCAACTCCCAGTTTTTAAGCAGGCTAAAATGTTCACCACCTGACAGTTGTTTGGTTGCCTATGAGACAGTGTGCTGGCTGTCTCTGAGCAGTACCAAGGAGACAGATGGCTAACTCAAAGCCACCAGCACAAGGGTCCTTCCTAGAGGACAGTCTCATGGCAGAAGAGGACGGAAGCACCTTGGCAGGAGGACACCCACATTGGTGCTGCTGCTCAAGACACAGGTGATCTGTGGATAAAGAATTTCACTCTCTCGTTCACAGGTTCTCAACCTTTTGCAGGTCATGGCACTTTTGGCAGCATATCGCAACCCTACAGAACACACCGGCCCACATCCCCAAGACCAAATCCAACCATCTCCCCGGCTGTCTGTGACATACTTTCCACTGTGTGACAACACAGCAACGTGTCCCGACACGGCGGTGGTGAACCATTGCTCTAGGGCCACCAGAGAGCGCTGAAGTAGGCAGGGGTGTCAAACCTGCTTTACCATGCAGGGCATGCTACTTTTCCTCCGCAAGTCAAAGACTTTCTGCTCACTTTTCTCCATTCAGCAGTTACACAAACTTTGCAACAAGAGACAAAGAAATAAAAAGAAGTTGCAGAGTCCTGTTCTGAGCCAGCCAAGGTGACAGGGCCCTTCTTGCAGCACTGCACTGCCTGAACCATCACAGCCTCTCTGACAGTGGTAAAAAAACAACAAGGAGTTGTGTGGCACTTTAAGACTAACAGATTTATTTTTTGCATGAGCTTTCGTGGGAGAAGATCCCACTTCCTCAGATGCTTCGAAGATGGGTGAACTTACAGAAAGGAATGAAACTAAATGCAAGGGGGTGTAAAACATAGGATCAGGTCATAAAGTAACAGCAAATCAGAGCAGTTTACAGGCTCAAACCATGGGAAGCCTAGTGCATGTGTACATGCGTGTGCACGCGCTTTACTGACTAGAGGCCTGGGCTTAGTATTTCTATCTTCTTATGCAAGTCTCAGAGGGAGCCTTTTCTTTGTTCAGTTGATTGATCCTGTCCTGCCCACCTGCTATTCCCAGATGGCTCTGTCAAACACACAAGTGCATTTCCCCTGGGAAACAAAGGTGATCACGTGTCACCCTCTGCAGGTCTAATTCAGCACACTGGACCTGCGCCTACACATCAGCCTCCAGCTTGCTTCTTCTCACGCACATGGAGCAGAGCCCAAGGACAAGAAACTCCAAGATGCCAAGAACAAGCCTTGTCACCTGGGCACCAGCTGTTAAGGAAAAAAACATCTGTTCACTGGCTTGCTGTGTGGAGGTCTGCGTGGATGATGCAGCCTAAATTCTAGCATGTTAGACTCAGTAGGAGGCATGACTGCTCTGACCCTAGAGCTGCCTCAAAACATCCCTGAAAACAGGAGGGGAAAATTGTCACAGTTCAGGTCCAGTGACATATTCCCACAAGGCAAAGGCTGCCCCCAGTGCTCTGTCAAATGAGAATGGGGGTCACAGTACAGCCACAGGGAGTCCGCCAGCATCCATCTTTAAGTCACTGGCCATGCCAAGACCCCCATTTAAAAAAAAGTTACTCACATATTTACCTTTCCACTACACTGTGAGGCAGGCCATGCTCCTGTCCCCACTATCCCCATGGGCACTGATGTGCAGAGAGGCTTCGTGACTTGTCCACAGACGCAGACAAAGCTGTGCCAGACCAGGGACTTGAACCCAGGTCTCCTAGGCTAGCCCCCCTAACTGTTGGGCCATTGGCCTTCCTCTCTTTTGTCTTGACCATGCAAAGCAGTGGGCTAAAAAGAAGTAATTCTCGTTCTCCCACTTTGCACGCTGTGAAGACAGCTAGTTTCTCTCTCTCTCTCACACTCACACACACTCTTATTTCTTAGCACATGAACCTGCAAGTCTAGGCATCGATTTCCTGCTTTGCTCCTCTCCCCCACGTGTGACCTTGGGTAGGTCATTCAATCTTCCCCTGTGCCTTGGGTCCCCACCTGTACAATAGGGGCTGCCGTGCCCAGCAGAGGTGCTGTGCGTGTTGAGGGGTGTGAGGTGCTTAGATACTGCCATGAGGGGAGCTCCCACAAAAGTATCTTACAGCAACTGTTTGGAAGGAGGTGGCTGACGGTGAAGTAAAACACTCTGCATTTTTCATACCTCTCTTGAGAGTATTTTCAAAAGCAAGAGGCCCCAGGTATGACTCAGTACACTGACCAGGAGGGAGAGCACACAGTAGTAGGAACTGAGCATTTGAACCTGATGGCCAGATCTTGATTTGGTCACGAAATTTGTAGACTAAACACCAGACCACTTTGGTCACCTCCTCTGACCTCCTGGAGAACCCAAGACAGAGTCCCACTCAAAAGAACAGCCAAACTAGGTCAGATCAATGGTCCATCTAAATGCAGTGTCTCACCAGTGAGAGATGCTTCAAAGGGAATGAACAGAACAGAGCAGTCATCAAGTCATCCATCCTCTTTCACCCAGTCCCAAATGCCAACAGCTGGAGGCTTAAGGACATCCAGAGAGGAGGGTTGCACCCCTGACTGTCTTCACTAACAGTCCTGGGTGGACATGTCCTCCATGAACTTCTCTAATTCTTTGTGAACCCAGTTACACTTTCAGCCTTCACAACATCTCCTGGCAATGAGCCCCCCAGTGAACTGCACATCATATGAAGTACTTCCTTGTTTGTTTTAAAAACCTACTGCCTATTAATTTTAGTGAGTGAGCCCTGGCTCTTGTGGTGTTATTTACTCTTCCCATCTCCTTATTCATTTTCTCCACTCCAATCAGGATTTTAATGACCTCCCCAACCAACTCTTTTCCAAACTGGACAGCAACTCCTGCACCCAGCCCACCACTAACTGGGGCACATCTTTTAGTGAGCCATCCAGTCAAAGGCTCTGCCCACCAGCAGCAGCAGGGACGTTTGGTTCAATTGGTTCCCCTGGTGAGAAGCAGACCCTAAACCAGGGGTCTCAAACTCAAATCACCGCAAGGGCCACATGAGGATTAGTATGGTAGCCCAAGGGCTGCACCACTGAAACCTTTCCATACAATGATATTGCAAATATCAGTAACGATTATGTCATTGAGGGCCACAGGAAATAGCTTTAGGGGCCACATGTGGCCAGTGGGCCACATGTTCGAGACCCCTGCCCTAGACCAAAGATTGTATCTTGCTGCTCTCACTTTAGGGAATCCAGCCCTAAGAACACATGAAAAACAGTCCCATAATACCAAAGCATGGATGTGTCAGCAGAAGATGTTGGAGCAAAGGAAGGATATTGACACGTCTCTTTGTTCCTCAAAGGCCACTCACTAATTTTATCCATCTACCCCTTCATCACACAGCCCCTCATAATTCAAGAATCAATGTGTGAACAGCAAGAGCAATACAGCACAGTTAATGTCAGTGAGTTGACATCTGCACTCCCTGCTATTTAATGGGCCTAAGTATATAATTCTGAGCGCAGGGGGAAAGTCGAGCCAAGCATACAGAGCGAGGGGAGCATTAACAGTGACTCAGTCAGTCACAGTGAAGTTGATCATATGTTCCAGGGGTGTGGTTTTCTTTCTGCCAGTCCACAGTAATAGGAGATAGGTGCTTGGCAGAAGCACACTGCAGGTTGGGATATGTATTTTTTGTTTGTGTTTGAAAATAACTATTAAAAAGCACAGCTGTAAGGGACAATTCTCACTCACAAAAAAAGAGAGAGAATTTGTTTTAAAAGTGTTTTTTCCCCCTCTGTTAACAGAGTTACTTTCATGGCATCTGTGCAGGATATTCATTTTAAATGAAAACCAGGGTTTGCACTGAGGAGCCAGAAGAGAACACTGTTTGCTGTGACCCAGCTTAGTTTTAGAGGGATTCGACTTGGATTGTTTTTTAATACTAATTTTAAAAATTCAGTTTGCTGGCAGAGCTGCCTTTAACTGCCCTTTCTTTCTTTCTTTCTCTTTCTTTCTTTCTTTTTTAAATCACTTCAAGAGAATTTAAAAGGCTTTCTGCTTCTCTCCTTGTGTTTTAAGGGGTTTTGGTGTAGTGCCTGTGCAGGACACCAAACATATTTAGGGTTAGTCCCATTCCCCTTTCCAGTTTCTCTCCATGCACATCCTTGCCTGTTCATTTTCACTGCTGTGGTCACTAGTGGACTGGCATGCATGATCACCATCAAAGAAATGGAAAAAGCACAGGATGCTCTCTGATACACTAGCTCTCAGTTTGGGCACATAAGCAAACTAAACCAGGAGTCTTTAGGGAATTTAAAACAAATCTTTTTCCATTCTAGCCATTCCGGAGGTACCTGTAGCAATAAAAAGTACAAAACCACCAGCTAGACATGCAATGCTCAAGCTGACAGTTTCCCTTTAAACATGGTTATTGGGATTTTAACATCTGAAAAGATAAAAGATTGCCAAGGGTCTTCTTAGGAAAGTGCATTTTTCTGAGATGCAGCTGGTGAGTGTTTGAGTTATTGGCCCTTGCATTCAAGTGTGAAAAGCGCACACTATCAGCACAGCTGCCTGGATGTTAACAGCTAACTTTTTGGAGTTTAAGGCTTTCTAGCTCTTATGGGAGGTTTTGATAAAGGCAGCCAACATGGGCCTGTAAGCTGTACAAGACAGGTTGCGGAGGGTGCATGGATGTAGTGAATATGGCTTGTTGATGGCAGAAAATCATTGTCTGTAATCAAGGGCCAGTGCTTGCCATCAGTTTTCTTGCTCTCTTGCCAATTTGTTTCTCCTCTTCTTAGCAAAAGAAACAACAGAGGTAGCCATGTAATCGCTGCTGGAAGATTGCCCCATCTGTAAAAGGAACATCATCCATCTCCCAGTAATTTCTCCCTCCTGCCCATTCAGTCTGCCTCACCTCTTCAGGCTGTCACCCTCTAGGGCAGGGCCTAGGGAATGTCCATCTCTTCCTACATGCCTCCGACCAGGCCTAGAAGCTGGAGCCCTGAGCAAGTAGTAACAGCAGCAGTCTTTTGCACCCAACGTTTGCTGTGCAGACACCAATTAAGCCACACAATCCTCTTCAGGTGAGTGCTATGATCCTTAGAGGGGGGAAACTGAGGCACAGAGCAACTCCAAACACTTCCTCCAAGCCACATGGCAGCCTCATTTCAAGGTCAAGGCCCACACTGAGATCCAAAACAGGAATAAACTGTTTCCTGTTTCCCCACTTCTAATCCCCAGAGATGCTCCCAGACTCTATGCTTCCCATAGTGCTTATTTGCAAGTATATGCAGTTAACCCAGCATTCCTATTGGCTCCACAAATCATGACAACACAGAGCCCATTTTATGTTATAACTCCTGCCACATGACAAACCATCCTGCCACCTACACACCAGGGCAACTCCACTGAGCTACTCCATCATAGGGCTGTGTAAGCGGGGTGGGATCTAACTTACAGCCCCAGAGCTACCTAGAACAAAACTCCCAGTGTGCTATAGGAAAGGCCATTTGTGTATTTAAAGTGTAAATTCCACCCCTTTTTCATGCAGAAAAGATTCAACTCTGGCTCCATCACTTAGAGAAAATGCAGGGAGAGGCACCAAACAAACTAGAGAAATTAAAGAGGCATTTCTGAAGAAACTGGGTCTAGATTAAAGGCCGCCTCAGGGGCAGAGATCAGTCAGTGTCTCCACATCACACCTGCTCTGCCCAGCAAAGTGATAAATATGCCTGCTCTGGGCATCTTTCTAGCTGCTGGAAATTAGCAAGCAGACACTTACCACAATGCTGACGGCAAGAGACCAGAATTAATTGTACTGAACCTCAAGAGACTGGGATCCCCTAGAGAGTTGGACTCCTAGAGGAATACACAGGCAACCATGCAGACAACATGCAAGGTTTTTTTTTTTTTTACTTCTATTGCACCTCTCTCGCCAAATTGATAGGAAGCTCTAGTCTAGACCCAGTGGCACTTTTTCTAGCTGTTTTCCCTAACCAGAGTCCACTTTTATTACCATAAATATCCCTTAATGAAGTTGTGGAATGGATTTTTCCACCATAGGAAACATTTCATGAAAATACAAGTTTAAAGAGTCATTAGGAACAGTGAGAGGACTATGGTGTGATGCACCTCCCCACACCAGGTGTCTGTCTTCTGTATGTATATTGTAAGCTTTTGGGGAGCCGGGACCATTGGTGACACTATTTTTGTACAGCACCTAACACAATAAGGTCCCCTTCTTGGATGCTCCTGAAGTCCTACTGTGATAAACAGGATTAATGTTCATAATACAGTCAATATACATTTGTTCTGTGTAGCTAAACATCAGAAAGCCATGAAGCAGACTGCCTTACAAAATCTCACATCTAAAAACCAGAATCTAAAGATATTCAGTGGAAAGATCACAGGGGTGATCTGACCTAGCAAGCCTGGAAGAAGCATGTGTGAATGATTTGGACTTTTTGCAGTAAAAAACGAAATAGTAAATTATCAAACACACACCCTTTGCACTTCCTTAGCACCTTCCTTCTGGAAATCTCGAGCACCGAGAGGCAGGCGGCATCCCCACTGTGCAGAGGGAGAGAGAAATGCAGCTGAGCCACCAGTGGTTGGCTGTCTCTGAGGTATCTGGCCAATTCAGACAGACGCTGTGTTTGACGGCCTGCTCTAAGGTGTAGCATGACGTTTTGAGCATTTCCACCCTGCATGCCTGGACGCTGATCAGCAATGCTAGATACACCAGGGAACCAAGATGAGCTCACCAGTGTCTGTGTTATGAAGACACACACACACAACCTGCACCCCAGGAGGCAGGGAAGTTGGCGCAAGTGATAAGCAGAAGGCGTGTGGTTGGTGACTTGGGCAGAAGAGATGAGGAGTTAAACACTTGGAGCGTGCAGACACCAGCAAGCAAACTAGATCCACAGCAAGGAAGAGGCCAAGGGGAACTCAGACTAACAGGAAAGAGAGGGCACTGGATCTGTGATGCGCAGGAACACACAAGCTCTGTTTGCAGTTACCAATCCAGCCCTAAGGAGTCATGTCACAATAGACAAGACCACAGCACTTGACAAGCTGTGATTTCAGGTAATGCACCAGAGAGTTACCATGTCAAAACCTGGACTGGCAGGAAAACTTTAGAGGACATACAAGCAAGGAATCCATCTGTCTGTCACAGATCATGTGAGGGATCCCACTCCCAGCACCTCCACAGTGGAAAAGATGTCAGATTTTCTGTCTGGATGCAACATTACCATTAAGTCAAGCATATTTCAGCCAAGCCATCAAAAAATCAAAGAAAAGCATGTAGGGCAGATTGTGTTGGCTTTGCACCTCAGCTCTCATAACATGCAAGTAAGGCTGGTAAGGAAGGCATCTCTTGCTCTAAAGCAATACAACTGCTGTGCTAGGCCATTTTCATGCCCTCTGTCATATCGCTGGGCAAGGCTCCCTGGGATTTCAGATGTTTAGTGTCAAGTCTTCATTCCAGGAAGTCCTAGGTAACACCAGTCCCCTAAGACTCAGTTTGGAATTTGAACAAGCACTCTACATTGCAGTACAGAGAATTTCAATGAAACCAACAGCTTCCGCTCCTTAATTAGCCTAGAAAACTGTTCACTTGTAATCCCAGCAGGCTGCATCTGCAAGGCAGTGGAGTGGAAACCTGTAGGGAAAGGGAAGAACCAACAGCTAATCTGTACCTCCATCCCCAGACTCAGAAACAGGCTGCTTGTTCACTGTATTGCATGAACTGTCTGTGCGAGTCAAGCTGGCCCCTGCAGAAGCATTCTGTGATTTCAGGGCAATGGGCAGAACTTTGATCTCCATCCTCTGCTCCTCTACTAAAGCACTGTGATCATGCCTATGTGTGTTGGGGAGCACAAAGAAAAGTGGCATGATGGCATGTGGAAATTTCTGACCATGACTGCTGTAAAGTATTGCAAATGTGAGGAAAAACTGGCTGGCCCCAATCAATGCATATGCCTGCGCACCCAGGAAAATCTACCTGGTACCTCCCAAGAATAAGGGGGAAGTGCAGGGTTGCTCTCGAGGTGGCTGAGTGCATTACCTAACATGCTGCTCCACCAGCGTAAATTAAGTCTCCTCAGGGCTCCCCTTCCCCAACTCACATGCTCATCTTTGCAGAAAGGGCTTTAAATTGTACCTTTCTTAATCAGCAACTCAATTTTGGTGCCATTCTTTTTCCCCTCTCCTTCTCCAGGTCTCTGAGCTCCTGTCATGGCCAGCATGCACCCTGCAATAACTCTACATTACAATGAAAAATAAATGACACAGCAGGGAAAAAAAACAAACAAACCAAAACAACAGATACCAGAAGAGCCCCTTATGGACGGGGCAAGCACTTTCCGAAGAGGGCATGGGCTGAGGAGGCTAAACATCGAGACTATAAAAGTATCAGATGCTGAGAAACCTGCAGCCAGCCAGCCCTGCTCTTCAGTCATACTTATTGCTCTAGAAATGAAAATAAAGACTAAGTCTACGGCCAGCTGAATCACTTTCCTACAGAGCCTCTTAAAAAAAATAGAGGGAAGGCTCTGCACCTATGGTATAGTTTCAACAGGACTGAACGATGCCAATCCTGAGAAGTGTTCAGCACTGTGCTTTCATGTAGTGGCATGAACAAGTGAGAAAGACACACCCCACCTCCACCCCACATCCATCATTAATGAAGAGCTGCCAGAGAATCGGCACCTTTCCAACCGAACTGTTGGCACTCATTAGACCCTCAATTCCATCTTAGCATTGAGAGCTAATTTCCCAGGAGAGCTCCTGCTGCTCCTTCTAGCTGGGAAAAGGAGCCCTTGGCTGGCGTTAGCTCCACCCGGCAGGTCCCATGTCTGGGAGCTGAGAACGTGAACACGCACTTTTCACAGTGATGGCAATACCAGTTTAATCAACCACTGCTTTCTGCTTTCTTGATTACTCTGACTGCCACAGTGGGTGAACAGCCCAAATGTTTTACTGGGGACGATTCAGGTTATTTCAGAGCTGGCTGCCAGGGACCCTTTGGAATCAGGTAAGTTTAGAACTGAAATACCATGGGGAAGGGTATCTTAACAGTCTCCAGAGATGGACCCACGTACAAGTCCAATATAGCCAGGAGGGGTAAGAAAGAGAAAGAGGCAACAGGTAGAAGGAAAGATGTGCTTGTGGGTTAAGATACTGCATGGGGATTCAAATCTGGATTCAATTCCCAACTGACAAATTCCCTCTATCTAGCTGGACAAGGCACTTATCTGCCTGTGCCTGAAATGGGGCTAGACAGTTCTACCTAGACAGGAGTTTTGGGAGCTATTGACGGGTGTGAAGTGCCCAGATATTTGTGCTGGGTAGGCCATGTTAAAACCTAGTTAACTAAATATTTAAGGAACCGTTTTTCATACCCCAAAAATCCCAGTGTGCTTTATAAACTGTATACAAAGGAGCTACTCCACTTTCGACTGAAATGCAGCCAACACAGACATGGAATAAAACAGGTTAGGACTGGATGTCAGAACACCATATCCAGGCAGTAATTTCAGGCAGACAAAACTAGAATTCCTCACATTGCAATCTGATCTGAGAAAAGCTGAGGGATCTTTGGTTCTCCTGGGCATCTTTCCTCATTCCTGTTGAAAGCAAGCAAGAGCTCTGCATCTATACCACAGCAGGCCTGTCACTCCAGCAGACAGACTTCCACCTGGTTGAGAAGAACAAGTCGAAATCAGGAAAAAGGAAAATTTCTTCAACAGCGCTTCATTAATTATGTCCCCTTGAACTCAGCCAGGGAGCAGCCATCAGCCCATTTATGTGAAGGCAGTAGGGCATATGTGCAAAATCCTGGTGTTGTTCATTAATCACCTCCAGAGATCTACAAAGACCAGCTCCTCAGAGCCATGGAAGCAGTGAGGCCCTCAGCCATTTCCACTTACAGCAGGGATCAGGGACCAAGATGATGAAGAGGGACAATTAGCAAGACAAATTGGATGTCCTCCGACGTGTTCCTTGCCTTTGCCCTCCATTTCAAATCCCATTTGCACTGGCACCTCAGCAACAACATCAGAAACTCACATAGTTTCTGGGAATCTACTGCATGGCAAGTTTTCAGAAGAGGTACAGCCTCCAAATGGCCGGTGGGGCATGTTTTTCTTGCCCGGTCTCTCTTGTCATAATCACGCTGTGTTATGTGCTCACTGTCATCTGTGTAGGGGGAATCCAGGAAAGAGATGGAGTGCAAGTCCCCTGGCAATGTGGGCTAAGGACAGGCTGTCTGTTCCTGCCCACGTCTGGGGTGAAAACATGCAGCAGATTTGAGATGAGGAAGCAATTCTCCACACAGACCCCCACAAGGAGGCAGGACCTGGTAGCTGGGTTTGCCTTCCTCTTGTTGATGAGCACTGGAGAAGGAAATCATGCATTTGCATGCATGCATCAAACACGGGTCATCTCAGAAGGGCCTGGTGCTATGAGGCATCATGCCCCACGTCAGGATAGTGACTGATCACAGACGTCCATCTTCCTGGCCTTTTGTGATTCCTGTGCTGGGAACGGTACCTTGTTCTTGCTTTGGACAAACTTCTCCCTCCCTCCATCTGCACTCAAAGGGGCATTAAGAGAGTGAAGGTAAGAAGAACCAAACTCCCGCCTTTCTTTCAGGGCGCTCCCAAAGCCCACACTACAGAGCAGTTATGGCAGAATTTAGCCTCCTGGGAAATAAGTGGCCTCACTCTTCAGCTGATGGCTGAACATCTTCTGGGTTCTCTCTTATGGTGAAATGGCAAGACAGTGACCTCACTATGCCCGTTATTGTTTGTTAATCATAAACACATCAGCACCCAGAAGCCTCAGCCACGTCAAGGCTGTGCTGCGACAGGCGCTGCACACAGTTACAGACAGCCTCTTAGGATGACCGGATGTTCTGATTTTATAGACACAGTCCTGATATTCATGGCTCTCTTATATAGGTGTCTATTACCTGTCACCCTCTATCTGGTTACCCTACAGTCTCTGCCCCAAAGAACCTACAGCCTGAAAGGTCTGAGACAAAAGACAGGCTAGCGTGCAGCAGTGTAGAACAGGTGATGGAATAAAACCCTTTGACAGATCCAGGGGCAGGGGAAAGGAGCCAAGGTAACAAAAAATGAACCGTACGCATCAGTGCGGATAAGGCGCCTGTGCAACTCTTAGCCAGTCAAAAGCAGGAATCACCGGGACAGTACAGGCAGCTTGCGTGAGCCAGCAACTACCACTCGGTGAGCACCGAGGTCTGTCCAGGTCCCATGTCCTGTCTCACAGCGGCCTGCACCCGGTGCCATGCTAGATGGTATAAGAACAATGGAGGCGTCTCCTCCTAAGCTGTAGGGAGACTGGTTGAAGCCCAGAGGAGGAGGTTTAAATATCCCAGTGAAAGAGGATCTTAGCAGTGACTTACTCAGGAGGGTTCAGCTACCCTCCAGTGCATCTCCTGCTCCTTGAGTCTGTCTTGGGGCTCAGGCTGCTCTGTCTCCCCAACAGGCTGGCCTCTGAGCCGCATGCTCCCTGCACGCAAGCCCTGGACCAGTCAATCCCTTCACCTGTGGAGGGAGCCAGCCCTAGCACAGAGGAGCCTTCACCCAAACTCTCTTCACAGGCCAGCACACCCTGTGACTCATTTTGATCCAATCCCTCTCTGAACTTTGATGGGTTCTTGACTTGTTTGCAAGGTGGGATAAGGAGACCAAGACACAGAAACTGGCCGTAGCCTTTTATACAGCAGGTTTTGTCAGTTAAAGCAACAGAACAGAGATCAGGCCTGTAACTCACTGGGTTGAATCCATCTCCTGGCTAGGAGTGATCAGACGCCACTTCAGCGTTGCTGTGTGACATGCTCTGGTGCTCCTAGAGATGAGACCAACATTTCACACTGCCAGTTGGTGTCAGAAGCTTTTTATTATTTCAGTGAAAGACTTCATAAAGGCCAGCGTACCGAGCGCCCTTCTTTGGCTCCTCTGCATCTCAGGCCACTTTGAGCAGGAAGAGAGACAACTTCTCTGTCCTGGAGTCTGCTCTCCAAGGACAGGCCATCCATTTAATAATCACACACCATGTAATCCCAGACCCAGGGAGGGAGAGAGTCAACTGGGAGCTGGGAACGAATCTCAGCCAAGAAATACCACACAAATCAAGAAGACAAACTGGCAAGAGAGCCTGTTCTCTAAATAGCTCTGTGCTGAAGACACAGTTTGGTGCTGGTGGGGCGCACAGCTGTCTGGATTGTACTGGAAACATCAATTTTCACACAAAATACATTACTGAGATAAACTGGCTCAGCAACAGAATGACAGCAATAATTACTACATCACGGGCACTGCGAGTGAC
The DNA here is from genome assembly GCA_007922195.1 of Podocnemis expansa. NCBI lineage: Eukaryota > Metazoa > Chordata > Testudines > Podocnemididae > Podocnemis > Podocnemis expansa. The sequence continues at coordinate 2,965,258 of ML682107.1, read as the reverse complement.
GTTTGGCTGCCAGGCTCAAGGCTTACTGTAGTATAGGGGATTACATTAAAAATAAAACTAAGCGGGACACCAATATCTCTCTGAAACGATTGGACTCTGTATCCAAAGGAACAGCCCCCAGATCTAAAAAATATGCTCCCCTTCACTCCCTGCTGACACCTAGCGTCATGTTTCTTCTTGCATCAAAATCATATCTGTTCCTGTGGCCAAAGCCCACATAATCTCCTGAGTAAGATTTATCCCACTTCAAAGAGTCACAGTTTGACTCAAAATACCAGGAGATTAACATCAACATTTACCAAATCTTCAGACTCCTGGTTTACTACAGATAATCCAGAAACAGGGACTGGCTCCCCAAACGTGTACTAGGAGGATCAGTTTCCGTTGACCTTTGAGCACATGGCCCCCAACCAGCATCAGAGGGAGTTTTGTGTGTTTAGCAACAAAGGAGATCAGAGCCCTTGGTATTTATGAACTCTTTTGGCAGCTAGGAGCAAATAACCCAATTCAGCCCTAGTGGGACTCCACAGAATTCGATGGCTTCACACCAGGGACAAATGGTTTCTTATGCCATTCTCTCAGGACAGAAGTCACCTGCCGTGTAGACGTCCAGACCAGTATATGGGCCTATGCACACAATGTTCACTGAAGTCCTATTTTGAAGGCATAAGCAGCACACGAACTCTGTGCTGGGCTCCTGGGAGCGGAGAGAAAATTGCAGGACTGAATCGAGACTATGGGTTCTTTTCCCATTACAAAGTGTAATTTGACTTCAGGCTTCCCATGGTTTGAGCCTGTAAACTGCTCTGATTTGCTGTTACTTTATGACCTGATCCTATGTTTTACACCCCCTTGCATTTAGTTTCATTCCTTTCTGTAAGTTCACCCATCTTCGAAGCATCTGAGGAAGTGGGATCTTCTCCCACGAAAGCTCATGCAAAAAATAAATCTGTTAGTCTTAAAGTGCCACACGACTCCTTGTTGTTTTTTTTACTGGACTAGACTAATACGGCTATCCCTTTTGAAAGAGAAAATTGCAGCCTAACACATAAGCCTACGTTATAGAGTTTGTGCTGAAGAAAAAGTCTGGGATTGCTCAATTGTGTCCCTATTTGCCCTCAAAACTTGGTCTGCACTCTAGCTTCACATAAGCCAGTGGGCTTCAGGGGAGAAGGAAACGATATAATTTATCTCATTTCACTCAGCTAATAACCAAACATAGTGCCAGTAAAAATAATAAAGAAAAAATTTATAATTCATGAGATGTCCAGACAAAACCCACTACCCAAATGTGCTGGCGTGATTGCAAATGCAGGCTTTGACCGCTCAAACATTTATCTCCTCCGTGAGAGACAACAGCCAGCAAAATTTAGTGTCTTCCCGTCTCTTAGTGGAACAACTGAGACAGACATGCATGGCTGAGACCAGTGGGCAAGCAGCTGTCTATGATCAGGAGATGAGAGTCACAAGTGCAGTATTGTACCTATTGCTGCATTTTTCTTCCAGAAATGCTTAATTAAAAGGAAAGCGAACGGTGATGGGATTCACGCTAATTATCTCTGACCTACATTTCAGAGGAAAAAATTGTGAAACCTAATTATAATCCTAAAAAACAATGAGCAGTGTGTGAACCCCATGCCTCTGGACCACGATGTGAACAATTGGACCCTCTGGGCTTTAATATACTGGAGTTCTAGGACTAATATTTGCAGACTCTTATTTTACCGGTCTCCCTGGACTTATTTTCTCCATAGCAGCAACCATCATCCAGATCATACAGACTGAACACCCCTGCTACACCCCTCAGACTCCTCCCTCACCCCAGTTTTTGGCTGTTCGTAGGCAGTCTTACAACTGTGACCCACAGTTGTTCTTACTCATTATTTGCATCAGTCTAGAGGCACCAACAGCGATCAACTGCATTGTGCCAGGTGCTGTACATAGCCACAGCAAGAGACACTCCCTGCCCTGAACAGCTTCCAATCTAAGTAGACAAGACAGAAAAAAGGGGCAGTTCATAAATCATGGCTCACTTTTTTGGGTGTTTTTCCAAGATCCCTTGACCTCTTGAAATGCTGAAACCAACATAATTATGGCCCTATCCCACAACGTTTTATCAAGAGCCCCAGAGCTGTGGAAGAAAATGGAGGCAAGGAAGGGGGGAAAATCACTTGCCAATATTAATAGCTGATTAGTAGCAGAGTTAGGAACAGAATCCACATTTCCAGAAGCCACTTCAGTGCCCTGGCCACTGGGCCACGCAGTTGCTCAGTGAAATGCCTTCTAGGAAAGGCACTTTAATGCCTCGTCTGCGCTCTGCAATTGCATCTGTTAAACTACAACTGGCTGGAGAACTGATCTTGTTAAAACAAGTGTAAGCCTGCAGGGATGTGCTTATATCTTTTCCAAATGGGTTACAGCCTAGCCTGGAAATTTACCAGTGAAACTAAACCAATATAATCAAGGGTTAAATCAATTTAAATTAAATCAGAGCAGCTTGCTTAACTCCTGTGGACTTTCTAACTCGCATTCAACAAGCTACCTTCATTGTGCTGCACCACCAGAGGGGTGGTTTTATTAAGTCATTTGCCAGATCAATTTAGTGGGTCTTAACGGCCTGCTAAGACCAACTGGAAAGGTCAAGCTGATGGCATTGGATTTGCAGCTGTCAGTGTAGATGTGGCCATAGTTAAATCAGCACAGCTGTGTACAGTATGTACATAGCCCACATTTCCTGGTCGTGGCCTTTTTGGCCAAGAAACCCAAGCGAGACAGGTGCTAGTGAGGAAGGGCTGCCTGCCTCTCCTAAAAGATTCAAGGAGACTTTTTTGATGGGGCTCCCACCACATGAGCTGCAGAAAAACAAGGCTAGCTGAGAATGGGGGGAGGGAGGAATCATACTAAAACCAAAGAAACAACAGACTGCTCCCATAATGCATGCAACTGGTCACTCTGCAGAGACATTCAGGCAGGCAAGATCCAGGCCAATATAGAGAAGCAGCAAAGCAAAATCCTACCTGCTGGGCTGCATATCATAAAAAAGCTCTTCCCTCAAGGTAAGTGTTCCCACTGCGGACTTGATTGGCACCTCACTTTCTTTGATGTGCTGGGATTATCACTACGCCAGACAACTCCCCAACCAGCTCACATTCAGATGACATCTCCATGGGACAAATCCTGTCTCTCTCCTGTTCTCATTGTGGCAATCCTCACGCTCAGATAAGCAGGGTTGAAGTTTTGTTTTTTCTCTACCCTCCTGACAGCTCAGTTCCTCAACAAGTGTTTCTACCTTCCTCGGGCCACCTGGTTTTTTGCTGTACGCTAAAGACTATGCTTTTGTATGTTACTGGTTCTAACCAGAAGTTTGAGCCCAAATCAAGGCACAAGTCTGCTCTGCATCAGAGTTTAAATAGCCAGGGCCATTATGCAGTCTTAGAGCTGGACTCTAGATCACAGCTGAGCTCTGGAGAGACTGAAGTCTGTCCACGTGCCAAAGAAACATGAGGCAGACTCTGGAGGAGATTATAGAAGCCTGCACCTGTCATATTCTTGGGCCCTTTGTACTGGGGTCTCGAGCAACAAAGGAAAGTGACAGAGAGACTTTACTCATCCTCTGGGATGCCAACGAATTGCCAACTTAATTTCCCCTTAGCAGGGTAAAAGACTCTCCACAGAAACCAAAATTACAAAGGGAAAGCAAGGTGGATCATCTATAATTGCTCATCCTGAGGCCAGTGCCAGACTGGCCCCTACAGCACATCTTCCCGGGCTTTGTCTGGGTTGGTTTCAAAGCAACTCTGGGGATGGACTTTGCAATGCTGCTTTTGGGAGACTACTGCTCTCAAAGCTGGGGGACATGGCCTCACCCATTGGACATCTACATGGCTGAAGTGATGGGCTAGTTTCAATTTCCCTGTTGTTACTCTCCCAGAACTGGAGCGAGACAGACACAATTTAGAGGGCTGAAAAAACCCAGCGGGGACCAGAAACAGATGGGAGAAGACAGTATTAGCACCCAGAGTGCAATGAAACAACTACATTCAAGTCTTGAGCTATAAAATGGTACTTGGATGCAATAACCAGGCTTTGTCTGTGTGATGCCATCATAGGGAAAGGAAAGCACAACACACAGCTGTGCTGATTTTTGGTAGTGTCTGTTTTGAAGAACACACAGAAAAAGCCACACAGGGCAGACACTCTTCCCAAAAACAAGGAAAAGGACAAAATGAGCAAGAACCACAGCCTAGTGAGAGTTCATTCAGCCCTTTTCCCTATACATAATGATAAATCCTCCTGAGACATAACCAAACTGCACCAAAGGACCTAAATGGTCTCCAGCTTTGGGGATGTCTGGGTCCACGTCTGAGCTGCACACCTCACACCCTCTTCTGCAGGATCAGATTGCCTTCTTGGGCTCCCCTGCGAGGTCAGTACCAGTTGAGAGTGGTCCTTACTCTGCAGAGGGGTTATCTGAGGCACATGGAAGTTCTGGTTTCAGTACAGCCCATCTTGGCATGTAACTGCATCGCCAGAGGAGCTGATTTTCATACTTAACAGGGGAAGGTACTGCAGAGTTTATCAGAGCTGGCCAAGAGGCTCTACAGTTTTTGAAAATGTTTCTTTACATTTTATTTTTTGCATGAATTACAAGGCGTCCAAGCACCTTCCTGGAGGAATGAGGTGCGTCCAAGCACCTTCCTGGAGGAATGAGGTGCTTTATGAATTAAACTATTATGGTGTTTACAGAGATAAAATCAGAGCCTTGTAGATGCAGAGAAAATTAAATGATTGACTGCAAATTCTCTTTAGGTAGGGTCAGCATCATCAAAGTGCAGCTTTTAAAATGGACTCGTGGCTACAAATTGTGTCACAACCTGATTTAAATTACATCAGAAATGACCTGGGGATGGGGCGTTCCTTCACACAGCTTAGCTGGAGGCCCCAGAGAAGGGACAAGGAGCTTTGGATGATGCAGAAGACAGGTACCACTTAACTTCAGGGCTTTCCTGGGCATGGTCCTGCAAAGGAATCCATGGAGACAGAATTCCCTGAAAATCCCGATGGCTCCCTTTGCGGGACTGGGGCCTCAGTCATCTTATGCCCTCTCTAAACAGAGGGAAATGATGCTGAACTTTTGTTACAGTAGAGATTTTTGGGGAGTCTTAAGAATTTACTGGGAACTAACTGCAAGAATGCTGCAGCTGTTATTACTGTGGGTGGAATAGAAAGAGCCAAAAATATCTTTCTGCAGGTTTATGAAAGGGAAAAATCAACGCATACCCAGCATGGATCATGTTTTTAATGCTGCTGTGAGTGGCACCCTTAGGTCAGTATCTGTTGCTAAAAGGCCACACACAGAAGTTTAGAATAGAATAGAATAGAATCATAGGGTTGGAAGGGACCTCGTGAGATCATTGAGTCCAACCCCCTAGGGAAGAACTGGACAAGCTCTTCAGTGACACTGGAAAGAGAAGGCAGTCTTCAGGGTCTTCACATCAGATGTGGTTTGAAGGACAACGACCAGGACCAGCAGTCAAAAAAAGGGACCAATGCTTTTGGGTGACCAATCGGAGACGGGGGTCACTCAACACATCTACAATTAACAGCCGCTTCTGAGAATGTAGAGCCAGGCTCTTTTGGGGCCTCTTAGTCTCTGGCTCTTAGGGAGAAAATCTCAGAGCACATATATATATAATCTAGCATACACCCACGTGGCTCCAACCACCAACTAAATACACGGTGGGGTAGGGCTAGTGCGTGGCAAGGACTTAGCTCCTGTCGGAACATGGATGAGCACAAACACCACAGGCTGGTAACTCTGATCTCTTACCAGCCTACAGCAGCTCCAGCCACAGTCCAGCTGGAGAAATGCACCCCCAGTCTCTGAGCCCCCACACAAAGGCTCAGCCAAACCTGATTAAGAGAACGGATTGCTATCACACAACATACACACTCTTGAAAGAAAACATACAACATCCCTGTTTGTGAACACATTGAACATGGATTCTCCCCTCCTATCCATTCAAATCCACAAGCTCTCGCTAAACGGTGATTAGCACCTGGGACCCCTGTGTATTGACAACCCAGAGAGTGGAGGCAGCCTACATAAAGTCGTCTTTTTTTTTTTTAAATTTCAAAAGCTCATGGGACACCACTGAATTTTAAGAAATGCACAAAGGCCAGAACCAGCAAAGAAAAATCGCTCATTATTCAAGTATTTGCATAGAATACAGCAGGCAAGCACACACATCTTGGTGAATGGAAGTATTTTATAATGCAACTTTTTAAAAACCATCCCAGTGTGTAACAGCTAATCAGCAGGTTTTTGCAGGTGCTATAACAACGGTGTGTTTACAGAGATGATACACACAGCTCCTGAGATGAATTTCAGACTGAGTTACAATTCACACACATCTCCCTGCACACCCATATCCTAGCAGTTTCAATTTTCCAGAAACATCAGGAGCAGAGACAATTAAAGGGCCCAGAACTCCAATTGGGTGGGTCTGGGGAAGACATGCAAAAACTCTTAAATTATTATTATTCATGCACATTGCAATGCCCAGGGAAACTAAACTCCTCATGCAGAAGAATATCTTTAAAACTTTTTGGCAAGACAGTTTAAGACATCATTGTTTTGGGGTTTAGTGGAGCTATGCAAGTCAACATACCGGCCCCAGACCATCAGCACATGCAGACAGAAACACGTGAAGAGTTTGCACACTTATGTACGGTTCAAAATCTGCCCCTGCCTTTTACAGGCTGCTTTGCCAATTAATATGTGGCAGCCATCCATTCCATCCTTCCTCCCACTTTTTGGATACACAGCCTAGGTGGGGGCCTCACAGGCAATTGCTGAATGCCTTTCTGGGGGCCAACATTTTGCACAATGCAGGAATGACACTCCCAGAATACGCTCAGCTCTCCTGTAATGCCTCAGCATTTCTAAGGCACAAGACAGGCTGGGGCAGCAACTCAGGAGAGAATTTCTACCAAACTGAAGGCCTTGAATGCTCTGGTGTTTTTGGCAGCAGAGCTGCTAAGATATGGGATGAATATTCAAAGCTCTCCTTTAGATTTGCAGAAATCCTCCCTGGAGTTGCGGGCCCATCCATCCTCCTCCTCTGAAGTGCTATGATGTCAGAGCAGACAGCACACTGGGAAAAGATGGGCCATTGAACATAGTGTGAAGTTGCACTGGAAAGAAAGAAGATAGATCAGGGAATTGGGGAGCTGGGGGCGGAGGAAAATGGATGCTGGACTCCACACAATGCTGTTATTTTCTTTGCCTTGAAAATTGAATTCCTACATGAAACAAAATGAAAGAACCTCTTAGGAAACCAGGCCAGCCACAGCTATTGCACTGGGAATAACCACAGAAGCATTAACCTGCTGGACTGGCCACATGCTAGGCATTTTTAAACCAACACGTGCCTTGGTTTTGGTTTAGGTGGGATGCTGCACAGTTTCCAGGGTCACTTTGTGCCCTCAGGCACATAACTGCTTTGATCTATGATGCAGGCTGAGATGCAATATCTGAGACACAAGCAATAGTACATACAGCATGATAGGGCAGTCGTGGATCCAAACCAGAAACAGGACCAGAGTCTAGCATGAACGTTTATTCTTATTGGTATTAGGACAGCTTCCCGTGATCAAATAGGAATGGGGCTGTACAGACAGAGAAGGGAGTCTTTGCCACAAAGAGCTTATACTAGAAATAGAAAAGACACCTCAAGGCAAGTGGGGGAAAGAGATGGAACATACACAAATATGGGCTGCAAACGGCATAGCAGGTTGTGACCCATGAACCCCTCACTGACAGCCGGCAAGGAGGCACAGGAATGTCTGGATTCTGATAGGCACATTCCAGTTCACCAAAGAATGCCACATGAACGTCGTGAGAGGTCTCCAATGGCAGCTGGGGTCATGGAGTCATTAATATCATTGCTGGGAGAGTGGGATGCACCCTTAATGAAAAAGAGACACAGAGACTGTTTTCCGTATCATGCCACTGACGGTCTAGCAGAAAAAGATGCCCCAGTGTGCTCCCGTTCCATACAGCGCTAGTAGTCTTCCCACAATATGGATCCCCTTAGTGGATGGAAGCACACCTAGCTGAGATCCCCTCTGTCCATGCAGGATGCACTGGTGACAGGAGTGCTTTGCCCTTTTCTCTGCCCTCTGTTCACTCAGGGCTGGCCATCCTCCACGTTCTCTCCCCTGTGCCGTCTGGCTGTTTACTCCAGCTCTCTGCCACCCCCTCTTTTTATTGCTGAGTTGCTCCAATTCTAATCAGAAGTGCCAGACAATTTTTAAATGCCATGCTCAGAAATTAAATTTTATAGGTTTTAATTGGCCAGTTTAATGCTACAAATCCACAAGACACACACATTAGCAGTAAACAAAACTCAGTGTGACAGGTAGCAAGCTGACGGCATACACACAGTGCTTAGATACCTTGGTAACAGGTGCTTTAGAAAGACAGCTTCAAGTAGATTACTCTTTATGTAACCAAATCTGCCACTAATGGAAGATATAAGAAGCGACCGCACAGAAGACTCAGAAATTCAGAGCTCTGGATCGCCTCATAGCTTTTCACACATTAGCTCATTAATTAAAGTCTTAAAAATTAATTCAGATACATGGATTAACTCAGCTCATAATTAAATTGACAAATCAAAAGCTTTGAAGAAAAACGCATTCGGGCGCCAACAAAAAAAAAAATCAAATCTGGCTTCACAACAAATCTGAAGAATGCCAGTTAAATTATAATATCAAGCCTTGTTCGTTAACTTTATCACTGCAACAGCATTTGTCTTTAATCAAACATATGTTCAGCATTATGTTCCAGGTAACGCTATGGCCTGAGCCTTGTGTATGGCCATGATCCAAGCTATTTCCAGTTAATTCCATCAAATGCAAAAAGAATTTAGGTTCATACAATAATTTGACGAGATTTTTCACAAGTAAGGGTAAGGAAGTTCCAGCCCCCTTGCATATATACATGTGTAGTATTTTATGGCCCTAAATATGCTGTAGCTCCAATACACATGTACAACGTGACCTGATTACATTAGAGGCAGGAGCTCAACATCGCATTTTCTGACTTTCGCGTGCATCAGATAACCCTAGTTTTATTCTATTTGCATTCAGACATGCAGGCATTTCTATTTTGCAAAAACCAGAGCTACAGCAGCCGCTCATCCTGAACACATAACATACCAAGATGTATGTGCGGTCTAGTATTTCAAAGTGCACTGGCATGGGAGAAGGCTGAAAAGCGGATGTGACAGAATTAGACCCATAGCTCACAGACACAAATAGAAGCAGTGGGGCTAAAGCCCCTTGTCACCTTTGCGAACCTCCTCTCTTCCATGTCTGAGCGAGGAGATGATGGTGCGCTCTGCTGGTTGGGGCCACAGAGGCAACACAGGTCCGGCCATGGCTTTTAGCTCACAGGCTCTTTGTAACGATAATGGGGGGAGAAAGCTGTGTGGAGGATGGTCCTAAGTTCAGCTCCCCACACAGGTGAGTGATTTACCCAGCAAACTGAACTGAATGATTGCTCCTTGTGACTGAAGGGGAAGCAGCCAGCCACACTTGGTCCAACACTTGTCCGCCACTGTATAAAGAGAGGGAGAGAGCATCTGCACTTCCCCACCAGGAAGAAGAGGGAAGCAAGGCCACGGCCCTACACCATCTGCCAGCAAAGCCTCGTTAGCCGCCAAAAAAGGAACACGTTGCTCCCCAGTACCCAGGACGTAGCAGCAATGTGATCCACACCACGTCACAGTTGAGGAGGCAGGAGACGTTAGCAGCTATGTCTGAGGCAAGCACCCTTATTTACTGAGCGGGAGAGGTGGGCAGAGTAACAGACTAGTCTTGTTCCCATTAAATCAATGCTAAAAGCAGGCAGTCCAGATCAAACCCTGCAAAGCATTAGCAGTACTTGTAATGCACAGATTTTGTTTGTCAGCATTTCCTTTGTGAAAGCCAACAGAAGCAAGGGGTAGGTTGCTTTTCTGATCACAGAGGCTGTATAGGGGATTGAAAAGTGGAGAAGCTTTCCCAGTCATTTGGGGCAAGTGAGTTTGTTAGAGGGATCCCCGCACTGTGTGGGATTCACTTTTGGAATCAGGATGACACTGTTTGCACCACAACAACTGCAATTTGGGTGGCTTCCTGGAAAAATCACTCAACTCTGTGGGGCAATGTTTCTTCTGTGTCTTTGTACAGCTCCTGGCACACCAGGACCCCAATCCTGACAGGTCTCTGTAAGCTACAGTTCTAACATTACACAGCATTAACAACAGATCAAGCTGAGCTGAAAGCCTTGCCCTGGACATGGCTATCAAGCGATACCATCACTGCTGTGAAATGCTTGGGACAGGAGTTGCTGCACTGGGAGCCATGCACAGGTCCAGTAAAGAACAAGACGTTCACTCTAGCTATATATTGACACCGCACTGTCACCGTGGCAACAGAGCACCTTCTGAAGACAGTACACCTAGTGCTGACAACACCTGCATTGAAAAAAGCCAGACTGCATAGGAGAGGGGCAATATTTTCTATTGCATTATCTCCTGACTGCTCTGGAAAGAAACCCAAGAGGGAAGCGCATACAGCAAGTGTTGACATGGGAGTTCCCCTAAAATGGCTTCCTTTTACGTTAGTACCAGAATGGGTTATTGGGGGTCATCTGTCAAATCCCAAAGAGGAGAGGAGTCTGCACAAAGCCAGCTCACTAAAAATCCTCCTGAGATCTTCCGTTACTCCTTCACAGTGTGTTGATGTTCACACCTCAATGTCTTGCACAATTTTGTTTAAATTTCAAAAGCAAGTTGGCCCACCCAGGGGCAGCTCAATCTCTGCCAAACTCCACCTTCTAAAAGCAAACCCTGTGTTGCTCAGTCAGTGAAACCCACAGGCTCTGGGTTTGCATTGCTGCATTTGTCTGTTTGGCCCACAAAAGGGAGAGAACAGAGGAGAGGAGATGTAGGCTCTAGCTAAATGCTGAAGAGTTTGAACCTGTGCAGAGAGCAGCACAGGGCAGCTCAATGAGAAGGCTCCAGAACCAGGATCAGGCTGTTTGTGGTGTTGCTGGGGAAGCTTTTATTGCAGGCAATCCACCTGGCAGGTCACACACACAGCCGCCTTCCAAGAGGTGAGCCAGTCACAGCACTAGGCCAGGGAATGGTTAGACGAGCAGGCGTTACAGACGGCAGTGGACTTAGCTGTTGATTGAGGCAAGACTATGAGATGTCTGCTGTGGCAGCTGGGTCTCAGTCCCTTTACCACTTTGGGTACAGGTGGGTGCTCTCTCCATTAGGAGGATGTTTCAACTATAGCAAGAGAGCTGGGAGGGGAACTCTTACTTCTAGAGGCCACCAAACCTATGGAGTTTACAATTCACTATTGGGATTCTGTCAAGTAGAGAGAACGAGGCAACGCTCAGTGAAGTGAGGATCCACAAGCCCTTACCTGACTGAGCAGCTCTTATCAGGAGAAGACCAATTCCCATCGAGCACAAAGCCTTGTAGGGGGGCCATGCTTTACCTGCTGATCCCAGCCCCTCTACCAGTATGAATACAGGCTGTAGATTTCTGGTTCAGCAGCAACCAAGAGGACCAGTCGAGTACTCAAGCAAGGACTGCTCAGGGCTGAGCGTGGAGATCCCCAGCCTGTCTGTTCTCGGACAGGGTGCTGATATGTTGGGAAGGTCTGAGGTGCAGTCATTCTTCTCAAGTCCTGATGGACACCCCCTAGTATGGCCACACTATCAATCATCTCAGAGAAGAGCAGAGGGGAACGAGTGTGCTAAAATACGTAAGATCGACTTATGTGGGAATTTTTATTTTTGAATCTGTGTAACGGGAACAAAATATAAAGAAACTAGCAGATTTACTGCCTAACACAGCTTTTGTTTAAAACTTATCCACAGTATTCCAAACACCATTTACAATGTTTTCCACTAGTTAGAATCTTTTTAGGGCGCATTCAATGTATGTTTGACTAGGTACTCTCTCTCAGAAGTTAGCTGGGAGCTATTAACATCTGTGTAACAGGGCTTCACATGCAACAGCCCTGAAGTTTAACTCCCAGTAACAACGCTTTCCAAGAAGTCTTCAGAAGCTAGAATTTTGGCCTGTGTGCAAGCAGAGACAAGCTGAGGTGTAGGATGAAGCGGAGTGAACTAGAGTTTATATAATATTGCCTCCCAGCAGCCCTTGCCTGTTGCATCAACACAAAGCATGGTCTTAGTATTACTCTTTACAATACAAAGCAATAAAATAGCCAACCAGACAATTTTCAAGGTTATGGAGAAAAATCAAATTAAGAGGTTATTCACTTCCTGTCTGAGACACTCATTTTGTTAGGTTTCAGTGAAGTGCCCATTTTTACAACACTGCAATAAACTAGAGAATATAACTTTTCAGCTAGAAACGCAGAGAGCTGCAGTGGCAGCAGCGTGGATGGCTTCTTTTTGCTAGTGCCTTAATTCAGTTTGAGAACACTGTGATGGCCAGACTGACTCTGAGCTGTACATGAAAATACTTCCCTATGTTTGTTTTAATCCTGCTGCCCGGTAATTCAATGGGTACCCCAACCAATGTATCATCTGGGAGTAAGTCACATTTCTGTATTTGCTTTCTCCCACCCATAATGATTTCATAGGTTTTCCAAAGTGCATTACTTTGCTTTTATCAACATTGAATATCCTCTGTCATTTTGTGTCAAATGGGAGTTAGAGGGCGCTTTGGGAGGTGGCTGGTGAGCACCTAATGACCCTATTATGTTCTTTAGCTCATGGCATGTTTCCTGTGTATCTCAGCTCTGTGGCTGGTATTCTCTAAACACCCTGTTCACTCTCCTTTTTTTCAGTTTCTTTTCTTCAGGAGCAGGCCCTAAAAGGAGAGGAAATTTGGCTATGGAAACTCATGGCTCTGTACACTTCTGATCAGGGAGTTGGCCAAACACCGTCCCAAGTAGCAAGCGGATGTCCCAGACGCAACAGGAAACAGCCCCTGAGCCACAAAGGGTTCATTTGGAGAAATTAATTATGGTTAAAACTGTCTCTGTTGCCATGACCTTTTAAAGTCTCCATGCAGCTTGCAGACCTTCCACTCATGTGACTGTTCCTTTTAATTGCCATTTAAGTAGCCTCCTCCTTTTTGTACAGGTCATCTTTTTCAACTTAAATACTACTGTGGTGGGTTTCTTTGGCTCTCCCCCTCCCCAACCCTCCAAGGATTTTATATTTAATTACATTATGGTTGCTGCTGCCCAGTGGCTGAGCTATATTCACCTCTTGGATCAGATCCAGAGCACCACTTAGGACTAAATCAATAAGTCCTCTCTGGATGATGACCACAACTCCTTCATTACAAGGTGCATTCCCCTACCCACCTTGCTATTACAACTTCTTTATCTGGCACATGGACTTTACCCCAACAACTTTGTCCTTGGCACAATAATGCTGAAATGAAGTCGTCTCCTTCAGAGTTGCCGAGAGACATCTAATACCCGCTCTAAACACTTAACCAGCATGTAGGAATAGCCTACTGAAGAGCCTGCTCTGTGTAGAAGCCATCCTGGTGACCCCACTGTATGCTGGGACAGAGGTTTGGGAAATCAGCTAGCACCATCTGGATACCTTTGCACAGCCAACAACCAACCTCACAGTGTAATGTGTATTTCCTTATGGAGCCTCCATGCTCTCAGCAACATGGGGCACAATCATCTTCCTGTGCTCCCATTCTGATGAAGTCCTAGATTCAATCAAGTCCATGGCCAAATTCCTATTGACTTCAGTTCAACCCATCTACTCCATGAACCAGGGAAGAATCATAGGGAGGAAATGAGGAAGGTGATGAGATGCTAGGCTCGACCCTTGCAATGAGCACATCTTTTTCATGATGAGTGGAGCCATTTAATGAGCAGAATAAAAATGCATCTCACCCCCCCCCATCACTACATTAACCCCACTTTAATACCTGTTAAAGGGAAAGAACTCCTCCCACTTGACTTTCCACAACCTTAGACAGGACCTTCTACTGAGCAATCACTCCCAGGACATCAGGGTATGCGCATTATGACCTTCCAGGGTCATTTTAAAGAAACGTACATGTTGTTGAGCAGATAGTGAGTAGGGTAGGTAACCTGTGTGCCTTGCTCCTCTCAGAGGAGACTGCTGGTCTGAAGAATTATTACAGGAATGCCCAGACAGGCCGGCAAAATAAAGACCAAGGAACGTGCCAGTTTCCTTCCTGACACAGGTGCACAGTCTGCTCACCTCGCTCTTTAATTAATGACCCAAAATCCATTTATGCTGAAAGCTCAGTAGTATTACAGACCTCATTTAGAAGCATGTCCCACTCACAATATTGATTCTTATGGTAATACCTGCCTTTTGGTTATCCAGCACAAACTGTTCCATCACACAGAAAAACACTCCCTTCTCGTTTGGAAGGAAAAGGCTTCACTAAGCAAGGCAGCCTGCCAAATCCTTCCTGACTGGCAGGGCACCAGGCATGCTGTGTAGCACAGAGGATGTGATACGGAATGTGTAAATTTTGGGATTGACTGATGCAAGCTGGAGCTCTACATTGGGAACAAATGAGACACGCAAGGCCGGATCGTTAACTGCAGTGAAGGAGCAGAGTCCCAGTGACCTCAGTTGAGACTCACCAATTAACCACCACCATGAGGATCTGGCCCGTAAAACTCCATTTGTGCATCTGGCCCACCATGTGGCCTTTCTAGACAAGGCTGCCAATGCCAAGGGGGTTTAGTCACAACATGATCATCTGTTTCAACAGGGAGCTTGCACCAACTCATTTCAGAGGCCACCAAATGAGTGACAGATGTGTGTGAAGGCAGCTCAAAGACATTCCCTATTAAAGTAGGGGAGGGGGTGCCAATAGGCGGGTGCCCCACTTCCAGTTCTCTGAGTCAGTCAGTTCCTTTTTTGCCCTCTCTTGAGATAGGGAAAGGAGAGTTGCAGCACGGTAGGTGCTGATGGGCAATCTGGTCAGGGATTGGCAGATCTGAATGTGCTAGACTTGCCATCTGCAATTAGTAAATACCAGGTGTAAAAAAGGGTCTTAAATATGCAGGACGCACAGGGCGGGGGAAAGAGAGGGGAGCAAAGCAAGGCAGAATATGGTCAAAATGTCAGACATTAAATATGTATCATTAAAACAGGAAAATGAGAGGCTTTTTTTTGGTCCAATCCTCCAGTGCTGAATTATTTATAGCATCATGTGAAAACCTGGCATGCTAGCATACTGCAGGCAGTGTGACAACTCAGCTTCAACATATGGCCCCCTCTGAGGTTACCCTGCTTACAGCCCTCATGTCTGACAGTGGCCAAAGACCTCTGCCCAGAAGTCGTAGAACCACATCCCTGCCAATGAGCCGTGGCATATTTGGTTATGCCTGTCCACATTAGAGAGAGATGACTACGATGTGGCTAGAAAAGGAACCAACAGATTCCAAAGCCAGGGCTTTGCTCGCAGAGAGTCAGAGCAGTGGAAGAAACGGGCTGAGTTGAGTCAGATTCAATTCACACCTTCAATCTCTCCTCACCCCAGAGACTTCCAAACCAGCAGCTACACCCTCTGCACAAGTGACCAAAGCCAGTTGTAGTAGAAAGTGAGAGCCTGGAGACATAAGGGCCAATATAATGGGCCAAATACAAGTCCTGAAGCCTGAGCTAAAGCAATGATCAAGCTCTGCAGTTAGAAAGCAAAATCAGCAGAAGTCAGGCTGTGGATGCGGGCAGACTCACAGTAAACCAGCAAGAACAGAGCTGGTCTAACAAAGACACATTCCAATAACATGCTGGGCACACACACATTCCAGAAAGGTACCGGGACATCCTAATACGCAGAAATAGTGAATGATCAAGGACCCTCTCCAAACAACACTACAATGGATGGAAATGTCTTGTTAATATGGTGAATAGAGATGTTTTGACTGAATCATCAGTGACAAGGTAACAGGTGGTAACCTACCATGCCAAAGGGTGGTACCCTGGCACGACAGCAGTTGGCAACTCTACCTCTGAGGGGCAACATGCAACTTGTTTGTATCAACGTATAAAAAGATCTCAGAGGAAGCATTTTGGTTCAGCCAAAGGGGAAAAAGTCCTGCTGTTTATTGAGCAGGTCCACTGTAACAAGCTTATATATATGAGTGGAATTATTGAGGACACGGGACATTAGGACCCCATTCTTTGTCTACAATAAACCTGGCCTGGCACCTTCATTACTGGCACAGATCCTTGGTCTTATTGAACAGTCCAGTTGTACGGTGGTGTCTTGGTTACCCATTCAGAACTGGGGCAGCGCACACATTGAGAGAACACACATGGCCAACAACTGCCAACACCGCCACCACGCAAGCCACATTACGTGGTGGGTCGCAGCAACCTCAAACACTGCCTATCACAAGCTAAAGGATCCATGCCCGCTGACATACAGCATAAGACATTTTCATCCCTTCTCTAGCTTTCCACACCACTTTCTGGCCTGGGAATTGTCATCCCTTGCATTTTATCTGCAGGACTTTCCCACTGGTCTCAGAATGCCCGACCTTTAGGGGTGGCCTGGTCTAGACTGTAAACTCTTAGAGATGTCAGCTCACCAGGTGTGTGTGCAGCCCCCGTGCCGAGTGAGGACTGTAGACCCTATACCTTTATACAAAGGGCCTCTGACTATTAGCACATCCTTGTCACATAATATGAAAACATCCAGCCAAACACGAAGCAAGGAAAGCAAAACAGCTTATTAATGCACTCACCCTCCGACACCTCAGCCTGGTAATGTGTCATTCTGGCAGGACTCTGCAAGTGACACCTGCTGATCATGATGTCCAGGCAGAGATGTGGACTAGGATGCACACTCTAGGATCAGAGACACATTTTGCCTTGGCTCAGGCCCCAGGGGTTGTGCAGCAAATGAGCCTTGGACTGGACATGTGCTACCCTGGTACTGCAGGAGCTTCAGATAAGAAGGCAACAGAAGTAAAGGAGCCACCAGCAGAACATCCCCAGAAAAAAAGCCAAACACCATAGACCGAGACCCAGAAAGGAGGTAGAAGATTCAAATTCCTTTTGTTCAAGTCTTCACCCAACTTGCATGAGGTGGAGGAGGGCGTGGAACCAAGCTATTGCCCCTTGTGCTGTGGCCAGCCCCACAGACCTTGTGTGTCCCTGTTCCCCTCCCCTCTCTCAGCATCAGCCACCTCTAACCCTTCAGACAGGGACTGTTTAGGGCAGTCAGAGGGGTGACTGCAGCACAGGAAGACCGTGAGGTGGCTTTGATCTAGCTAACTCGGATAATATTGGCAGTGATGCTGCAGCAGCAGCAGGATGTGTACACCATGCTTCGCAGACACACAGAAGATGAGCTTCCAGCCTTAATGAGCTCAGAGAAGAAGGAGCATCGAAGCCTGGGGCTCTGAAGAGAGCCATAGACAACCCTGCACTAGAAAGGGGCATGGGAGACAGACTGAACCTGTGGGTGAGGGTCCGCAGCCATGGCAGGAAAGCGACAGCAGTGACTGGGCTGGTGGGGCTGCAGATTGCTGTGGTCCCTTCCAGGAGTGTAAAGCAGATGTCCAAGGGGATTCATGGGCCATTGTTAGCAAAAGGAAAGGGTTCGGGACACAGGAGAGTTCTGCTTCCCTTCACTGTGAACCCTACCCAGAGTCACCAGGTTTGCAGCAGCAGCAGCTGGAGACTAATAAAACTAAACATAGCAAAGGCCCATCTCCAGCTGTGAGCCCAGTCCTCTCCACTGAGTTGCAGCAGTGCAGCACCCTGAACCGAGCTGTGCTGGAGAGAAGAGAATTTGATCATTGTTGGCAAGCCCTGGGTATTAGCCAGTCTCTGTGGCTATGCTGACCCTCTATATATGCAATCCAAATGAAGTCCTGTGCATTTCACAGCATGCATAGATCTGGAATCCTGTTCCATGCTGTAAGCAGCTATTGGAATGTATAAAGGCCCCCAGTTTGCAATCTTTTAATACACTAACAGCAGCACCCACTTCCTGCTTGTCTGATCTTGCTGAGCAAGATGATCAATGCCCAGCCATTTATAACAGGGTGTATGTGGAAGGGTTGCCTTTTCCCTCAGCCATTTCTACCAGTCCTTTGATTTGTGCGGCAGGACACACTGCTCCTGCTGCTGCAAGAGAGAAAGAGCCTTACTGAGAGGTCATGGCAATGGAGATGGCTTAACCACAGTTAAATTCTCCAAATGATCCCTTTGTGGGCTCATTGGCCACATTTCCTGTTAATTTCAAAAGGGATAGCCATGTTAGTCTAGTCCAGTAAAAAAACAACAGGAGTTGTGTGGCACTTTAAGACTAACAAATCTGCTAGTTTTAAAGTGCCACACAACTCCTTGTTGTTTTTTCACATTTCCTGTTGCCTCTGGGACATCTGCTTGCTACTTGGGACAGCATTCGACCAGCTCCCTGGAGCCATGAGTTTCCATAGCCAAAATTTCTCTCCTTTAGGGCCTGCTCCTGCAGAAAAGAAACTTAAAAAGGGGGTGTGAACTGGGTACCTGGAGAATATTGGCCACAGAGCTGAGATACACAGGAAATACAGAGCATAATGGCACCATTAGGTGCTCACCAACCACCTCCCAAAACCACCATCTAACCCTAGTTTGGCACAAACCACCAGGAAGTTGAAGGAGGAAGGTGTCCTTACTTACAAGCAAGAGGAGACAAGAAATCCACTAAGGCAACATTAGAACCTTGTTTTCACCTCTCCATCACCCTCTGCGCCTTCCCTCCAGCCCAGGAACGATTAACAATCAGCTACACAGAGCCAAAAGCATCAGCCACCAGAAGCAGAAAGCTGACATGGCAGAGAGCAAGACCCAGGCTAGCAGCAGGCAGTTTAAAGAACTGAAGAGTTATTTCTTTCAGTCCCTCACATCATGCCCAGTACAAGGTCTTGATCAGCCATCAGCATGCCTGAACCAGGAACTGACGATGCACATCTGGCCTTAAAACAAAGAGCAGTCCCACTTGCCATTAAAGAGATTCTTTGGGTAGGCAGCAATCTATTTAGAGCACAGGAATTTATGACAAGGCGAATGGAAAGGAGAAGCAGGCAGCACCGACTATATAAAGAAACTCTATGGTTTGAATCAAGATTCATTCAACAAAATAATTCATACACAAGAATGGGCATCAACTGTAGGACATGAGCCAGAGAATGGACAGAGACTTGAGTGACTATCGTAGGAAACACGGCTACAGCAAGTGGAGGGCACGCAGCAAGGGCAGTGCCAGGACCAACTGCTGGCGGTGTTAAAATGGGAAACTACCAGGGACCAGTTTAACCACCCATTCCTTTATTAAAGCTAAAAGCCAAATGGTATTTATACAATTGCCCTAATCATGCCTAAATCATCAGCCATTCACTCTAGCCAAACACTAACAGAACATGTACATTTGATTAAGATACTAACAAATGAGCTAAAGCCAGGGGTGCTTAGACCCATGCTGATTGATTCTCATGTGTCCAGAGTTTACTTTTTATACCCTTTAACAAACAGGTGATGTCACTGTCTATTCCCAACTTCAGGTAAAAACCAACTTAGTTCCAGTCTCTGTCAGATGAGGTTTACAACCTTTCTTCTTCCCTAGGCCTCTCTTCCCCTCCTTCCTGTGGAGCACCGGTTTCCACTTTGCACCTGGGCTCACACGAGAGAATATACTGGCACGTGGGGTGGGGAAGGCCATCTTGGTTCAGTTTAAGACAGAGTCTGTCTTATTTAAAACCATCAGCTGACACCCCCATCAGTCAGAAGCCTTCACTTCCGCTTATTCCGTGAGTTATTCTTTGAACCAGACATCCACCCTACTCCATTCCTTCTGGCTCTACAACTCCATCCCTTTACTAAGGGCCGCTCTATGTTCTCCTGAGTCATTCCTCCATAGCCAGTCTTAGTTGGGTCCTAGCAGCCATTCAGAAGCAGAAACACCTTTCTTGAGTCCCTGGTTCTTGCTGGTAGACTGAGCTCTCTCTGGCCCTGCGTCTCTTTTTGTCTTAGCCTGCTGGGCCCTGATTGACTGTGTTACACGCCACCTCCCTAGGCAGCTCGGAGGATCCTCTCCTCAGCCCTTTTCTGGGACAGGGCGTGGCAGGGCTGCAAGGCTTCCAGCAGGAGATATCAAGGCCTAATAAACCCCATCACATTCTTGGCTTTTCAGTTCAACTAATGAACACCGACAATGGTAGATATGGCAAGATGTAGAGATGAGAGGAGGGAGAAAAATCACATGGGTCCAAAACTTAATTTAAAGTGCTAAACTTTGCAAGCCTCTATGTTAGAAGTTTTCTTCAGTTGGAGCCAGCTGCTCAGCGCCTTTGAAAAAAAACCTAAATTAAAATGGTCTTGAAGTTTATATTCAGGCACTTAACCTTCAGCACCCGTGTTTGCTCATTTAGGTTAAAGATCTTCTGGAGCCTCAGCACCTCTGCTGGGACCATCCCAGCACTCTGCAAAAAAACAAAACAAAACAAAAAAAATACAAAAGGAGCTCAACTTGTGACAGTTATGAAGAGATAAATGAAAAAAAAATCCATTGAAATGTTTCCCAACAAAAAAGGCTTTTTGCTGAAAACTTGGAAACGTTTTTGATTTTGTCCATTCCCCCATCCCCGTTTTCAACACACACATTTTAACTGAAAATCGATCGTTTTTAAAATAAAAAACTTTTTTGAAAAGAATATTTAAGTTTGTGTTAATTTCTTAATGAAAAAGCTGAAAAAAAATTACTGGAACTTAAAAAAAAGCTGTAAATATTCAAAGTTTCTCCACCAAAAAAATCACATGTATAAAATAAAAAGCTGGGAATCTTGTTACAAAGGGAGATTGAGCAACCTCCCTTCAAGAAGGCCATCAAATCTAGTCAGCCGTGCAGGACGGCGATGTTTAAAGAACAATCCTCAAGTACCAGAGCTGGGACCACATACATAGACATGCATTCTCCCCAGACAGGCAGAGAGTAGCATTTGTTAGACCGGACTGAGGTCATACTACCATTACTTGTTCTCCTTGGATTTAAGATGCACTGTGGAATTGTGTTTTTATTTTGGCCATTTAGCTCTTCATTTTGAAGCTCCACAAAATCAAGATGCCAAGAATGGTGGTCATTCAAACAGAAAGTTTCTGAGCCCCCCCAACTCCAATCAATAAAGGTACATGCTGACATTGCAACACACCTCTCTGGGGACAAGCCTTTTCATGGAAATCTGGCAGAGCCTTTGGGGGAAATACAACAGCAATTACTTGGGTCTGTAGTCATGGCTTAATTTTTAAACCACAAAACTGTTAAACAAATGATCTGAATACTGAGTGCGAATTCTTTGTCTTACATGAAAAATGCTAAACTGCTCAATAAAGGCTTCAGGGAGCTAGTATTTGGCTTCCGTACAGACACTTGGATTTCCTTCAAGGAATCCAAGTCAATGGGGACT
Source organism: Podocnemis expansa (assembly GCA_007922195.1). Lineage (NCBI taxonomy): Eukaryota > Metazoa > Chordata > Testudines > Podocnemididae > Podocnemis > Podocnemis expansa. The sequence goes on along the minus strand of ML682107.1, from coordinate 2,943,745 downwards.
AATGTGATGACAGAAACAGGCCCAAAGGGGCAACTAAACATTTATGCTTTCAATGAAGAATTAACTTGGGTGCTACCACGGCCCCCGTCCTGTCAGCCACACACAAACATCTGATTGAGGATGGTCTTGCTTCCACCCCAAGCTAGCTGGCCCAGATGGAAGTATGGGTTACAGCTTGGGTGCTGCTTTCCCTTGGGCATTTAATCCACCCACTTTGCAGCAAGGACAGAGGCTAAACTACTCAAGTGACAACTGTAAAGGAGAGTCCTGCCATTGTATTGGGGGGGAGGCAGCGTGAAGGAACAGGAAAAAAATTTGAAAGAGGAGGAGCATGTAGAAAGAGAAAGAGCAAAGCTCTGTCATCCTTCCAGTGAATGCACTGTGGTCAATGGGTGGTGTTGCTGCTTTGTCCAATATACAGGAGTCTAGAAAGACCAAGAACAGTCAAGGCTTGGAACGGATGTCTCAAAGCTAGTTCTGTGCAACCTGCTGCCTCCACTTGCCAAACAGTGCATTGCCCCTCAGACAGTCACGTTCCACGTCCCAACTTGAGGAAATCTTGTAAAAGCATGTGTGTATCTGGCTAATGAGTCCATCTCCTTGGTACACAAAAGACACATGTAAGTGTGCCTGTGTGCCACACAACTCCTTGTTGTTTTTTCACTGGACTAGACTAACACGGCTATCCATTTTAAAATTGTGTAATAATGCACAAGCACAAGCAACAGAGTCAGAGGTGCACATGCAAGCTTGTTCCTGGCATTTCTACAAGCTTAAAATGGGCAAGCCAATATTTGCAAAGGTATGGAGGTTTGTCTGAAATGGAACAACTACAATGCAAGGACACCATCCCCTGGCCTGGCAACACCTGTCCACTGGCCTAAACAGCTCCTTGAGTTTCTCACACTCAAACTACAGTCAAGTGGGGTGGTGTCATTCAGAACACACCTCTCACAGAGGGTGAGCACGCTTCAGGAGGAAAAGCTGGCCCTGCTGAATGGGAGCGTTACTGACTCAAGTGATCACTCCTGCCAGGCCTGCTGTGTGGGAAACGCCAGCCCTGCCACACTGGATCCGTAGATTGTTTCAAGCCACTGGAACCCAAGTGGAATCCAGCCACTGCTCCAATCCTGGGGTCCCTAGCTTCACTCTCTGGCAGAGCAGACTCTTCAGACTCCCCTGTATTTAAAGACACCCTTCATCCAGAGCTGCACCCACTAGGTGGGAAGTTCCTGACATATAGTTTAACTTCCTCAAGACCACAGGGCAGTCAAGACATATCCCCAGCATAGAGCCCTTCAGTGGTACTGGGGTCCCACAGGACCCACCATCACCAATCCCAAGGCCCCAAGTTATGAAGAGGTTGTTTGTGGTTGGTGATCACAAAAATGCAGGAAGGTTGGCAGATGCGTGAGGTCAGGTGTTCTGCAGGTCACTGTTTGCATGATGGCTGTTCAGGGATAGAAAAAAGGAAAAAACCTGCACTCACAAAATGCTGAGACTGGACATATTTGAAGTTTGGGATCAGAAGGGAGACTCTGGAGCCAAACTCTGCCATTGGGTCCCACCACAGACAGACAGATCTAAAGGGTGGCCTTTTCTAGTAATAAAGGACTTTGGCTGGATGAGAGAAGAAGCCAAGACAGCCGTGGTACAATGATGGACACCCACTCCACACTGCTGGTGTGCTCAGTTCAGAGAGAAATGAGATGTTTTCCCCCATACACTCTGCAGGGAGAAGTCAGATCCTTATTTTCTGGTGCAGGCTGATTTCTCCTCTCAGCTGGATCATGCACTTGAACTCTGCAGCTAAAAATAGAGACTCTCTCTCTCTCTCTCTCAAACCCACATGCTCATGTCAGCAATCAAAGTGGACTGACCAATCCCCAGCACCATGAGCCTTCATGAAATAACAGTGTGCAATAATCGTTATTCAGCTCAGCAACAGGCCATGCAAATACAGCTCACTATGAAGCCAGCTGCTGGGCCAACTCATTCCTTAGAATTATGGAAAGGACTGTGACTCTCACCCACCCTCGCAGCTGCTGGAGAGGTTTGTAGCCTCCTCCCCCATCCACCAAAGTCCCACTGCTTTGCTGCGTCCCAGTCACGCCTCTCCAATGACTGTCCAGTAACATAACAAGATGGTGCCCCAGGATGGGTGGATTATACATAGGCTTGACTGCATTTGATTTTTACTTCATTTTAAACAACACCAAGCGCTAATAGCTATATTTAATTTTAAGCATTTTTCCAGTTTTTCTCCTATTTACATTTTCACAGGTGTGCACTATTGTGGGGGAGGCAGAATGGGGCAGGGTCAGAAAATTATTTAATGGCAGTAGGAGTTGAGCATTGAAGAGTGAAAGCTTTATAACTATGAAAACACAAAACAGTCCACATCACACATCAAAATACAACTTACACAGCCTTCAATCAAACTCCTGTAAGCTCTCGAGCAGCAGTTCTCTTACGTCACCTGCCCAGATATTTCAATGATTATTGTGGAAATCCTTTTTCGATCATAAACAGACCTCTGAAAATAGGATGGTGTTGAAAGCTTCCAAGGAGTCAGCAGTGCAACGTTTGAAAGTCAGAACCTAGTTGGGAGAATTCAAGAGAGAGACGGGAATAACCCTGCCTTGGCTGGTGGATCAGCAAGGTCTTCTTCAGCTCAAACTTCTCTGTGTCCAATCACCAAGCCCAACAGAGAGGCCTGAAAGACCATGAGAATCAGAGCAATACACTGTCCACACACAATAGCTGCACAAGAGAAAGCTAAACACACTGCAGGGAACTCGCCAGTAGACATGCTGCAGGACAGGGTACAAGAAAGCCCTGCCATCAAACTCTGTAGCAGGAAACACAGACCCAGGTATCAGTCACAGCACATGCCTAAGTCCATAGAAATAAAGGATGTGGACATAAGGCCAGACAGAACCACATAATGCTCCCCGGAAGACCTACCGTAATAAAATAAGCTGCATGGTCATATAAACTGGCAGCTTTATAGGTACAACGGGACCCTTAACAACATCTTTGTCCCTGTGGGAGCTATGCCACCTGGCCCCTTGCCCATGTTCTAATTTTCAAAACAGCCATTTTCCCAACCATTCTATCAACAAGCAAAGAACAAACGGGATTGGCTCACAGCATCTAACCAGCATCCTTGAAAGATGTGTGCAGCACTCAATATCCTGAGAAAACAAGTAGGTCTGTTAGAAGAGACAGGTATGATGCATTCAAGTAGCATTAATAAGTCCCATGACCACAAGCCCTGTCCAAGATAAGTCAATTTTCTTGTTAGACTGGATATATTAAGATATTGACCCATTATCTTCTTCTATTCCCATCTGTCTGTGTATAAATGGGGTTTCTGGCAACAGATACAGGATTGCTGGTTACTGATGAACTAGGAGTTAGAGGATCTATTAAGGATCATATTTTTCAATAAACCCCATGTCCAGCTCCTCTGAGTTTTCCGCTACAAATCTCACCCAGCATCCTGTGCAGCTTTTCATCTAAGTTTGACGCAAGGGGGGGGGGGGTAACAAAACTTCTGAGAGTCCCCAAGCTGATCATTCATTAAAGATTTCCATTTACAGGATGAATTGCTCCATTTAACAAGTTAATCAGCACCTTGGGGAAACAGCAAGGGCAGTTCGCTGGAAACATCATTTGCCCTGATGAAGGGAATGGCTCATCTAAGTCAATACAGACATAAGAAACTCTTTCACATTGCAGAGCTTTGAAGTTTGCATGAGCTCCCTCAACACCACCTCAGCCATGCAAGAAACACAGCATAGCAAGCAGTAAACCCAGCTCTACGCTTAAAACGTCAACTGACCTAGCTACATCACTGAGGGGCAGGGATGTGCACATGGGGTGTGTGTGCACCAATGCTCCTTCAGCTCCCAGTGCCCCAGTGGGAATTGACAGCTACTCTGGTCCATGTTTGGGCACAGAATATTTAAAGGTCTGCACACACCCCTGCTCAGAGATGTAACAAATTCAAAGCCCAGAGTGCTGTAAAGCCAAGCTAACCATGGAGAAGATATGGCCAGGGAAAGGAAAAATTCTTCTGTTCACCTTGCTATTACCACTCAGGGAATACGAGACCTATGATCCATCGAAAAACCCCAGCTGTTGCCACAGGAAGCGTCTACACTATGGGCACCACAGCAGCAGAGTGCCTGCTGTGGCATAGATGTGCCTTAAGCAGGAGCCACACAGTGTTTTCCACCTGGTTGGTTGAAAAGGCCACCAGCTCCATTCACGTGACCACTACAGCCCTGATTTTGCAAGGATCCTCATAGCTGCTTAGCTTTATCCACAAGTAGCTGTGCTGAGGTCAGTGGGGAAGTGCATATGGCTCTGCAGAGTCGGGGTACATGTTCTGGGCTCAGCAGGGTGCGGCTGGGTAAGAAGCAATGGGCCCTTGCTATGCAGGACATTTGTCTGGTACTAATGGTCCTTTTACACTTTAAAAGCTATGACAGGAGCACAGGGGATGCTCCAAGGAAGAGCAGGACTGGCTACTAAAAAGAGCCCTGGAGTTAAGAAGCCAGATCTGGCAAAAGCAGCTCATAGCTGTTCCCAGCAATTTACTTAGGTTATAGAGAAGTAAGGCTCTTTGCAGGCTGAGGGGATTTTTATACAAGTATAACACAAGGTTGGACTGTCCCCTCTCCTATCCCCCCCACACCCTGAGTGCAGGCGAGTAGCAGACTCAAGGAGGAAAACTGTGCAACGTTCTCTCTCATTCTCACCCTGCTGAACAATGTTCAGGATTGAGACTCCAAAATACAGATATTTGGATTTTAAAACTGATCTCCCTCTGGACCGAGAGGGCTTCCCTCAGCAGCTGAAAGTCAGCAAAAAACACAAACGCCCTTTCTGCTCCCCTCATCAGAGATGGAGAACATGAAATGGATCACCACAGCTTAACACTCTCATGCTGCATTATTCACCCATCAAATCTTTTGTTTGCAGAAGATGGGTTTTAACATCTGTGCTTATTCCTATGAGAGGCAGCCTTGGGAAGTGGGGGGAAATATTTGTGTTGATCTTTGTGACTACAAAGAATAAATAATTCAGAGACCTACATGTTTATTTTCCTCATCAAGAATATGTTGCCATGAGAGCCAAAATAAGGATCTTTCCTGCTTATTTATTCTGATCTAATTGATCAGTTACCATACAGACAGTGTTTGTCAGTGCTACACAAATGGAAAAATAGGTCATAAATTAATGTGATGTAGTGAATCATTCACTAGCCCTGTAGGGGAAGTAAAATCTTGCATTGTTTTTATGATTAATGCCTCCCCCTAAAAAAACCCAAACAAACAATCTTTCAGAATTGCCCAGAATTATTCTTCCACTTCTAACACCTTCATTAGAAAAATGATAGCTGCTACAATTAGAAACTAAGGAGATGGAGGAGCTAATGGGGGGCAGGGGGGACTGGGTATTCTCTTTCAAGAGCAAGAGCTTTTTCATCTCATGTTAGTGCATCTAACCTGCTTCACACTTCATCTGCTGATGGCATCTATTTGCTTTCTTGCCTGCAAGATCTTGTAAACATAACCAGACACAGTGTTTGCAGGTGGTGTTGCTTCCCCAGTTACACTGAGAATGTGGTTGGTGCTGTACAAGGCACAGAGGGACATCTTCTCTAGTTTGCTCCATAGATGCCGACCTCCCGGGCCATGGAGAGACTTGACCCGTCCCCAGCAGGATCTCACAAGTGGACTGGGCAAATACTAAAAATTCAGCATCTAGGCCTCCGTGAGGGAAGATCAACACTATGCCCATGTTACAGCAATGGAGGACAGTGGCCCAGAGGAGTTAGATATCTTGCCCAAAGTCACACAGGAAAACCCAGGAGTGAACACCCAGGCACCCAAGTCACAGTCAAGCCTGCAGAGTTCTCAGACTTGTAGGGCATACCACACTTGGCCCTGTGCACAGCTTTCTGATGAATAAGAGGGTGACTGCAGCTGAGTCATTATAGTTAGTGTTTTCTTCTTGAAACCCCAGCTCTTGGAACCATATGATGCAGGAGGACAGATTAAATGATCACATTGGTCCCTTTTGACCTTAAAGTCTATGACAGGAGATGTTCTGCTTTCAAGAATTTACCCTTCATGGCTGTAGAAGAAAAATCTTGGAAATATGACCTCCTAAAGACTCAAAAGCCAAAGTGTGGATAATAAGTGCAGAATATATTATGTAATCGAAATCTCATCGTTTTTAAGACAATTGCATGATTTAGGATGTGGGCGGTGTGGCTGATGTAATTTCTGAACACCAGTGAAGCAGGTAAGTCCCATGTCTTCCATCCTTCAGTAATCCTTGGCTACGGCCAAAGAGTTCAACACCATGACAAGTGGCCAAAAAAGCTGGCAGCAGAGACTCTGATTATTTTACTCTCTGTTCCTTGTAGTAGCGCTCACCTATGGACGGGGTTACCAGATGTCAGGCAAAAGGAGGACACGTCCTCCTTTTTACCTTCACGTCCTCCGTCCAGCAGGCATTTTAAAAATACATGATTGTGTCTGGCTTTTTACTTAAAGGGATTCAAGTATGCTGGAATGCCCCAGAACACCCTATTTTTAGGGGGAAGCATTCCAGGGTCCTCTAAAAACAGAAGAATATTACATGAATACTACATTTTCTCCACTTGCCCTCCAATATCTTCCTTTTCGTACTTCCCTGTCCTCCTTTCCATGCTTTGGTATCTGGTAACCCTACCTATGGAAGCCTACAGTTGTATTCAAATTTGGGCCTGTGTCATACTGGTATGTCTTAATACACCAGACAAGGCCCGTGACTAGCAGGGACTCACTAAAGTGTCGGGGCTCCATAGTCAAAGGAGAGGAAGATTTTTTTTAAATCTCTGAATTCCCTCTACACTTGATGGAGTCTGACTAGAGCAGAATTTCAGGCAAAAGCACTTTCTGCTCAAGCAGACAGCTCCTGTTCATTAAGGCGCTTCTGTTTCCTCCAACAGCAGCAGTAATTAACTATTTGACACCTTACAGCTCTCTGAGCAGAGAACCTTTGCAAAGGTGGCCATCATTCAGCTGTGCAGTGCCAATGGCCCCCATTTAATTCTATTCACCAATTGGACAAACAGAACGATCGGTAAGAGACTGAATGAGCACAGAGCTGATATCAGAAATCAAAGAACAGAGAAACCAGCTGCTGAGCACTTCCATCTTCCTAATCACTCGATGATGGATTTGTTAACGACTGTCGTTAGAGCTGTACCTGGGACATCAAGACTTCAAAGAGAGACAGCTGAACTCGAATTAATATGCAAGCTAAATTCTGTGAAAGCAGGACTGAATCGAGACTATGGATTCTTTTCCCATTACAAAGGGTAATTTGACTTCAGGCTTCCCATGGTTTGAGCCTGTAAACTGCTCTGATTTGCTGTTACTTTATGACCTGATCCTATGTTTTACACCCCCTTGCATTTAGTTTCATTCCTTTCTGTAAGTTCACCCATCTTCGAAGCATCTGAGGAAGTGGGATCTTCTCCCACGAAAGTTCATGCAAAAAATAAATCTGTTAGTCTTAAAGTGCCACACAACTCCTTGTTGTTTTTTCACTGGACTAGACTAACATGGCCATCCCTTTTAAAATTGTAATTGGTGTGACTCATTCAACTGGAGCCCCAGGGCTTAATTTACAGGGAGCCACAGGAATGCTCCTCCTCTCAATTTGGTTTGGGGCCACCCAACTGGCTCTTGATGCAAAGGAATAAGCTAACTTCGACAAGCGTTTCACCAAGGGCGAGAGACAATAATAAGAATATCTGTTGCTCAAGGAAAGGCAACCCCAAGGAGCGCCCAGGGACGTTCTTAATAAATAAATGGCTTAGTGCTCAAAGCACGAGACTGGCTGTCAGACTGCCTGAGTTCCACCTGCTCTTCTGTTCCTCCACCAATTATTTCTGAACCACTCAGTCAGGGCTGAAGGGACACTCACCTAATTTATCTTTATAATTGTAACTTTTTCAGTAAACCAGCCTAGCTCTACGGATTCCCCTGGAGAGCAGCCAAAGGCTACAGGTTCACTCTCTACCACCAGTAGACCAGAGGAGGAGAAAGAAAACAACTTGCCTAAGAAGCCTGCCCAGTGGGCACCAGCTACAAACAAAGGACGTATAACAACCTGTTATCAGCAGCATCCCTAGTCCATTTTGCATAGTGAATAGTAGCAAGTCAAGGGGATGTGCAGAGCTCCCTCAAAGGATCATTCAGTGAACCACAGAAATGACAAAAGAAAACGCACAAAAACTGTTTTTAAGAGTGTGGTGCAGAGTTACTTAGAGGAGCTGGCCACAATATCTGTACTTCAGAAACCTGAATTCCCAACCCCCACCATCCACTGGTCATTCCTAGGCAGCCTCGAAATGTTCTTGTAGCACATTTCAAAGATGAATGATATCAAATGGGATGTCTGAGAAGCAGACCATCCATAACTACCCAGCCCTTCCTCTAAAGCACCTAAATCTCACTGGTGTCAGACAGGATACTTTCCTGTAAAAACTACACAACTCAATCATAATCTCAAATTTTGTTGTTGTATGAGGAGGTCTGAAGGAAGCAGGTTTTTTTCCCATCTGTACTATGACCAAAGTCAGCATACCATTTTCACACCTGGACTATTTATGCCCATGCCAGTTTTTGAGTTCTTACCAAGTCTTGTTGAGCTAACACTGGGAACAGCAAGAGATTGGTTGGGTTTGCCAAAAGGAAGGAGCCATCAAGAAGCAGCCACCTACTGTGAAAAGCCATAGGCTCAGTAGATCTGTTGTGAAGAGCTTTGGTTTGTTCCTTCCCATTTCTTGGCTCCATACGCAAATGTGTGAACAGCCTTCAGGCACAAGAGAAAATTAGCACAGATTAATTTTTCATGGGTCCCTACTGGTCATTTTTTGTTTAGCCTGTTGAAGTTAGAAACTGATTAAAAATATTATTCTGAGCCACAAAGCCAGCCACTTGGGAAGATAAACTCACAGAGCTTGGAAGTGATCCTCATTATAATGGGGTACTCCCACTGAATTCAAGGGGATCACTCAACATTGAGCAAGGAACCCAGCTCTCCAAGTCTACAATCTGAGATCCACATATTCACCATGTGGTGTGTAATTAACCACATCAAAACTAAGCTGTTGTCTGGCTGCACCTTGACCTCTGTAGCTCAAGGTCTAAAAGGGTGCAATTAGGACTACAATTCTGAAGGTCAGGGTGACTAGGAATCAGCTTCTGAATATCTAGAAAACAATGACCTTGAGCAATAACAGCAAATTCTCTGAACATAATGCAGTTTGGAAAGCAGCCCTCTCTCGCTCAGAGCACCTTCCATCCCTAAAAATTCCCATAGCACTTTAACAAATGAGTCCATGACAGTATATGATGTATGATATAGAGACACGTACACTCACACACAATTACTTCAGCCACCATGGAAATGCAGAAAGCTCTGGAGTAGAACGCAGCAGCAGTTTATTCTATGCAACAGTTAAACACAGGAAGTGAAGAGCTCCTTGCCAAGTGAATCAACAAGAGGGAGAATTTAAGGAGGCAGAAAATTAAAGACACAAACTGCTCAAGACATATTTTCCTGCATTCTGTGTGAGTTCCTGAAAAGAGTTCCATCCAAATGTTGCAAATGATACATGATGTATTGTTTCACTATGTCCACGCCATGACTGAGCTCCTGATCCAGCTCTAAGGCATCTAGAAATATCGCAGCCAAAGATTGTTACCGTTTAGCCAAATCAGTCACAAGACAATAAAAGTCTGACACCGATTGAGGGGATGTTGTGGCAGCTAGGAGAAAACCACCAGTAAGGCTGGGGAGCCATCTGTCTTGGATGCTTTTGAAACAACAAATTCTGAATCTTGGCAGGGGATTAGACTTCTGGTCCCTGCTAATCCTAGGGTTCGAGAAGGAGAGACTGTCATTTAGAATGAAATGCCTATTTGGAGCAAATTTCTGCTTTCCTGTACCTAGGTAAATGTGTTTGAGCTTTCACCTAATTATCAAACCTGTGTTCTGCACTTTACAGATAAATCCAACAGCAGATACTTTAGATAATTCACAAGACACCCGGTTGGTACAAAAGAGTTCATCTTCCTCATCCCTTTTATACTTGAGAGCCAGGTATACAACAGATGAGCAAAGCCCAAAACAATCTGCGGACAGATCTTTGGATAAACCCAAAATGTTAGAGAGAGTTGCTGTGCCTCACCCTGCACACGCAAAGTGACAGAGGCTGAAATTCAATCCCAGCCACTGATTATGTAGAAAAGAAAAGGCCTGAAAATATGAATTCTCATGGATGCTAACGCTGAGCACAGTGCACTATCAAATGTCAAGATATATTTTAATTAAACTGCTGCCTTTGATCTTTTTAGAACAGCAGTTGCCAAACATTCTCCCTGCATGAGCCATTTTCAGATGTGCTGTTTCCCACTACCCAAGACAGCATGGAAGTTGCAGTCGCGGTGTGTGAGGTCATGCAACACTGAGGATGGCACTTTGTAGAACAAAGTAGCTTCCCTGCCCTCTGCCCCATGCAAGGTGACCTCGTGTATATGGTACATGTAAGGTCATGCTGCACGGAGAAGGCCATTTCGTAAAATGGCCTCCTCTGCGTACTCAGGATTGCCTTGACCTGCTGATGGGGTCGGGACCCACAGTTTTGGGAACGGCTGTTTTCAGGGGTTAAAGGAAGCCTGAATGCACTGGAACAGCTTTCCTGGGCCCACTATTTTTAGGGACTCAGCGTTCCAGGGCCTTTAAAAATAGATAGTGCAGCTGGAATGCTGTGTTCTGGGGCGCACCATTTAAAAACAGTGGGTCCTGGAATGCAGCGTTCCGGCTCCATTTTCTATTTTTAGTGGCCCCGGAACGCTGAGCCCCTAAACTTAGCAGCTGGTGCATTCCAGCAGGGCAGGGAGTTTCCCCCAGACTGGGAGATTTTAAATCTCCCACCCTGAGCCTGCACTGACTGAGAATGCTCAAAGCATGCTCCAGCAGCCAGCTAAGGGGCCTGAGGGACGGGCCTGGGCCAGAGGAGGAGCAGGAGCCGGGAGCATGGGGCCAAGGCTGCTCCAGCTTTGCAGCGCAGGCCCCAGAGCAGTGAGGTGGGCCAGGGCTGGGGCTGGCAGTGTGGACTCTTTCCCTCTGGGCTGGTCCCGATCAGGGTCCCCCAGCTCCCCGTGGCTGCAGAGGGGCACTGGGTGGGTGAGCAGGCCAGTGTCCCCTTCACCTATAGCCCCAACCCCCAACTCCCCTGCTCCAACCCTTCTCTGCCCCCATCACCTGCCACCATCCACCTTTTCTGCCCCCATCTCCTGCCCCTGCCCCCTTCACCTCCTGCCACCAACCCTTCTCTGCTCTCATCTCCTGCCCCTGCTCCCTACCTCCTGCCTACCCACTCCTTCTCTGCCCCATCTCCTGCCATTGTCCCCCTTCACCACCGACACCTCCTGCACCCACCTCCATCTCCTGCCACCGTCCACTCCTTCTCTGCCCCATCTCCTTCCCATGCCCCCTTTCACCACCCTGAAACCTTTTGCCTCCCACCCTCCCCTTCACTGCTTCCAGCCCCCAGCCACTCCTCCAACACCCCCGCCTCCTGCCCCCGCAACATTCCTCCACATCCCATGCCCTCATCCCTCCTGGGCTGGGGCCCACACATGCGGGAAGGGGCTCCAGACAATATGGGAAGGAG